>AFBI03000058.1:121435-260855 GCA_000230595.3 Edhazardia aedis USNM 41457
TTAGTATATTATACAGTGTAAAGTAGAAAATCTATATTTCTTCATTTTTGGAAAAATATTAGAAAGTTAAATTTCAAGAAAAGATTTTTTTGTATTCTGAAAAATTCTATTTTAATTCTAAATCAATTTTTCGAATGAGAATTTTCATGAAGATTAAGGAGAAAACAATATTTTTATAAATTTAATAATATTATTCAAGGGATAAAGATTGGTTTATAAAATTAAAAATATAGGCATGAAAAGTTGTTCATGCCCAAAAAGAATGAAAAAAATAAATATTTCAAATGATCAAGTAACTTTTAAAGGTACATTATATATGGTACAATATATCGATAAATTAAACGTTTTGAAAATCTATACATTATTTCTTTATACCACAATTATTAGCATTAGGCTAACCGACCTAGGATTGCATATAGCGCAAACAAATAATAATAAAAACTAATATTTTTTCTAAAAATGAGATAAGTATAGTTTTTTTGTGAATCTTTTGATATGATGTATTTATTTATGTATTTAAAACTTCTAAAATCGTGTTTTTTATTAAAATTTCGATTAAGTTTATTGAGTTTTTAGAAAGTATTTTTCGGTAAAAAAAATTCGACTTTGCACCAAATTAGACACAAAAGGCGTATTTCAACTAGAAAACATGAATTTATTTAATTATTTTAGTATATACTAAAAACTAGTACTATAGTATGAAAACAAAAATGGAAATTATAGTAATAATTTTACGGTATTTTGTGGTGGACTTTCCACGGGAAATATAAAAACTATAAAGGCTCATTGGTTGAAAAATATCTTTTTTGTGATGTTTTTTATCGTGAAAAAATGCGAAATATTGTTTTCATCTATCACTTTCCCACCTGCGCCTCCAATTTTAGATTTGATATTTTATGGATAACAACGCACAATATTTTTATTTTTCAGATCTTGCGATTATTGCAGACCCTGATTAGCCAGTTGCTTGCTGCAAGCATTTATCATTCCTTTTTAAAGTTTACAGGGCACGAAAATTCTAGCATATTATAATAAAGGCGGTATGTTTCGGTTTTACTTACGTTTCATCGCATAAAGTCGAAATCTTGTTTGTTTGAATATATGAAACAAATTATATAATGTCTAGAATTTTATATTTCGAATATTGATATTAATTAAAATACAACAATAGAAATTTCTTTTCACAGCGTTCGCGATTGGCTAATTAACTAGAAGATAAATTAACATAAAGATAATATTTAGCAAATATAATTCTAAAAGACACAAAAAATTATTCTGCCAATTTTATCAAACTTAAAATTTCTTACATCTTTCTAAATTAAACAATCAACTATTTATACGAATACGAAGAATAAAACAAGATTGAACAAACATTAAATCAGTAAGAAAGATCCTGATCACTCTTTTATTCTTTTAAAGAACATTCAAAATCAATTTAAAAATCATAAATACAACAACGTTTATTAATAATTAATTGTGATTCTTTTACATAATGAAAGTATAAAGATGTATAAATACAAATGCGTAAAAAAAACCCTATAAACTATTATTAAAGAATTTTTAGTGCACTTTTAGTTGAAAATTTACCTATATGCCTAAATTAATACATTTTTATATGCTATGAATCATTTTTTTCTTTCTAAACAAATTTTTAAAAAATATCTAAGACAATGCAAGCATTTATATAATTCTTACTAAAAAATCCTAAAAAACAATTTTCGCTATAAAATTTTATAAAGTGTTATAAAATATTGAATTAAGCTAAGTATGTATAGAAATTAAGTCTTTAATCAAAGTTTTTAAGTGCATCTACTATATATTTAAAAAAGGTTTAACTAAATAAATTTATAAAAACATTTTTTTGGTGAAACAAATACAAAATGGTACATAGATCTGGTAACTCGCGTATATATATCTTAGAAATCTTTAGCTATTGTCACGTAATATTTAACAAAAATACAAAAACAGTTTGGTTTTTTATAGTGTAAAACCACAAATTAAAAAGAATTTCTGTTATATATCTTACACTGCACAATTTATTATAAACATTTTCAAGGATTTTTTACGAATTAAAAATATTTTATACAATAAAAATTTTATTTCAACTTATTTTTTCAATCATATTAGAACATAAAAATTCATTGTTGATGTTTTCTAAAATGATATTAAAATCTCGATATGATAAAAAAATCTATGATTAAGATTTATTGAAGATTTATCATTTAGAATTATTATTACAGCGGAGATTTTAAAAACCTAAAAAGGTTATAAATGTTGTTTAAATTAAATTAATCAAATATAAATTATACTCTTGTCGCTATAAATAAAAATTAAACTATAAAATTCAACAATCTATAATAATAAAAATGATGACTATCATATATAAGAATATAATCTAAAGTTAGATTCTAAAAAAATTAAAGTGTCATTAAAAAAGAACAACAAAAAATATAATTAATACTTCAAACCACAAATAATTTGTGGTTGTCATATGCGTCGTAGTTCAAAAGTGTGAATAAAGATAAATAATAACCGCTAAAATTGCAGTAAAAAATATCCTGGAAACAAGCATATCAATTTAATTTTTTTATTTACAAAAAATTCAAATCTTCAGGAACCGAATTTTTACGTCTCTGGCTTCATATCTCTCTTTCAAACCTATTAGTGGTTTATATTCAATAGAACAAAGAGGATACTAAGTTAACGATTAAAACAACATAAAACTCAAGGATCGTCTAAATCCGAACACACAGAGAATATTTGTACAAGTGATTCCAATACTCAAAACCATTTAATTTACAAATGATTTTACTTTCCTAATAAATTCTAAACAGATGCTTTTGAAGATAAGTTGAAGTTTTTTATTTTAACTTATTTTCATAAAAAAAATAGTTAAAATCTACGAAAGTGCAAAAATATTAGGTTATAGTCAACTATATTTTTTGTCCGTATCATCTATTAGAAATTCAATTAAAACAAAAACAATAAATACGACAATAAATTTTTTTATTGTATATATTGAACAAACTTACATCGAACAAAAATCTTTTTACAGATTTTTTCTTTACAGAATCTTTCTATGTTGTAAATTGATTAAAAAAATGATATCTCGCTATTTAATAAGACCAGAAGTAATAATTGTTTAGTATTGATTTTATTGAATAGTACAGATTATAGCAATCCACTAAATATATTTATAAAAAACATTTTGCATAAAAAATAAAAGAAAGAAGTTAAAAATACTAAATAGACGAATTTTTTACGCAAAAAAATATTTTTCGCTAAATATATAGATAAATTAGATGTTATATGTTTAGCTGCTACTTGTTTTGCGTATCTATAATATGAGTTTTCTAAATAGCAGTAATCGATTTATCTATAATGATAAAGTAAACAAAAATAAGTATTACTAATTTTTTAAAAAAAGGTATTTTATAACACATGAAAACATAGATATTTCAAAAAGTAAGCGCTTTTTTTAAACAAAAAATGTTGCATAAGCAACGAATAAAGTTCCTTGTAATTTACCATATTTGGTAATTTTTATTTATATTCTAGATTCCAAGTTTAAACATGTTTTGCTGTGTTTCTCAGTGTAGTAAATATTATACATTTATGGAAATGCTTTAATTAGTTATGCACAAGTTATAAAAGAATTTTTAAATTGTAATAATAATCAAGCAAATAATAGTTCTTACATTTTTAATAACTATAAAGATTCAATGAAAAAATATTTTAATATTGTTTCATTATTGAAAACTATTTTTCTAACAAAGATAGCTGCGGATACAACAAAAAATCAAGGTTGAGTTAATATTGTACACTATTTCATACAATTTTCCCTAAATATTATTAAAAAAAATTTAATCAATTCATATGTGATATCTAATTTTTAATTGTAACAGTAAAAAGTCTTGTTCATTTTATTAATCTGAAATTTATAGATATAATGAATATATAAAGAAGTGCTAAATCAAAAAAAAATATTAGTGAAAATGGACAGTTTTTAGTTAGATTAAGATGATAAGTGTGTTTTACTAAAACATATCGTTTACATTTATAATATTCACAATAAGTTGTATAAATTCTTTTTTTTGTTTTTAAGTGCTTTATAGCTTATTGCTAGCCATGCTCTTTGAATCAAAACAATTCAGATTCAAATAAATTAAAAGCTTAACAACTAAAATCATAAAAAAGAAATTATAAGTTTTGTGTGGTATTTATTCTTTTTCTTTATTGAAATGCACGTAATTCGTTTTTAGTCAATTTTTGTTTGTTTTTGCTATAAACTAGATTCTTAAGATGCTTTAAACCAAAAGAAACATACTCAAATGCACTTTGAGTATATAATAAGTCTAAAAAATTTTTAGTGCATAGGTTTCCAATCTTATGCTCAATGAATTTAAGTATGCACGAAGATAGTTGATTGCGTCAGTTCAAGAGAACATCTACGGTACTTGATTTCTATATAAATTAGACCTAAATATCAATTTTTTTGCATTTTTCGGCGCTAAATTTCCAAAAATAAGAATACATCAAAAGTTATTCATAGGTATAAAAAGTATTAAAGTTTTTTTCTTTGATACATAATATTTAAACTCTATTTTTTGATGTTTATATACTATTTTAGGAACATTATTTTTAATGATGTCAGTCTAATGGTGACTTTATGGTATGCACAATAAATTAGTAGTATAAATTCGACACATTGTGTATAGACCAAGAAATTTTTTATTGATTTAATCTAATTTTTTAAACAAAAGCATAATTTTCAATTTTATTTTGAACGTGCAATTTTTTTGTAGATACAACAACACCCATGGTGATTCGCTCTGACAGGAAGTCACGTATCGTCCACAACGAGTCGATCGTTTTCATCATTGTGGACATCCTTCACGTTGTGTTGTTGGATATGTAGCCTGGTTAACTAGAAACAAATTTTCTTAAGTGCGCGGAAGATGAATTCTGAGTGAACCTTAAAGTAGATTCTCTTAGACAGGAGTAGAAATACTAAACGGCATACCTTTTGCTTGCAGCAACTAAGTAGCTCCCGCTCACAAGAGCGATCTTGCTGCGTGCCGAACGCAATGAAACTTTCGGTATTTTTTGGTATTCAAAATGCGAACGCGTTCGATTGGGGTGGACCCTAATATTTATAAAAATGCTTTTAGTTTTTAGATTCCGAAATTGATGTTTATTGAGTGAAAAACTTGCATTAGATACGGAATTACTTTGAATGAAATAAGTGATGATATCTAGGGTTTTTTAGCACAGAAAAAATCGAATTTCTGTTCTGAAGTTGTTGTATTCTACATGATAGAAATCGTTATGCTAAATGAAGTTGTTTTTTATATTTTTAGATATATTGTAACAAACAAAAAATCTAAAAAATTACCACAAAATCATTTTTTTCGTTATATCAAATCACGTACAATAACTTATTTTTATTATTGCAACTTGTATTTGTATATTTTTTATTATTTCGACATTCATCAACTTATAAGTACAAAAAGGTTTTTTTGTTGTTGATATCATTTGAGAGCCAAATAACCAAGTTTTTTATGCTTAAAATCTTTTTATTCATCTGATAATGGTGTTTAATTTTTATCGTAAATATGAAACTTCTCAATAAAACAAACAGAAGAAATTTTATACGAGGTGGTCTTTTTTTATCAGAATATTTTTATCGCTAAAAAAGTATTATTGTGATTCATTATATATTTTTTAGATTTTTACTAACCAACTATTTACTATTTTTATAAATTCTAAGAAGGTAAAAATAACACATTAATTTTCACTATAAGTACCTTGATAATAGTTTTGCAACCCAGGAATGCGTATTTTCATCTTTGTGTTTAATTTTAATTTTTGAATATTAAAGATACCTCATGTTGTATTCACATGGTATTTTGTTAACCTAAAATAATATTCTATTATTTTTTTTGTTAAAAGTATTAGTATTATAATTTAAACAAAAAATAATATCATTTTTGTTCATCATTATTATTTATTTTTAAATGTAAACTATTTATAATTTTAAACATCACATATTTTTCAACATTTTTTATTCTTCTTTTTTTATAGCAATTTGCAACTTATGATAAACCAAAAGCACATTCTAATTTCGGAACAACTAAAATTGATAAACATAGTAAATTTGTATTCAATTGGAAATTGAAATACAAAATTTCATACTTAACGAAATTCTAATTTTCCATATTTGTTCTCATAAAGAAATTTTATTTTTTTAGCAATTTTTCAATATTTTATAGTACCATACTTCAATCGACAACATATATATAAAATATAATTTTGACATATTTTTACATTTTTCACGTCTGCATTTGCAAAAAATAAGGTCTTTATTTGTATGCTATATTTAGATAAAAATGCGCAACTTGTAGTTGGTTTTCATAGAAAATTAAAAAATCTATATAAGTGCATCTGTACTATATAGATAAAAGAAGAACATAATCAAGTGATATTGACTATTTTACGCACAAAAAAAGAATGTTATATTTTTTAAGAATATTTAGAAATATTAGAATGAAGATAAACGCAGCTTTCAGATTAACAAAAACGAAAAAAAAAGTTGTTTGATCAGTGATAACTATACAATCAAGCAATATCTTCGAAAACATCACTTCGAAAAAATAAAATAACTATTATCAAAATTCTAAATATTAATGATCACTAATGATATTTTTAATATGTGTAGTCTTCTGAAAGAATTGGATTTTAAAAAAATGTATATTTTTTTTCAAAATGGAAAATGTAAATATTTTGAGGGAAAAAAGAAGGTTTTATCGACCATTATGTAAAATATTATTAGAATAAAAAGGTGCAATAAACGTAACATAGTTACTTCTAAAATAAATATTTTTTTTAATTTAAAAAAAAGCAAAAAAATCCATATAATATCAAGAAAAAATCTGGTTTTTCATATCACCTTTAAACTAGAAATATCTTTTTAAATACCTAGGCAATTGTTCTTACTCGATTTTTTTTAAGAGTTTTTTTATTTGTAATGAATTTATACATATTATGAATTGCTCAATAGAATATGTAAGATATATTTTTATTTCTAAAACTTCTAAAATGGAATTTTAATGATTTTTCGTATTTAATGATATTTTTAGGGTAGAAAAAAAAACGCAATGAATAAAAGTTAATTTTTTTATAATATTCACCAATTAAAATTCAAATAAAAAATTTTCGAAAAATATCTTCAACTAATACTCTTGTTGACATTTGCATTGTCGTAAGCAACGTTTATGTTTGGATAATAAGTTTTAAATAATGAAATACCATTCATCTATTCTTTTTTAGGTAAAAAAAACATGAAAAGTTGTATATTTAAAGTATTATGATCTACATAAAAGTTACAAAATTGTTCATTCATGATTTTTTTTGAAAAATATATTTATAATTAAGCATAACTAATTATATTCTGTTTATCATAAATAAAAAATCTTTTCTATTCCCTGATATACAGAAAAAATTGTTAGAACTGTGTATCTAAATATTTTAAAGGTAATCGAATATGGTAAAAACAAGAAATTTAAATTTGTCGCTCTGCAAAAGCTTTCTAAATGGAAAGTTTTGTTCGTATTTATCTTTACGAAAGTAAATATTTAAATGACATTTACATGTATAGTTATTTTTATGTTATAATATGAAGCAATCTTAATAATTTGTATGCAATTCAACAAATTATTACCCTTTAGTGTTTTCATACTTAAAAACAGTTAGTTCTTATAACTAAAATACAAAAATTTGCAAGAAAAAAATGCTTGCTAGATACAAAAAACTTAGATATACAATCCGCAAACATGTAAAACAAGTTTCGTTATTATTAGTATTTTTCTTTCTTAAAACATGGACGCTTTGATTAAAAGATCAGATGCCTTGGAATTATCTTTTAAGACGCAAGATGAAATTAAAAATAAAAGAAATTTATGATTTTCTACATTTTATATTTTTTTCATTAGAAAACGATTGTTGTTTATTCATTAAAAATAATCCTTTTAACAAAACTTAATATTATCTTATTGACTTATTTTTTATAAGTAAATCGTAGAAAGTTTTTTTTTATTTAAAAAAATATTAAAAAAAGTTTACTGTATTTTATTATAAAATCCTATTTAAAAAATTATTATTCTATTTGAAGCCATCTTTTATAAGAACATGTTTTTGATTGGAAATAGTTGTAGTTTTTTACTGTGGTAAAGCACATTCACTTGATATTAATTCACCTGTCCCATGATGAGTAAAGAAAACCCTTTTTACTTCCCTCAGTTCCCACCATGCAATATTTAATTAGTATTTAACCCATAGAAATATATAATGAAGTTACAAAGGAAGGAACGAGTTAAGTAAATATCACGATGCATTGTGCGAATTCAGCAGCTGTTAAAAATAAAACTTATTCGAATACACGTCTTTTTGAAGCTACCGTTCCATGCACGTTCTTTAATTAAATAAATCAGGCCGCAACCAGACGGCGTACAGCATTTTTTTTATCTAAATATGCAGAACACAAATTTATAATTTTTACAAATCATTCGAATAAAATATAAAAGATTTATTCACGCATATATGTTGGAAAAAAATATTCATAGCGAATACAGCTGGAAGAAAAACTCCAAAGAGTATCAGAACTAGCATTAAGAAACATAAAAAACATTCTAAAACACCCATTATTTTGTTTATTCATTGTTTAAAAAATATCTAGAAAGCGTAAATGTCACGTATCTTCATTTACAAAACAAAAAAAATCAATCAATTATTTAGCAAACTGGTGTTATTGTCTTGCTTACTTCTATTTCTTATTGATAAAAAAATGCGTAAAATAAATATGAATGTCAAAAAAGTAACTATGTACCTCCAAATATGCCACAAATCTTGAAGCATTCTTCGAAAGTTTTTGCATATTTTTATTTTACTTGTTTTTTATTTCGAACAATCTATAACATAACATAACCTGTAAGAAAAACCGCGAAAAATAAATATACTAATATTTTATAATTGAGATATTAAAGAAAAAGATAGAAATACCGGTTTTGTAAAAGACCACCGTTTATCTAACATAAAATTAAACATTTACAAATTTATTTATACATTATTTTTTTTATAAAAAAATCATATTTTCCATGATTTTGAAAATATTCTATTTAATTATAGATTACACTGTATTTATGTATTTAGATGCAACAAACTAATATGTAAAAAGATTATTTTACTTAAAGCTGAAACACTCTACTTCATGACAAACTAATTATAATAAATTCACACAAAAAGACAGATAATTCAATTATGATAAAATTAAAACTAGTTTTAAAATTTATTTCTCGCTATATAATTGCATTATAATATATAATACAATAATCATGACAACAGGGTTTGTTAAATATATAATTTTGTGAGTGTATAGTTTAATCACAGAAAATAAATGTCTGAGATGTGTATGAAACAAAAAAAAATTTTTTGTATGTTGTGATGAAAGCACCCACATCACAAATGTAAAATAAACACAAAGTAATATATACCACAATAAAATTAAAATTTTTTTTCAAATAAAATATTAAATCAATCCAATTGTTAAATGGAAAATTTTTGAATTTTTTTCTTAGTTTTTTAAAAAAATTTCGCATTTTTTCAAATGTATTTTTAAATTTTTTTTAAATAATTGCCGAAGCTATGTCGATTGATTTAGATTATTTGCAAACAATAAATATTAAATATTTTGTATATATTATAATTTTTTTCACTTTTAGTACGCTTTGATCATTCTTGAATTTCGATAAATTTCTATCAATTTTCATAATAAAAATAGTCTTAATGAGTGTTATCTTTAGAATAGACTATTTTATATGTTATAAACGATTGATTTTATGTAATCGAATAATAATAGGATTGAAAAATCACTAGACACTCAAATATATATGAAAATATTGGATTATACTTTTTTCGAAATCTTTTTACATTCTATGACAGTTTGTCGGAATCTCATAGTCATGCAAATCAAATTGAGGACCCGGATATCTCACAATTACAAAATAGTATGATTATTAAACTGCTATTGAAAAAAATACTATTTTGGATGCAGAAATATTTTATATCAATCAGATAATTGAAAAAATTTGTTTTTGTGAAATAATTAAATTTATTTGCGAAAAGTGTAATTCAGGACTGACTGCTAAAAGGATATATATACTATTGTACGTTTTTAGTGAAAATCAATGTTTCTAATGCTACTTTTATTTTATTTTTTGTGATATATGAATTTAAAAGAATAACGATTGACAAACTAAATCTTCGTACAAAACATATTTAAAACATGTAACAATAACACAAAATGTTGTGAAATTATATAAAATATATTTGTCAAGTCTATTCTATATTTTTAAATTTAGCTACCATAGTTTTAAATAGACATAAACCTGCTCGTATTTCGTAGGAAATTTTATATTTCCATTTTTTATACTTTATAAAATATTATTTCTATATATTTGCTATTTAAATTTTATACTTATATTGAAAATAAACTTTAATTTTAAAATTTTATTTATCTAAAAATTGTATATGATGGATTAATTTTACTAGAATTTTATCCTTTTAGTTAAATTAACTCGAAATTTTGTATTGTATAAAATTTTTATATCGAAGAGCATTTCTAATAAAATAGTATTTAAATGTGTTTTTTTATCATTGAATAAAACACAAGTTACACTAAATAGCATCAAAAATAACGGTCAAAATATATGTAAATCAGAAAGCAGAGTCTTTGTTATATTATTTTTACATATTGTATTTTTGGTTGCTGTTTCGGTCTAATAATTTAAATATTATATACATATAACGACTTGTCACTAAAAGTATGTCAAAAAAAATATTTAATAACTATCCACACAAATAACAAGGATAAATTTCTATTCTTGTGCTATTTTATCTCATATATCATTATAGTTTATACAAATTTTATGTCATAGTTTCTGCGCACTAATATAATCCTACCATCAAATTAACTGCGAAAAAAGACTTTGCAATAATATTTTTGAAAAGTGAAAAAAAAATATAAAGATACATTCAATGTAATCTTAGTCAAAACAAGTTATACAATATTGATTAAATTATGAACTAATAAATTTTGAAAAACAAAATGATATTATCAAATATTGCATTAGTATAAAAAACCATAAGTTGAAATTTATTCCTTCATTTAGTTTATTTCAAATTTATATATTAAAATATTATGTTTTATCTTAAAAAAAAGATAAAAAATTGCATTTGACAATGTATATTGTGTATGTAACGTTTGTTTGAAATAACAAAAAACACATTACTCTATAAACTTGATTATTTATATTGACATTCAGTTATGTTTGGATTATTATCATAAAACTAATAAGAAAATTGTTATGTCTGTAATTTTATATAAAAAAAGATAATCAAATATTAAAGTAGAAGTTTTTTATAAGGTAGAATTTGATATATATATAATACTGAATAGTTATACCAAACAATTTAAAAGATTCTTCTTTATATTTATAACACCTACTTAGTTAGATGTTCATATGTCTATGGATATAAAAAACATCTTATCTTTTTATAAATTATATTTTCATGCATATAAAACTTTTAAAACTTTAAAATCTTTATTTTGATTCAGAAAATTTATTTATATTTAAAAAATCGTATATCACAATAATAATAATAATAAGAAATATATAGAGCATAGACGAATAACATTTTAAACATATATATGCGCGATTTTCGCCTTTTTGTTCAAAGTATAATATGTGTTAGTGATGTTTTTTATAAAATACAGATATTTGTATAGAATTATTTATATATTTCTTTTTGGTATACTCTCGATAAATATAAACAATAACATTTTTGACAAGTGATCGTCAAACCATTGTTTGTTTCTTGTTTAAATGCATTTTCAAAATACAATTAAATTACTTTGCATGTTTAAATCTTATTATATAATTTTCTAGAGCGCAGAATAATAGGTTTTTCATAAAAAAACAATATTTTATATGCAATTATTAATTAATATATATGATTATTGAATTCACTGTAGAAATTTAAGCTATAAATATTATTGAAATGTTGAAATTATTGAGGTTTATCTAATAGATTGTAACTTAAACCTGTTTTTTCATTATTTGTATTCCAATTGAATGAGATAAAAATTGGTTTTTTATCACTAAAAATTTGATTGAATTTATAAATTTAGTTTTATCTAACAATTTGTTTTATTTATGTGTATAAAAAATACGCTTAAAAACTGCATTGCACTTCGAAAGAACAACTTTGAGCATCTAAAAAATCTTTGGTAAATGTTTTAAATCGGTAAGAAAAAAACTATTTATGTTATGCAAAGAATGTACATTGTTTGTTTTAAAAAAGCTTTTTATATTTAAATGATTTTTTATTTGAAAATTCTATAAAAATATATTCAAATTTTTATTTTCATCATTGCTATATTTAGATTTTTTATTTCGTCTTTTGAACTGTGAATAATCCATCTATTTTTTTATTGTTTTAAGTCATTTGTTTTTATTTTTTCTTGTTCTTTATTTATTATATTTTATCTAACTTGTTTTCAGTGATTTTTCCTAACTCTAAAAAATGAATAATTACTATATAGAAAATTCTTAAAAAAATAGTTCCTTTTATTACAAATTATAAAACATTATAATGTTTTATTGAAGACATTTTAAGTTTACATCTTAAAGAAATTGTTAATTTAGAACTTTTTTCAAACTTAAAATCAATTTTTAAAATAAATTTTTAATATGTGATGTATGTTTCAAATATAACAGTTTTCATTTTTTATAACCTTAAAAAGTCAAAAATACATTAAAAAATACGATTTTTATTTCTTTTATAGCCTTTCTGTGTTTATATGCGTTTCTCTTGATAAATATGTTGAATTATGCTTATTTATAATGTATTTTCAGTTTTTTAACATTTTTTTCGCATAATATTTCGCAAAATAATTACATTTTTTTTGAGAAATTTATCACCGAATTCAGAAGATTGATTTTGAATAATTTTAGATTCAAACTATTTCTTTTTCTAATCCAAGTTAGATTTCACCCGTAGTTACACTATCTGAATCTGTTTATTGTTTCAGAAAAATGTGTAGACATAGATATTAGGGATTCATATTCTCAAATTGATTTTACTTTACATTTCTATCTATGTTTTTTTGAAGTTTTTGGACAGGTGCAATTGATACAATAATTATGATGCTAAAAATATTAATATTTTAAATTGTTCGGATTTTGTATTTATTAAAGCTTACAATAAAAAGAAGTCTTGGTTTTTGTTTAATGGATTTTTGGGGTGGTAACAAAAAGGAGTGAAAGTAATATTCAATCAATTGCAGAATAACATCTTAAAATTTAAATATTTTTTTACATTCAAATGACAAAAAAACACCGTACTTATTGGTGGTGGTTATATAAAATTTGCGGATTAGTGCATTTTTATGCTATTCAATCAATTTGTACACATTAATATCAACTCAAAATAGTAAACTAATATTTTTCTTGTATAAAAAGTAATTCCCCTTAATACTATCGTCAAAATCTAAGAATTTTAATATTATAAAATTATTATCAGATAGAATTTTTTTGCGTACGAACAATTTTTCTACAAAGTAAAATTTAAAAAATTTTTCAAACAAGTAATTGTTTCAAAAAACTATATTTTTTTTCTATCACGCAATTTTAAAAGCTTCTAAATGAAAAATAACCTAAAACTGAAATTCAAAATTTTGTAAAATTCATATTTAAATCTTATGTTGAATAGTGAAATAAATTTAAAATCACACGAATCTATTGGAATATAATTAAAATGCTATGTATTTAATATATACAAATAATTAAAGAACTGCTTAGTAATTTACAATAAAAAGGTTTTTATCATGACAAAAATTATATAAAATTTTTTTTCAAAAAATATTATATTAAACCAGAACATTCATGCTTATTTTATTTTTCTAGTTTGATTTTTTTCAGACTAATGAATAAAAATAATTTCCAAAGAGAATGACTATGATTAATATTAGAACATAAACAATAATTACTTAAAACAGATACATCTGTACAGCATATAAAATTTTGTTGCACAAAATACAGAAAAATTGTTATATTTTGTAGGTTTCTACAAAACATAGCTTTCATGAAATATTTACACAATGAAAATCAGAATTCAATTTCAAAAAAAAATTAATAAGAAAATGTTTCTAATTGCATTTAATAGATATATTTTATAAATATAACAAATTTACCATAATTTACGTGTGATAAGTTCAATCCAGGAAACTACTTGAGGTATTATAATTTTAAAAATAGACTAAATGTTGTTAATATTGAGAAAATGTATCCTTGAATATTAACAACTGTTCTATTTGAGTTAAACGATGATTTTACATTGCTTTTTAAAAAAAAAAGTAAAAAGAAAACATGAAAATTTGGAATAACAGAATAATAATTTTTATTCCTTAAGAAAATACAAAAATCAATGAGTTGATAAAATCATGACTATAAAAATTTATTTATAAAATTATAATGTGCAATAAATAATATTTTTATGTACAAAAAATTGAAAATATTAGAAATGTTCAAGAAAAAGAAAAAGATCTAAATGTTTGTTGGAACTTTAAAGAATTGATAGAATTTATAATGCAAAATACCTTTTTTTGTAACACAAAGTTCTTTAAATTTTGAATAGAATATATTGAATAAGATAAAGAAACCATCGATTTTAATCTAATACAAATTTATAATTTGGTGTATAACATCTAACAATAATTATAATTCTTTTTTAATCCGTAAAACCTAATATAAAATTAAAGTTATTGTTTAAAACACTATGATTACATTATATTTTAGAGTACCCAATGTTTTCATTGTTTTTTTAATTATTTTTAATTTTTGAATACTTTAATGTGTTCATAATAAATGAAAAAATTTGCAATAATAAAAGATATAAAATGCTTAAAAAAATCTTCAAAAATCCAAATAATACTATTTCTATTGATACTACTTTGGCACACCAACTGTTTTCTATCAATACTTATCTTCTGCGAAACAAAAACTTTTATATTTCTACAATTACTACTAGTATAAACATATTCTTTCTTTATAAAAATTGTAAATACACGTTTATATTTTTTAATCCCATTTAATTAATCTGTTGGCAAAGCGATCAGTACAAAATATTCATATTATAAAGAACTTTATAAATTTTGTCTAAAAAAATTAATTAATATATTAAGTTTTTATACTGTAAAAAATTCAAATGTATTTTTTGTACATATAATTTGTCTTTATTCATTCTTATATAGAAGCATATTTTTCGAGCATCATTGTAAATGTTTAAACATGATTTTAATATAGTAAAAAGGGAATAATTATTAGGATATAAAAAAAATTCATTGGGATTAGCCATTTTCCCGCTTATAACAATTTTTAAACCAATTTTTTCTTCTTTAAACGTCCTAGCATAATAGAATGGGTCTGGGTTATATTGAAAATATCCTATATGTTTGTTTTCAGGCAAGATATAACAAACGATTTGATTGTCTGTTGACGAACACCGCCTGAAAAAAATTTTCATAACAACATTATTTTTTGCGTGGATAATTACTCTAAAGCTTTATTATGTTTGAAAATATATACATTTATTAAAAATAAATTCACCGCAATACAAAAAAAACTGAATATGTAAGTCATTCAGTTTCTAAATTATATCGTAAATGCAATTAATCAATTTAAAAATTTTTTGTGTGTAAAATGGCAAAAAAACATCAAACATTATCAATATATACATTTCAAGCAAAAAGTATCAGATGATTTAAAGACAATAAAAATTTTTGTGATTAAATGTAGATTTTTGTTAGTAAATTTCTGAAATTTTTTAAAAATAAAAAAAAGCCTAAAAAGTTTTCAAAATAGTTAGTTATAGTTGTTTTCATTCTTTCTTATATAATAAATAATTTAAATATACTATACTTATGCAATGTATTCTCTACAGAATATAATATACATCACAATTTCTGTTATGATATATAAAAGTAGAAACCCAAATTTATTTTAGTTTATGCTGACAGACGAACCATGGTTTAATCTCATTTATTTTTTTCCTTCGTTCCCTCCAACTGCATTTTTTAAGCTGTTTTTAGATACACCCAAAGATTGATGAAAGACAATTTAAAGAGCGGTCGGAAATAGATAGACAGATACTAGTACATAAGGAAAATCTTTAGTGTCACAAAAGAACTATTTTATATTTTAAAAACAAATTAAAGTTTGTAAACCTTCACACTCTTACCCTTAATATAACATTCACCTATGCAATTTATATCCAAATATGTAATCTTCAAGCAATCAACTTCTATATATTATCTTTTTAATGATAAAATATCTAATTAAATTGATGACACCACTGAGAACTTATTAAATTTTGTTCTGTGTTAAAATCTGTATATTACACTTATTTGAGGGCCAAGAAAGCTTTAATATGCTGTGGCTAATAAAGATTTGAAAACAAACATTGCATGTAAAATTCATATATTTTTTATAAAAATATTTATATAAAAACTTAGAAATTTTTGAAATATTTGATAATTTCTTTCTTTATAAAAATATCAAAAATTACGTTGATATAAAAATATGGCAATAACTAACAGTGTTTTTTATCATTAATTGTAGTAATATTTTTTTTGTCGGCTATTACGAAGGAACTAGTATATGTTTGGATTGTAGTTTGAGTATATTACATATTTTGAAAAACATAATCGTGACTTATAAGTCTTGTAATCATAAAACGAATAAAAAACATATACAAGATTATCATTGACTTTTTTCACATAGTAAACATTATTTTCACTATTTGGTTATAAATAGAGATAAGATATATTTTAACGCATATGCAAACATATAAACAAATTAAAAATGTATATAAGCATGCATTACCAGTTAAGTGCAAAAATTCAAAAATAGTTAGTTTTCTTTGCAATTTTTTTCACAGTTTTTCATGTAATCGTAACTAAATGGTAATATTAAAATATTTTTTTTTGACCTAATTCAAATACACAAATTACTAATACTATTGTTGTTTATAAGTGGCAAATTAATGTAATTTGATAAAGAAAATATTTCATAACAAATCAATAACTTAGATTCAAATTTGATAAACGGATATTATTAAATAATTAGTAAAATTATGTTGATAAAAAATACTATATTAATTTTTATAAGAATATTTTTTAAGTAATCAATTATGTTTTTAATATTAATCAGGGTAATTCATAAATAAAAATGTATTGATGGCGAAAATAATTATTATATTGGTCAAATAAATAATCTTACTATGAATAGATTGAAGATAAGACAATCCTGCCTTTAAAGAAGGTTAATAGAAACAAATTATCGAAACCTACTTCTTCCAATACCAATATCTGTTGATATTATTATTAAGTTTCATATAAAAGGAGTAATTTTCATAAAAAATCCGAATATATTCATGGTTTTTTTATTTAGCATTCTTTTAGATAAGAATAATTTAAGTTTTGAAAAATTTTACGGTAAGGTTTTATCTATGAATTTATATTTTTTAAATGTAAATAAGAATAGATTTTATCTAAGTTCATATATATTTTTCTATTATATTTATTGTTAACTTAGTTTTAAGCGCAACTTTTAATATCAAACTTTCATCAAAGAGATCAATTGTTATTTCCATATTTACATGTACCAAGAAAACAACAATCACGACAAAAAAATAGCAAAAACCACAATATATTCTAACAATATAGATATGAATATTTTTGATTCAACATTGTTTGTTTTCTTTACAACATTTAGACTTGATTTTGTTAAAATTCCTATTTATATGATTTAATTGTTGTCTACATTGATACTTAAAAAAACGCGTAAAATTTACGCCTATTATCAACAAAAAATAACATAGAAGAGATAAAGGCTTACAAATACTATAATAAAGAAGGTTTTAAAAAAATTATTTGACTATAGATAAATGTTTTGTACAATATGTATGTTTCATAGTAGGATTCTATATAAAATACTAATAGAAAACTACTGAGATACTAAAATACGCTGTAAAAAGTTTAAATAAATAGTGGAATTCTTTAGTTTTGATTTTTAGTCAATAAAACTTCAAACATAAATATTGTACAATTTTGAATTCCAGAAATTTTGCTTAACGTCACTTTTTCTATGTTATAAAATGTTTTTATAGTGTCTTCCTTAGAAATTACTTATATTATTATTTTTTTTATTATAGAGATTGAAAACATGATTGTTAACACATTTATTGTATGTTTAATATAAATTTTCTTCTTTAATATTAAAATGTTTGGTAACAATTAAAAATTAGTTTTAGTGGCAAATTATAGAAAACATGTGATGATTGTTATAAAAATATATAAAATTATTATTTAAATAGCATATAAAAAGGATATAGTGCAAGACTGTGCACATTAAAATGTTTTTTTTGTTTTATAAATGATTTTTCATTGAGATAATATCAAACAATATTTTTTTTGTCGTGTATATATTCTGGTATAAATCATATGATGTGTCTAATAAGCTCAAACCATGTTTTAACTGACTATCAACAAAAATCATATACAGAAAATTATATCTAAACGCAATCTAATTGTTTTTTCAAACACATTTACAGACATAGGTATTTAATAGATATATTCTTTACAATTATACACAACATTAAAAAAATTACTAATTTAAGAAATATTTGTTTTAATTAGGAAAATTTATTAGAATGTGAATTAATGTTTTTTAAAACATCTTTTTTACATTAATAAAAACATGTTCATGTTTCGAATAGTTGTGAAGGGATTTAATTGCGCAAACAATTCCATTTTTATTCCAATTTTAAAAATACGTAAGTATTCGTGTCACTCAAATTATATTTTCATCTTTGCTGTATAAAAATTCTGTATATATTTTGTCAAATGCTCTAAAACTTGAGCATATATATGAGGCATACGCTAAAAATGCTTTTTTTGCCAAATTAGTTTAAAAAAAGAGATAAAAAACCACTTTTCCTAACTAAATATCGGCAGTTGTTCTTAAAAAAATTATTATTAAGATTAAAATTTTTATTAATAATTGATTTTTTTTGCATTTTTAAATTCAAATACTGCTTTTATAGATATACCATAACTAATTTACCATATTTCTCTTTTTAATTTATTATCTATACATCAGATAACTAATAAATAAAACATCTTTAAAATGTAAAAAAGAAATTCACCTGTTATCTATAGATAACCTAGAAAGGTTAATGAGCAAAAAAAATCGAATCTTCATGTTGCTAATGTAACATTTTGCTCAAATTATTGAGTGTGATCTTATTTTGCTCTTCCCTTACCATTTCTTAGATTCAAAAACTATCATATATGTAGAAAAAAAATTGTATCTCAAAGGCTTAATTTATGATTTTCTAATCGTCGTATTGATGATTTTTGTTTTGGGTTTTCTTAACAATTCAAAGGTAATTTTAGAACTTTCTTGAAACTAAAAAAACAATTGAATCGAAGAATAACAGAGTAATTATTTTTTTAATAAACGTGATTTTGTTGTTCAAATATTGTACAATATTCTATATTCAAAAATTCTACATTTTTTCCGACGAAATTCTTTAATATCTTTTAATAATCTTCAAGTGAATAATAAATTCATTCTAAATTAAATATAAATGATATCCATTTTTTCGCAGCCAGAAGCAGATTAGACAATTTATAAATTTTATAGTATTGAGACATTTTTTTTAAATTATCATCCTGCTGATGTTTCAGAACACCGGCGTTTGGACGTCTGAACTAATGACTAAGTTTTATAATCACCAGATACCTTTCTGCAGGTGTCTAGTATTTATATTCACTGAACTATATAATTTTTTCAAATGTTGTTATAAATAAAAATAATGATAAGATAGAGAAATTTTATTTAATAAAAAAATTTATACGGTCTTTACTGACAGGTTCAATTGTATGGGTTTTTCCAACCGCTGGCAACAAACCAACTAAAATCAGTTTACAAAATTACTTCTAATAAATTAGTGAGTTTCACAAACCAGCATTAAAAATATATATAAATACGAAATTACTACAAAAAAAAACACTACAACTAAAACATTAATATTGAATAAAATAAAAGTAGATTTTTTTAAAAAAAATTATTTTTCTATGATGTTTATACTCAATTTAATTGGTAAACATATATATTTTTTTTGCACAAGTTTCGTTATTATTAATTATCTGAATATATTGATTTAAAGAATATCAAGAATTTTAAAAATTTTTTAATGCCTTTTGGTTGAGTTATGATTTTTTCTGCTAAAAGGTGTTGTTCTCTGTTATTTTTTGCAATCAAGTCTTTTTCAGAAAACAATTGATGCATTTTTGCGACACCTTGTGTTAGAGGAATGTCAGGTGATGTATTTTGGCGCTTATTTCTTTTTTGTTTGGATTTTTGATCTTTTAAAATCGTATTTATCTCCAAATTTTGCGCATCGTGTTGTATTTCTATTTTATCTATTCTATCTTTAGATTTTGTTGGTATTTTCGTACACATTTCAGCTTCTGTTAAATGCGTATTTCCTGGATTTGAAGTATTGTGTTGCATTTGTCTTTGGCCTGTAGTATCTTTGGGTTCTATTGCCACATTATCGCACATTTCAATTTTTTTATTTACATTATTTCCAAAATCTGTAGCAAAGAATGTTTTGTTTGTATCTGGATTGTTTGTACTTGAAAATATATTTTGCAAAAAAATGAAGAACAGCATTTGAATAGTTTTTTGGTGTTATTTGTATTTATAATTTTTTTTTGGTTTGAAATTTTAATTTATCTTTTTTGAAGTCAAAATTATATAATTTCTAAACTAAAATTTGATTTTTTTAAAAGTAAAATATAGCAAAATCATTTTTTTCTTTAAAATGTTGTATTTGAAGATATCGATAAAATGCTTAATACAATTGCATGATTGAAATTTCATGCACACAAAGACCAAAAATATTATCAATTTTCAATTTATAATTTTTAAATCGGTTATCTCAGTTATAAAAAGTAGCAATTTCTTTTTATTTTTTTCACGCTTTTCGCAAAAAAAGCATTCCTTTAAATTTACAAAAAACAACAACCGTATTGTATGAAGTGCTTTTTTATGGTGATTTTTTATAATAAAACGCAATTTTGTTCTAATATATATTGTAAATTATTGAAATTGGTGTGATTTGGCATTTTTTTGTTCCATTTTGTTTTATTTTTTCGACATTCTAATCATGCTATTTTTGAATAGTTCATAATTAATTGATGTTTACATATTAGAACTAAAATCAATTTAAATGTCATATTCTTAATTTTATTAAAGAAATATCGAATTCTAATTGTTTGCCACACGACGGCTGTATGTATTAATATTATTTCATCTAAAATACATTTGACTAATACAAATTTTCCTTAAATAATAAAATTAAAAAAAATAAATAAATAAAATATAAATTCCCAATGAAATAAATATTAAATCGGTAGCTTTTTTATTTTTTAGGCAAGTAAACAATTATCAAAATATAAACAAAGAATAATGCAATCATCCAATTTATTATTCCTTTACAACTTTAGATATAAACTTATTCAATTAGACACAATAGTGTGAATTTCTTTTGAAATATGAAAAGATTGGTAGAATATATTACGTTTTTGTATTAATTTTATTTCTTTTTGTTAAAACAAAAAAAATCAAACAAATTTAATTTTTTGGTACATTTATAAATATATAATGATATTAAAATATATTAACATTATATTAACAATATTGTGTGCTAAAATCATTGTTAGTCCACAAAAAATTAGGTTTAAGTCGCTTATAAGCGATTTCAAATAAACGGTAAAAAAATTACCAAAATCACAAACTGAGTTTTTTCATAAAAATAAAAAGAAAGACTCCACATATCATAAAGAATAATGACATAAGAGATTAGGGAATGATTAGAATCTTGACTTTTTTTTCTACCAGATATTTTTATAGGATAAAATTTATATTATTATCAAATTGTAAAAAAAGTTTATTCTTCTTTATTTCGATAAGTTCAAGGAAATAAACAAACTGTTGATCTATGAACCCAAAATTTCTTTGAAAAATATAGTAAAGATAAGAAAAGACTTTACTAACTTCCCTAATAAAAACAATGTTATTAATAGTGTGTGTTTTGTATTAAATTTGAACTGGTATATTTGTTTTTCACAGAAGAAAAACAGAAAAAAAGTATTATTTCATTATAAACCATTAATTACACAATAAACAATAAATCATTTAATTATTTCATAAATATATGAATTTTCAAGCATGTATACATTAAATAAAGACTATTTTGGAGGTTTCTATTCATTAACAAGAGCCATAAACAGTTTTAAAAAAGAACTATAAAATACAATATGATTATTTTGTTCGCTAGGTTCATCACGAATTCTGTTTTTAAATTCTTTAATAACATCAATACATTTTTAATTTCTAATAGAAATATTTTTTACCATTAAATTACTATTAGTTGCATCCCTTTTCTTTACTACTGTTATTATTATTCTTTAAAAAATTATTTCCTAGTTTTTAAAATTACCTACATCTTTTTATTATCTCTTAAAAAGACATATTTTATTTGATAATAGTTTTATATTGATTTTTTACAGCATAAAATTTTTTAGTTTAAAACATAAAATATTTCATAATAAATGAATGGTTTACGTAGTTCTTGTTGCGAAAAAAAAATATAATACATTTTTCACTTATTTTATTTATCTCATTGAAATAGTTTATTATGAATTTTATAATAATAATATAACTTGCATATATTATGAAAAAACATCTTATAATCATTTTTCTCTTTTTTTTCGAAATTTATTATATTTTATTGTATTTTTTCATGTGTTTTTAAACATGATTTTTACGATTTTTTGTTTATTAAATAAATTTTCGATCCAAAATTTTTACAAAATGGCTATTGAATACCCTAATACTTCGTTATCGAACAATGTGAAAAAAAAATAAATCTTTTTTGAATTGGTGGTTTTCCCAAAATATGAGTTTTCTATAAAGTTTATGGAAAGAAATTTTAAACGACATATATCGATTTATTAAAAATTTATCACACACATTTCTCTATTAGCTACCATACTGATAAGATCGTCGTAGGAATCTTAGACGTGGAATCTGTGGTATTTGGATGACTGATTTGAATGCATGAGGTTTTAAGCAGACCTAATTTTTCGGTTATTAAAATTTCGGAAGTTTCCAAATTAATTTTTGTGCTTATTTTCTTAATATTTGATTGGCAGTCCGCTCACTTTATGACCCTCAACCTGTTGTACAGAATGAGACATCAAGTGTTGTGCTTGTAGAATAATGTGTATAAAAAAATAAATGGAATCAACATCGATGATATATAAGAGAAATAAGAGTATCTAATCCTATTATATCTTAGATATATATATATATAAGATAACAAATCTCAAGAAACGAGTAATAAATTGTAAATAAATGATTATATACTAACAAGTATTTAAAAACAACTATTGATTTGTATCATTTGAAATTTGACAATTTTATAAATTGTCAATCAATTAATAACTTGTTCTTTTTTATTAAATATAAACATTTATATATTGGTTTTATTCACATAAACAGTTTATTATCGCTTTAAAGAATTTAACCATAAGAGTAAATTTATTTTACTTTTAAAATCTTTTACATCGATTAATGGATATATGAAAACGTGGTATAATATACCACATAAAACCTTCGTTAAATATTCTAATAAAATAAATGTTATATTTGGAATGGAAATCAGTAAATATAACTAATAAAACAATATTTAACATTTTTTTACAATATAATTTCTAATATACGATATTTCCTTTTAGTGAATGTGATTACCAGAGAGATAACAAAAATCATAAAAAAGGTATTTAAATTTAAAAGAAAAATAAAAAAAAGAGAAGAAATGAGTAATAGATTTAGCAATAGTAATAGTATTAGTAATATCAATAGTAACAGTAACGACATTAATAATATTAGTGATAAAAATAGGATAAAAGGTGGTTATTTTAATGACTTCAAAAATAATAATTTAAATAAATATAATAGTAAGGAATGTTTTAGCGTTCTTGAATTTTATTTTAAATATGGTAATGTTATAGTGTTACAGGACAGAAAGAGATCAAATGTTAAACTATTGATTGACCATGATTACTTTCCTTTAAAAAAACCTTTTTTTAAATAAATATGAATGAAAGAAATTCTTGTTTTACTTTATTTCCAAATGACAGGATGGCTCATACAGCAACAACAATTTAATATTATTAAAAACATGAAAAATTACTGATACTTTCTTAAATAAAAAAATCTGTATTATTATAAGTTTTTCGAATTTTTTTTTAAGCGAATCAAAAAAAAGAAATGTTTGTAATTTTTTCAATATATTTTAATAAAAAAAAGGTTTTTTGTGAATACGAATTTTTAAAAAAAAAATTAGTCAAATGTTAAGTTTTTATGTTTTTTTTTATTGATTTTAAATAATATAATATTGTGATTAGTTTATTGAATAATATTTTATTTTTAGTAAAAAAAAGAAAAAAATTAGTATATAAGTTTTTTGATAGTGATTTTTAAGAAATAAAAAAGTTCACAAAAAAGCACATAGAAAAAAAAGGAATAAGAAAAGAATAGTAAACGATCAAAGGTTTCAGTGCAAATTATAGTGGTAGAATCAATAGTGTTTTTAGTAAAAACATTATTGATAAAAGTTTTTCAAATGGTATTAAAAACAATAATAAACCAAAAAAACATAAAAATAACTTAGATATATACTTTTCACATCGATATATCTATACTGTAGAATTCTATAAAAAATGGTTATGCTACTTCATTACAGGATACAGGATCGCCTTACTCTTATCGTGTTGAATATTAGTTTTCCACAAATAGATTTTGCTTTTTTATCGATTTTTTTAGGATAAATTAATAGGATTGAATCTTTTTCAGTTTTTGATTTATTTGTTGGGTACAGAAACCCACGTGAGCATTTAGTTCATGCTCATTGGTGTTCTGGTGTTTCCCGGTGAAGCACCGGATTGGTTATTGTCCTGCCATTCGCTATCTAATGGCTTACCAATGATCAATAGAAAGCTTATCAAATTGATAAGCATAAATATTTGATTGGTGCAAAATTGAAACGCAATTTGATGCGAACCGATATGGTGCCTATAAATGGGCTTATGTTTAAATAAATATGCGTTCTAAACATTATAAAGCTTCCAAGTCTTCATCTAAAACTCCAACTCGTCCCAACCTTATTTTTTTTTAAATTAAATAAAGCGTTAATTTTTATGTATAACAACTTTTTGCAGTGAGCGCACAAAGTAATTAGTATCGCTCTATTTTGTAAATATATTTTTTACGAATTAGTAATTTTTGGGTAAGAGCCTACTCTAAAAGAATATTATTTATTTGATTAGTTTTGATTTTTTATTTGTTAAAAAGTTGAGAGGGAATATTTTTGGTTTGATGTTTTAAAAATATTAGTTTATTTGATTTTTTTATTATCACGATAGATTTTTATTTATTTATATATTTGATATCTTTGTCGTGTTGTAAATGCGAAAATTTTATTGATTATATTATTTTGATAATCATTTTTTATTTTTGACAAGTAGATAATTGTGTTGTTGAAAGTCATGTATTGACTAGTAATAGAAGATGTAATTAGTTCTAAAAAAATGTTTTGTGTATAAAGAAACAACGTTACAAAAAATATACTTCACACAAATCTTAATTTTCTTTGCAATTTTGATCAAACGCAATTATTCAACAAAAATACATTTTTAGACGTAAAAAATGTATTATAAAACAATTTGTATTTTTTTATATATATTTGTTTTATAAATTACGATTAATTCTAAAATAAATTTTATTTTGCAACCATTTAAGGCAATGTACATAACAACATAAGGATGAACTATTTTCTCAGCCACACTATGAAACAACAAAAAAATACATGAAAGTGCAAGTCATTTATAGAACAGTCAAGATAAGTCTTTTATAATATATATTGTAAAAAAATACAAAACTATTTTATAAGCGTGATTTGTCAAAAAAGTGTTTTAAAAATAATACGTGATTTTTAATAAACATTTGAACAAGGTTTAAACCACTAGAAAGTGATCAAATATGTAAATATGGTACAATTAAGTGAACAGCAAGACAAATTTAGAAAAAATCCATCTACATCGAAAAATGCGTTTTTCATCGTTTTAAAAATATCATAATCTGATAATATATTGATAATTTTAGCAAACAAAAATATAATAATATTTTTTAGAAAAAATCGTTTTTATTGAAAGCGGTTACATTAGATATTCATATTTTTAGCAAATATCCTATTTTTTCTAATCATTTGTTAGGTGATAAAAAAGATTCAAAAAGCGAAAAAGATACCCGACAAAAAACCATAAAAATTCATTTCTTATACACTAAAATTTTAGTCATAGTATGGTATTGTAAAGATTTTCATTTTTTAAAAATATTTCAAACAATTCGATTAATGAAATTTTATTTTTATTTCTATTGTAAATGAAAATTTTTCAATATTTTTATTTTTTTATAAGTTGAAGGCCTTGCCTCGGATAATTTATTTGATCTTTGATTCTTCTTGTACACTATCCAATGTAAGATCCTTGGCTTTAAATAGACAGGTGTCACTCAATGTGATTGACATCTACGTCATACCGATTTCACATGTCAATTCTAAACCCGAATTAATTATCCGTTGATAAATTTCATATACCAAAATGAAACTGCAAAAATTATATTAAAAAATCAAACCTATATTAATTTTCTATAAATGTGATTTTTATTTTGATATTTTGTTTATAAGGTCATATTATCAACAATTACAATTTTTTTTACTTTCTAAAAAGAAAATTAATTTTATAAATTTATTAATTCTTCTTTTTTTGATTCTTCTATCAAAATATTTATTAGTATATCAGTATATATGATTGTAACAACAAGACTTCATTTTTTTATAGCGTATTTGATTCATATGTTAGATAACCTATTGGCAAAAAAATATTTTTAATTCGTATCAGCAAAACTAATAAAAAATGGAAGAATATTCATATTTTTTTAGAAAGTTATTTAAAGAATTATTTTTAAAATATATCACAAATTATTGATTAAGAAACCACTTTTTGCTATTTTCATAGATTTGCATCGTCTATTAGTGGTTTCTATACAAAATCTTATAAAGATGTTCATAAAAAAACCAAAATCTAAATATATAAACGCTATTACTTTCGAAATTGACATGAAAATCCCAATGTTTATCATATTATTTACTTAAAAAAATATATTTTATAGTAGTTGATAATTTTTTTTGTTTGAATACGAAGGAAAAATAAAAAATACATTAGTATATTTGAAAATTTGAATTCAAGAAATTTAACTTATTTAGTTATATACTAGAGAAACTTAAATTGTAAAAATTGTATTTAACACTAATTTATGAATATATCAATTTTCTTAATTTTTATTGCCCGCAGTGCTTTCATATGAATCAGAAATATAATTCATTAGCCTATTAATTTTCATAAGCTTATTTCTCAAAATATCCAAATTTGAGCACATTACAGTCAAATTCTCATCAATTTCGGCAAACTTTGCAAGAGTGAGCGCAATCCCCTTCAATGAAATTTTATCGTACATTAGAAAAGGGGCAAGTAAACGAATGGAAAGACCGTTACATTGACTATGTTTATCTCAAGCAACTAATCAAAACCAACCCAAGCTTATTTTTCCGAGAACTTAAAAAAAATGCAGACAAAATTGATGAGTTTTATTTTGGACTCGAGCGAGAAATTACAAATGCACGGGACAAGGTTTTTTCTTTATTTCGAAACCGATTGAAGGACAAAATAAAATCTGACAGCGAGTGCTTTGATAATTTCACAGAGCCAGCAAATAACAACGAAGAGTATTGTGAAGCTGGTGGCTTTGCAAGAAAAAGTAGCATTGGAAACTATGATTTATGTGGGCCTGATGAATATTCTTCAGATAGTATGGACAGTGCGAATTTGAATTCTAAGAAAAATCAGTCGTGTATTGCAGCATTCCACGGTGATGTGGAAGATAAAGTGGCTGATAAAAAATTTAAAAATTTGGATCAAAAGAAGGATTTCGAATGTTTAGAAAGCACCTTTATTGATATCGATGATAAAAATTCTATTGAAGACGTGAATGAAGAAATTAAGTACGAGCACGAATCTACTGGAAATTCTTATAAGCATGAATTTGATCAGAAAGTGAAAAATATTAGCTTTAATAACACAAACATAGAAAAGAACGGACAAAATGAAATTCATAAAAAAGTAAAAGCAGTAGACTTAGAAGGAAATAAAGTCGATGCCCAAACAGAATTTCGCAATAAAAAAGTGATCGAAAGCAGAGAAAATGCAGATGCCGATAACCAGTTGAAGTCACAACATACATATGACTACGATGAATATTTAAAAAATGATGGAAAAAACGGCAAGAAAAATAGTTATATTTCTGAAAAGTTAGCAGAGAAGAACGAACAAAAAACCGAAAACAATCGATTATTAAAAATACCAAGAAATCTAAAAGATGTTTCCCAAATGCAACAAAACAACAACAAAAAAAATTTTTATGAAACGAAAAATATTTCCGCTAGCAAAGAATCTGTGTATTTTGAAGGCTTTGATAGTAAAAATCTTTTTAATAAGAAACCCTTTGAAAATATTGAGACTTCTGATTATTCGAAAAGACGTTGTGTAGAATCAGTACAAAACAAGGATTATCACGCTTATATCGATGAGCGAGAAGAATTGTATATGAAATACAGGAGGAATTACAACGATTCTAATAATAATTTTTTAAATGATAATTTCGAAGATAGATTTTGCAATAACATCTCATTTGGTGATCACAGAAACGCATATAAAAACGTTTTGAATGACAATTTTGTTGCAAACACACAAATACAGGAAAAAATAAACACTGAAAACGTGGAAAAAACGTCGCCAAACAACACTAAAAAACTTCATAGTTTAGACGATCAAGCGATTGATAGAAAAAATACAAAATCATCATGGCCCAACAGAATATCTCGAAAATGGGATCTCATAGCAAAGTTAAATCCTTTAAGCGAGAAGCATATGAGATATAAAAAAGGCAAACTTTGCCAGCTAATAATGGATTGTCAGAAATTGATAGAGTATTCAAGATTAAACTTCGTAGGATTTCAGAAAATACTTAAAAAATTTGACAAAAAAATAGCAAAGCTCTTTCAAAAAATATGAGATGGAAAAAATAACAAAAAGATATTTTTATCGCTCAAAAAGAGTCGAAAACATATGTGCAGAAGCAAAACAAATTTATATGGAAGTTTTTACAAATAACAACAAGCAAAAGGCAAAACGTGAACTTTTTAAACTTACAACCACAAAAAAATCTAGTTATATTGATATGTTTATTTCTGGCGCTTTTACTGCTGCTAGTTGCTTGCTTGCTTTTGAGACAAATTATTCTGATATGCAAGAATCTTCGATCAAATTTGTATTTGCACTACTTGCATTATCATATGCAACATACCTTTTTAGCATGTGTTTGATTGTTTGGCAGAGATATTTTATAAACTACAGATTTATTTTCGATCTTAATGTTATCAAACACGCAAATATCGGTTCATATCTTCTTCTAATTTCAACTTTCATGCTAGTACACACTTTTTTTCCATATTGCGTGCTTAAATACAATTTACCAATCAGTCTCAAATACATTATCTTAGTAGATTTTCTGATTCTCGTCAATCCATTAAACTTTTTTCGCAGATCTTGCCGATATTATTTTATCAGAGTCATTGGTCAAATAATTTGTTCAGCATTTCATCCGATTGCTTTTCGACATTTTTACATGGCAGATTGCTTGCTGTCGCTTACATCGTGCTATAAGATAATATACAAATATTCTTTTGGTGGTGCTAGCGAATATGAAATGATTGCTATTTCTGCTTTGTTTCCACTTTTTCGAATAATACAGTGCATACGAAGATTTCTTGATAATAAAAGCAGTTATCTACAACTTCTTAACTGTGGAAAATATATTACAAGTTTACTTTTCATATCTGCATGCTTTTTACATAATGAAAAAGATAATTCGATTACCAAATTAGCAAAAATTTGTGTTGGATTGATTTCAACCGGGTGTTCACTTTACTGGGATTTGTTTTTCGACTGGGGCATTAGACGAGAACAAAAAACTTATCCTATAGCATTTTACATAGCTATAATTTTATTTAATTCATTATTTAGATTCAGCTGGATTCTACCAGTTTTCTTCACTCGCTTTTCCACACTATTTTATGAAAACACCTTTTGCATATTAGAAATTACAAGAAGATTTCTATGGTCTGTCATACGATTAGAATATGAACATATAAATAACTGCAGCGGATTTAAAGCACTTAGTACAGTCGACATAAGTTTGGCTGATTTGTTCTATAAAAGTAATGCTGATGATAAGAATGAAATGTCGGAATTAGGAGATTTCAAAAAATGTGATGAGACACAAGTAGATGAGAAAAATCAAGACAACAGTGTGATAATAGATGTAAAAAATAATATAAATATTTTTGATGAACATGCAGAAAAATAGATAAATTATTAAAAAACATACATAATGTACATAACTTGTTTTGTATAAGAATTTACTTTTTTTGTTTTTAGATAAAAATACATGCGATAAATTATTTCATACTTATTAAATTTAAAATTCACTTTTTTTTTGAATACGTTTGTCTAATTCGGTCAAACTAAATGCTCCTTTTTTTCAGGTAACTTTGGTAAAATAAAATTTTCACATGGTTAAAATTATGATTAAAATATGTTTTGTAAAATTCTTTACTTTGTTTGATTTCGATTCTTTAAATTTCTTAAATCACTTTTATATCATTGAGAAAAAAAACAAAGAAATTACACATTTAAATAATAATTTTAAATAAATTGCGCCCCCAAAAAATATTTTATAGCTTTTGTTCAAATCGATTTAGTAGCATACAAGAAAAGGACAAGGATGAGAACCAGAGCAAATCGTGCACAGTAAATTCAAGCGTGATCTGAATAATGTAGAGTACTTCCTACAATTTAACCAAATCCTTCCTGTAACAGCAGTAACACTCACAAAAAATGAGTCCTTTGTGATAGCAGAACTGGTATAAAACTTAAAGCAATTTTCATAAGAAGGAAAACAAATTCTACGAGTAGAAGTTGTGTTTTTTTAAGTTATTATGTTATTCTTTATTTATTGTTTTTCTAATATTTGCTTCCTTTTGATTACCATGGCGTTCTTTCTGAGGGTGTTTTGTATTAATAGTTTTTAAAAGAAAAGAGACAAAAAAAAACAATGTAAGATGTTTGGAAAAACAAATAAGAAGAGTTTTATTTTTGTTCGTTAATGATATACATTTATACAAAAAAAGTAAATATATTAAACATCTATATGTATATATTATGTTACCACAATCCTCCTTCATCAACACATTTTCATGCTTTTCTATTTATAAAATTTTCCTGTTGGCACATATGTAGTTCAGTAGTTTAGAATTTTTTGCTAAATAAATCTTTAGACTTCTAAAACTTTTTACACAATAAAATACTATTTCGACAAAAGAAACAACAACAAAATCACTGAAACGCTAGTTAAAACAACTAGTATAATTTAGATTCTAAATCACTATTACCATACTATATATTCAGAAGATTTAAGAACAAAAATAGATAATATAGAATTTTAAATATTCAGGATTATAAATAAGAGTTATAAAGGTGATATACTGCTTTCCGGTAGAATCAATTTTACTCAATAGAATTGATTCTCTTGAAAAACAAAAGTTACTTTATTCTTTTACTTCAAACTATATGATGAGCCATTAAAATATATAGAAGCAAGAAATAAGTGGCTGTCTCAAATTAAAACGCATTAAATTAAAATATATTTTTTTTAGTGAAAATCAAAAAAAATTTAAAGCTATAAAATGAAAAAGCAAATAGATTAGAAATATGAATATCTCAAATTTGTCTTAAAATATCTTAACATTGTAAGAATTTTTTGCTAGCATCTTTATAGAGAAATGTTTGTTTTCATACTTACTATAAAATGAATCTTTTTACAATAATTTTTAAATTTTATAATTATTATTGTTCTAGGATATCAGATAGCAATGTAATAAATCTAGATGTTTTCTTAATGAGCAAAACAAAAATTGTGCATAATAGTTTAAGGTTTTATGAACGTTTATATTTTTTGATAACATTATTTACCAAACAAACCAAAATAATACTTTTAATCATATTATCAGTCAAAAATATATCTAAAACGTATTTTTTGAACTTTACTTATCCATAAGATATATTGAATCAACTTATTCAAGTAAATTGAAAGACAAAATTACAAAAGAAATAAACAATTTCTTGAATTGAAATTAATCATTTTTAATCGAAAATTGTTCTTTATAATTTTACAAAATTAGGTATATTTATATTTTTTCACAAAAAAATTATAATTTTAATATAAATCATTTAATAAGGATAGTTATGTGTTGTATTTAGGAGCTATTTTCATATAACTAATTAGAAATTTTAATGCACTCTTGCAAATGATTTAACTATAATTTAAAAAATAACATTAAATTGAATTGATTGACAACAAAAATTTCCAACTATGGACTTCGGGTTATCGATAATACTTCGACCGAAAAATTTAGTTTTTCTTAAATTTTTATTAAAAATTGCAATAATATCAATTTATTATGATATTAAATTATTGTATATCTGTATTATGAAAGGCTACGTTTCGAAAATAGCCAATTCAATAAACATGAAAGTTCCGGTTACATAAAAGTCTAAAATAAACAAGAAAAAAACATTGTTGTCAAAAATTAAATAAAAAAAAACATTTCGACATTAATTGATAAAAAAGGATTGTGTTAAACATCGAAATAATGCTAAGTATAATATTAGAAACTGAAAAGGTAGAATTTATCTATATAATAATGCTAACTTATCAATAAGCATTTTTCTTTAATGTTAACAGATAAAATTTCTAATTAAAACATGTTAGAGTTTTTATTCGATGCATTTTTACTGCAATTATTTAATTATTTAATTATGAAATATTAAATATATATAAAGCATATAATTATTTTTTTTATTGGATCACAAAGAATTAAAATATGTTTTTCATTGTTTTTTTATTAAATACTCGTTCTAACAAGATTTTTATAGCTTTAGTCAACATATATTGTTATTTTGCTCTTTTTTAATTCATATCAATGCGACAAAAATATCAAAACAAAAGAACTCTATATTTACGATAGTGTTTAAATAAAGGTATGTAAAAAAACAATAATCACTAATATTTTATGCTTTTTTCATCAAACAAAAACTAAATATTTTTTTTTGTTTGTTTAAATGTTTAAATTGCATTTAGTTGCCCTTTTAGCATTAATTTTTTAAAATTTATAAATTATTAAATTTAAAGCTATCACTTAAAAAAATTTGTAAATATAATTACTTTGTAACTTTATTTGATATATATGCATATATATAGTCAAATAGTTATATAGGCAAAAAAGAAACATATAGCATTTGGCATTTCTACTAGAGATTATTTTGAAATTTACATAAATCAAACAAATTAGTTCTACATTTTGTAATATGAAATTTCTTTACAATTTTGATTTACAGTTTCAAATTAATATCGACATATCATAAAGCTTACATCAATCAACCAAAGTATAAAAGAAATTTATTATTTTAATACAAATATTGATAATGTTACATACAAGTAAAATAAAGATAATAAATAGCAATATAGATAAAAATGGCAGGTTTAAAATGTAAAAAAATAAAATATATATTATGATACAAAAAATTATTATTTACAATTTTAATAAGTGAGTGATGCATTTATAAGAATAAAAATTAAATACACAGTTATGCAATATTTACAATTTTATTTAATACTTAAATACAGCCGCAAAAGGTAAATTTGTAATTGTTAATATTATTTTTTATGTAAGCAATATTTATTCAATTATATATTATAGAAATGTCACATATTTGTGTTGTAAGTTTTTATATTTTTTATAGTTGTGCGATTGACTAATTTTATATTGAAAAGTGTGATTATACAAAGTTTTTTAATAAAAAGGATAATATGATTGTTCAAATTTTGCGTAAATCATGAAAATATAATGCATCTTTCATTTCGACATCATTAAAATTTAAATTTCGTAGCTTGATTAAAAATCTCAAATTTTTTTTAATGTTTCGATAAATATTGTGAATATTTATTATTTAATTTTATGATATTGGTAGTGAATTTAAAGTTTATCTGAACATGTTTTGTATTTTTCATGAAATTTCTATTGTAAAAAAAAAGAATAAAATAAAGTCAAAAATAAGTTATGTAAACATTTAAAAAGTACTTTTTAAAGTATAGTTATTGTTTTTTTTTTCAAAAAGAAATTTATATTTTTTTCTCTTTATCTAACTTCAATGTTATTGTTTGAATTTTTTTATAGTTACTAATGTTACATTTTATACACTCTCTCACACAATACAGCATCAGGTGTAACAGTCAACTAGCTATATACCGAATTAAATTTTTTTGCGGAATTTTTTATTGCAACTGTCATCAATTTATATAGTACTAAAAAAATTACTTTATATTAATTTTAAAACCACATATAGCACATAAATTTCTATATTTAAAAATATAAATATCGATACATGGCAAGTCAAGAAATTATTTAAAGATTATTTTATTATAATATTTGCAGTTAAAAATGGGCAAAAATATGTTTTTATGTTAATTTTATTTAACGGTCTAAAAATGATTTTTTTGTATCTAGCCATTTAATCAAATATTTTTATTTGAGTTATGAGACTATTAGTTAATGACCTTTTTAACTAGAACAAGTTATGATGCGCTGATTTTTTTCTTTATGTTTTGGATTCTTGTACATATTTTGTACGATATTGATAAAATAAATTCAATCATCTTTAATTTTCGTAGAAAATTTAGGTTTTTTACATAAAAAAACACACTTACAACCATTTTTTTTATAGAAAAAGATTCTTTTTTAATACTGAGTTTTATTATTAATACGAAAATTTCATTTATGAGATTTGTTTAAACCCTTCTTTCCTTAATTTTTTTTATTTGTAAAAACGAAAAATTTTTTATAATACCTTTTTTACCTATAAATCATATTTGAAAACTGTTAACTTTTTTTTCGGAATGTCTGCTTTTCTGTATAATATTTTGAATCGCTATACAAATTCATTAGTGAATTCGACGCGACTTTTTTTCAACCTTTTTTTATTTTTGGACTAATAACATGATCACATGTGTTAAAGTTCTTGAAAAAAACCAAAAATAAATAAATAATATGTACATAATTAAACCTTTTTTATTTAAAATTTATCTGTTAGATGCTTCAAAAATCTTTAAATCTGGTTTTTCCAAAAATTAAGATTTAGTATGTTTTTATTAAAATCTGTAAATATTTTAGAATTAAAGTATGAAAATTGACATTTATGTACTATTTTTTATACAATTTTCTATTAATTATAAAAAAAACGAATTGGCTATAGGCAATCCAATTTAAAAAACCTCGTTTTTTAAATATTGTATTGTGTTTAGCACAAAGTAAACGATTAATTAAAAAAACTTTGGGGTTTGAATACTGATGCTACAATTCTAAATAAAAATAAAAAAATTTTTTTAAGGTATTTCACTGATGCTCTGTCTGATGCCACTTTCTCCCTTTTGGTTTATTTCTTTAATTTTTCTGTTTCCATGAATGTATCTGAAAATGTTGCACAACTATTTATAAACCATAATTGGTCCAGATGTTTTGAACATTACATTATTGGTTGATAATGGGTTTAATCTGTTTAATTTATGTTGTTTATGACGATTTAATACAGAGACGTTATGTTGCACATGTTTTTTAATTTCAGTGATATTTTTAAGTAAAGTTATACTATTTTCTTTTTTTAATTTTTCATTCGATATGTTTTCTTTTGTTTTTTTATTATCATCAACTTTAATTTTCTAAAATATTAATTTCAATTTTATAAAATACATTGCTGCATTTGCACGATGTATTTTTTTAATTAAAATATAGTTCATAATATGAAATTAATCATAAATAGCGGTAATGTTATTCTATTTTAGTCTTAATAAATATTTCTTTGTGTATTTGGTTTCTTTTCTTAAACACTTGTATTTAAAATACGCGTAATTTGAAATAAAATATAAATAAGACTGAAAGAAAGAAAAATTCGTGTTAATAAAAGTCATAAAAATTTTTTACATTTAACTTTTTTTGTGTTGTAGTATTTACTACATTATAGATTCAAAAAATAGATATTGTATTTAGAAGATAAATGTGCTAGAACCGTGTGATTTTATACGATTCGTAAAATATTAAAGGTTTTGACGTCTAAACCTAATGCGATAATCATTCTTAGACGCTTTAACTACCAGTTTGAAGAATCAGTCGACGTTCTAGTTTATATTGTGATTTTTTCATTGGGATTTGAACACAAAGATCTTCAATCGCATTTTTTCTTCAACAAATATTAAAAAGAAACCATTTCTCTTATGTTTTATTTGCATCTAATGTTAAAATATGTTAAATTCGAAGAATCAATTATGAAAACGCAATTTTGTGGATTTTTTTTGTAGATCTAATGGATATAAAAAAATGATTTGAATCCTATGAACAATGCAGGGCTTGGCTTGATAACTATTTATTCCGGAGAAAATATAACTAACCTCATTTTTTTAACCATTCTTATTAATTTTGATCAATAAATAAATTGATGACCCCAAAAAAAATAAAATATGATCAAAGTAGATAATTTTAATAGTAATTTGAACAATCATTTAAATACATTTGGCGACGATACGTCACCAGATATGTCTGCGTTCGCCGCACGCCACAGTTTTAATGACTCGATTTTCTGGGATTCTTGAAATTGTATTTCTAAATTTTTTAAATAGTGTAACTTTTGTTTTTTTTTATTTTGAAACATAATTTATCGCCCTTTTTAGTGCATTTGCATACGTCTGTAACGTTAAAAAATAATTTTTTTGTAAAAATTTGAAAGGGCATCTAAAAAAATTAAAACCAATAAAATTTTAAGGGTTCTTAAAATATGTTTTATACATATTTCATTTAAATTTTTTTAGATATTTTAATTGTCTTCTGTTCTAATATTCATTTTTTGTGTTTGTTGGTTGTATGGTATTTAATAAAAATTCTTGATATTTGATAAAAAATAATATCATCTTGATTATCTTCGTATAACTTTTCTTGCGTTCTGACCCAATAAATAAAAAATCTGTGTTATTAGTTAAAAAATGAAGGGTTTTTTCTCCACAGTTACGATGGTTTAACTAACCGTAATTGTCATGAATAAACAACATAATTTTTATGTTGTAATATCGTGTATCAATATAGAATAATCAATTAGTTGTTATTGAGAGTTTTGTTGTATTATATTATACAAAATAGATCAAAAGTAAAGTAAATGTTATTTTCAATTATAGTATTTTGGATTGATAACAAAGCAATATAATTTTTTTACGATATTTAAATTATTTGTTTTTTAAGAATCCAAAAAATCAATAAAATCTTGAAAACATAGTAGAAAGAAAAATGACCATAAAATTGTTAAAAAAATCATAGATAAAGAAATAAAAAACGATGAAAAAGAAATGTCATTTAGTAATGAATAATTTAAAAAATGACAACATTTTATTACTTTGTAACATTTTATATAAAGCATACTGTTTTTTATCTAAAAGAAACTTTTTTTGTAAAAGATAAAAAAAACATTTTTTATCATAATACTATTTTACCAAAATTTATTATTTATGATAATATGCGAAAATTTGTATTCATAAGAAAATTATTGTAGTATATTCAAGTGAACTGATAAATATATAACACATAAATGCTAATAAAAAAATTTGAACAGAAATATATTGGACTATATACATGAAAAAATTATAAACTAGTTTGTAAAAAAGTATTTTAATCTATGATTAATCGAATGCATGTTTAATAAAATCAAAATTGATAATAATGAAAATTTTAAACCATATCAGCACTTCATAGTCGATTTCATGTTTTTTGATAATAAAATATATGCATTGTAATAAAGAAAACAAACTATATGCTAAAATTTTTATAAGACGAAATTTAGAATGAATTACAGAATAACGAATCTATACCACAACAACCATATCAATTTTATTATCCTCAAAAAGACAATAATTTTATAACAAACTACTTTTACAAGAATGGACTCGGTTTTATTGTAGGAAATACTCTACAACGTTATAACACAACCGCAATTATCCTGAGGTGTTGATTATTTTTCTAAAATCGTGTCCCTTTCTTGGACGCTGTTACTGGTCTTTGTGTTATTAAACATAAAAATAAATTTTTATTTAGGAAGGTTTATTATTTATTAAAAGAATTTACAGGAATTATGAATAGAAATATTTTAGCCCCACATACACCCGTCTTTCACACGTTTGTGTGGTTTAATTATTACACACACATAAATTATAAAAAAATTCAAATTAGTTAAGCGATATTAGCTCATAGCTCTAAATTCCTTCTTATCTGCAAAGTCAAAAAAATTCATTTAATGATAATTTTTTCTGAACAAGAAACAAAAAGACATATTTATATTTATAAATTTGTATTTTTGAGATTTTTTATATCATAAGTTGAAAAATGCTTAAATATATATTTTGTTTATATAAAAACATGATTTTATTCAATCTTTTTAAATTTTTTTATTAAAATACTGAAAAACATAAGAGTTACTTTTTAGATTGCAATATTTTTAGGTTTAATAAAAAAATAATCGTTTTAATAAACAAATTTACCCGCAAAAATAGCGCACATAAATTATATATATTTACATAAGCTACAAATAAATCAAACTTTTTATAAAATAATATTATTGACTAAAAAAATATGTTTTATTCCATTTATTCATAAACAAAAAATGCAACAGACAATAAATATACATAATTTGGTTTGTTGTTATATTTAACGTTCTATTTGTCAAATTGAATTATCCTTATTTTTTAAATCAAGCTCACTAAAAGCTGCTGCATTTTGAATATTTGATGCGTAAAATAGATAATTATAGATGTGTTACACAATTGCCACATATTTTCTGAATTTATTTTTGCATTAGTTTTGGCCTTTAAATCGTATATACTTAATATCGGTGCTTTGATTAAATAGCCTTGATCATTATTTTTTGAAATTAGATTTAAAGAAGCGAAAAGATTTGTAATCAAATAACTTTTACTATAATTTTCATGCTGAGTTTTTTTATGTATCATTGCACTCTTCAAATTGAATTTAGGAAAGCAAGTATTGGTCAAATAATTTATAAAAAATTAAAAACTTAACTCAACATTATCGTGGTATTTTATACAAAATGCGATTTTATTATAATGGTGCTAGGATGGCTAATAGGAATTTATAGGTCAATTTTTTCTTTTACTTGAACAGGCAAATTTATTCATAAAACCACATAATTATAATTTTTCTTTCTATATAATAATAATAAATCTACAAATAAGAAAATATCAACTTATTTAAGTGAAACCTGATCAACTTGATAAGGATAATTTTTTATATATTTGATAATATTTTTTTCAATAAAAAATTAATAAAAATCCAATTTTCTTATTTTTTTTGATTTTTTAGTAAGGAGTTATATCTGTATCACAAATATTAGAAAATTAGCACAATGATTTTGCTTTATTTAAATTTATTTTGATTATTAATTAAATTTCACAGTATATGAAATATCAATGTGTTTATATAAAATTTTTAAAAATTTTTATTATATCAATTAAAATTCAGATTTCATATTTTGTTGCTAATGATTTTTGTTAATCTTAATATCTTTTTTGTAATTAAATTTTTTATTAAATTGTTTAATAACGTGATCTAAAAATTTATTAGTTAATATCGCATAGATAAAGTAAAATGCATATTAATTTAATTGCTTCACGATGTATTTAATTTTATTTATTCTGTTAATTAATCAATAAATAATTAATTAAGTAGAAATGTTTTGTCTATGTTAATTATAAAACAAACAACAATAGTATAATTCAAAATCATAATCTTCATTTTAGTTTCTATGAGTATAAATGCTCACATTCAATTATTACAAGACAATATGAATAATTTAGTAAATCAATCCAAAACTTGTAATATTTTTTTGAATTATATGTGATATCCTTTTCATAATCTTGATCGCGATAGTTAAAGATGAGGAAAGATTTTAAATTCTGAAAAAATATATTTATTTTTTTTACTAATGCCTATTTAGATAACAAAACCAATGACGAAAAACAGCTTTTGCAAATCCAACTTATATTGGCTGATTTTGTAGATTTGTTTTTATTTTATCGTAAATCAAAACAAATCTACAAAATCAATATAGTGCCTAACTTAAATATGTTAAGACATTATTAAAAAGGTTAGTTCAAATCAATTATGTTCATTTTTTTTCTTTTAAATAACTACACCAATAAAAATAAAAATTTACATATTAGAAAGCCGGGTTATTGTATTGTTTTTTTTGAAACATAAAGAAAACATAAAAATTTGCGTTGCTTTTTCCTGAAAAAAATCTACTTTATTTTCCATACTATATAAACTTGCAAGATTTAAGAAAACCATATAAAAAAAGAATTTCAACTTAAATATATATTAATAAGTGCCTTAATTTGTAGTATTTTTTAAGTTATTTTTTCATATAATTTAGTCGTTTTGTTGTGTACAGTTTTAAAATTTAGTATTTTTATAAATTTTTCATATTTATTTTTTGAAAAATTTAGAAAATTTCTGTTTAATATCGAATGTATAAGAATAAAAAAACTTTGTTTGTGCTAGTATGAGATTTCATAGAAAGTCAACTAATGCTTCAAACGAAAAAAGTTTTGGAATAGAGTGGAAAAACAATAAAAAACAAATACGATTAATTTCAATAAATGATTTTGCGAATTGCGCTTTTGCGAAACATATTGTTAAGCTTTAAAAATCATTTAAAATTTAAACAAATCTCTGTATGCTACTGTTGAATGGAAAGCGATTAGAATCTTGAAAAAACGAAGATAAAATAAAAGATTGTTTTTTATGCATATTTATTTAAAGAGAATTTCCTTATATTGTTTTTTTTGGTTTTTTAAACCAATCATCAATCATCAGTCATCAGTTATCAAAATCAATATTTATAACCTTTTAATTTCCAGTAAACCCATCTCTATCATTTTCTATCAATCTTCGTAAAAATAAAAAATTTACATTGGTAATGATTACATTAACCAATGACAATTTTTTATTTCAAATTTTTAACAATTTTTGACAAGATTAATTTGTCGAATATAACTTTGCTATTTTCACAAGTTAACGACGCAAATTCTATTAATAAAGATTAAAACTTCCCTAAATATATAGAATTTTAATATAATAATATTCACTAAACTCTTAATGTTCTTAATATTCAACAGCTACAAAATTTAAAGATCTGAAATGTCGTCTCTTTAAAAAAAATTATAAAAATCATTAAAACTACTAAAAATGGTCAAATAAAACAAAGTAAATATTTAAAAGGTTAGAAAAACAATATAAAGAATTGTTTAAGTTATTATCATTCTAATCCATTAGTAATCTTACTTTTTAACATGCTTGACTGATATACCAAGATAGTAACACAAATGTGTTTGAACAATTCACAATTACACTAAGTTTTTTTAAAAACTTAGAACCTCTAATCAGCAAAGAAACATATTTTTTAAAAAATTGCTATAGGAGTAAAGTAAACATAGAATATAACTTCAAATTGAATGAATGCAACAAATGAGGCATTAAACGAAATATAATTTACATTCATTTGCAATATTTTGTACCGCATTTCTGCACAGCAGAGTAAAGAAAATTTAAGATATATGTGTAGATAAATTGTTACAATATTGTAAGGATTTTGTTTTAATATTTGTTTTTCTTTCACTGTTTAACGTTGCGGATCAAATCTATGTCATTTTTTTTATAGAGAATGTTTAATAACTAATTTAGTAAATAAAATAATATTGTAATATAAATATCACAATGTTACGAGTACCAATAATATAATACTAATCATAAAAGAGTAAATAGCAAAATAAAAAATAAAAATTTTTAGTTTAACTAAAAAATTTTGTATGTTTTAAATGTCTTTGAAACGGCAAGTTTTGACACTTTAAAAAAATCACAGAAAAAACAAGAAAATTGATAAAAATATCAATAATTGTTTGAAGAGAAATTATATAAAAAAAGAATAGTAATGAAAATAAAAAGATTTATTGCTTTATAAGTATTATAACGGTAATTTTATTATCACAAATATAGAATGTAATGATAAAATTTCTATAGCAATAAAAACAAGTCAACCACAATAAGAAAATATTCACTTGCTATTTTTTAAATATATATGTTTGATCGAAAATACCATCAAATCGCAGGAAACATGCGATATGCATGTTCTCTCCTTAATTATGTGTTCCCTCGCGAATCACCTCCATGTAATCTATTTAAGTTGATACCCTTAAAAAAAAGGATTGACCGAGGAAGAAACATATAGAAGCACATTATACCTTAATAAGTAAGCCCACTGGAATAACCCTAGCATAAGATGCAACACTTTACTTTTAAAAAATATCCTATTAACAAAGTTTCTCCTCTTTTGTGCCTATATTCAATTTATGCACTCTATTCAAGTAAATCTCCACTAGAATATAACAATATGATTATTTATTTTCGTTACAAAAAATTTACAAATTTTTAAAATATATTTTCGAATTTCTACAAAAAAACTTCAAAAAAAAAGTTTTAGTTTCTGTTTTTTTTAGATAAAACCTTCGCATTGTGTATTTTTAATTTTTCGATAAATTACAACATTTTTATTCAACTTGAAAGTATAATTCTGTTTCAACCACATAAATTCTATATCTCAATAATATACAGAAAGAAATTTTCTTTTCTATTTTTTATAATTAAATGATTTTTAATAAAAATCTTCAAACAAACATTTCTAAATAAATTGAATGTCTAAAACTAGTTAATTATAAATAAGTGCTTAAATACGAAATCACATGAAATTGAATAACCTCTTCTTTAGAATTTGAAAAATTGTATCGTTATTTCAAAATATAGTAGTTCCAATCACGGCAGTATCTGAAAAGATTCTGAAACAAAACTTATTTTCTCATAAGCAATATACTAGAAAATTTCAATAATAAGTTCTTAAAAGATTCGAAAATTGTATTATGTGTTAAATTAAAAAAGGAAGACACAAAAGTGTCAGTAAAAATTGACTTTCGAATCATAAATTAAATACAAGATATAGAAATGTGTATTTAATTGTATATGTTTTTATTTATATTTAGTGATCTTCAAAATTTTTATTCCTCGTATACATCCAAATATACTGTAAAGGTCGCAGCTTTATAAATATTTTTTGGTTTATTTTTATATGATCACTATAAATTTGTATTTATACACATTCAAATATCGAGCATTAATCATTTAGCTTGGAAAAAAGAATAAAAAATAGTAGAAAAGAAATCTACATGGGGAATAAATACAAAAAGTTTGAAAATGGTCTTAATGTTTAATTGTAAAAATATTTATTCGAGCATAGATAATCCAGAAACACACCTAAAAATATCAAAGAGAAATGTTAGAAACAAATTACAAAAAAACAAGAATCCGTTAAGGATGAGCCGATAAATTAGCTAAATCCATCATAAAAAAAAATTTTTACTAGAACACAATTTCTTTAATTTTAATGTTTTAAATACTATTATATGATCTATTGAATTCAACTGTATTTATAAAATACTAAAATTGAACTTTTTCAGTATTTATAAAATATGTTTTGCGATAACTCACAATATTACATTAACAAAGCAAGGATCGCAATTAAAAAAACCCTATAAAACTGAAAATACCACAATAAACATACAAATAAATACAATAAATAATAAGACAATTTATACAATACGTTTATCATAAAAAAACCAGCAATAAAACATTTTTTATGTATTTTTTAAAAAATAATAGAACTTAAAACTAAATATTTTAAGATGGTATTAAGCCTCAGAAAATAACAATATTCATAGAATTTTTGTATTATAAATTTAAAAAGCCAAATGGTTATCAAAAATATGATAAAAACAAATAAAAAACATTAACTACCCAAACAATATTACTAAATTATACAAATTTCAATTTATTAGAATTCAAAAAATTATAAATCGGCATCTTACTATATTAAATTGATCTATATCATGAAAAATAGTAATTCCAAAGCAGTTTAGTTCTATAGACAAAATATTTATATTTTTCATTATATTGTGAATGGAAAATGTAAAAGTGGTTGATATTTATTTGCATCTTATTAGTGAACACAAACAATTTCTCCTTAAATGGATATGATTCTTTAAATTTTTAAAATGTTTTATTTATTTTACTAAAGATTTTTATAACTTAATATTGTTTTGGTTACACAATTAGCCAAGCTTAATTATAAATCTTAATAAAGTCTAATGATCAAACAAAAAAAATAAAAAGAAACAATAAATATAATACAATAGTTTAAAATTCTCGTTAGGACATAATCGTATGCCAAAATTTTGCAATGAAAATTAAAGTATATATTTAAAGAACAGAACACCGCATAAAGAACGCAATGTATAAAAAAAATTGAAGTTGCATTTTTACTTACATTGAAATTGATTTCGCTTTACTATGGTTATCTATGATCACAAAAAATAGAACTAAAAAACATAGTAATTATCAAAAATCTATATTCTTTTCAATGGTTGTTTTACATGTAAGAAATTGTATAGCACCATTCAATTTATGAATCTTCTTATTCTTACATGTATTTAAAGCTAAAATTTGTTTTTTTCCACACGTGTAAAGCAAATATAAAATATTTATAAAAGCATAAAAAATCTTCGAAATTCTTGTTTTGCGCTTCTGTATGAAATATAAAAAATAATCCAATTTTTTGCATTTTAATATATTTTTGAGTAAAAATTCAGCTCAAGAATTCTAAATAAACAATAAGGGAACTATGAATTGTGTTATTAAATATTGAAAAATTGAAAAGAAATTTGTGGTATATTTGTTTTATATATATTAAAATACAATTCGCATACAATTATTATCATCGATAAAGTCGCTGTGCTAAAATAGTAGAATTTCGCGCAGATAGAATATTCATATAACAAGTTAGAAAAGGCGATTTATTTCTTTGATAATTTAAAGAAAAACAAAATAGATCTAACGAAATATGAGAATATAAACATTTAAAATCTATCTGAATACATAATTATTCAAACTAAATTTACGCATAGGTTATGTGTTTCTTATATATAACGAAAAATCTATATTTATAATTGTTGGAAGGCGGGGTTCCTGGCAAATTATTTATTTTAAACCTCTTTTTAAACACCCTTTAATTTAGTTCTTGCCTATAATAGACAACAGTCATTCTAAAAGATTGACAAGTAATGTACCTTTTAAACAATCGAAACATCGAACTTGATAACACAATCATCTATAGATTTGAATTATTAATGATGTACCAAACAGATAGTAAAAATATGAATAACGAAAAAATTGAATTCCGATACTTGTCGAAAGTTTGACGCGTTTCATATTCAAATGACAGATATTGCTAACAATACCCAACATAATCATTGATAGAAAAAATTTCTAAAATAGTTTACACTTCAGAAATTTAATGATAAAAACCATTATAATACTATACCTAATTTAAGGTATAAATATTTTAATATTGAGGCATATAATAAAAATTAAACTTTTTTTTTAATTTTCATGACTATTAAAAACTAATGAGTCATAAAGTTATGTTTTTTATTTTATATTTGACAATTACAAAATTTTCTCCCACTAATTATATTCTGAAAACGAATGAAAAATAATTTAATAAAAAATGAAAAAAAAAGATATACATATTCAGAAAATTTTGAAAAAAAGTGTTTCTAAATAAATTTTTCGAAAACTTGCACTGAGTTGCACGATATTGTATATTTAATTTGGCAAAACAATAAATTTATAGGCTAATTTCTTGTTTTTCATGCATAAATGAGTTGGTTGTAATCTTACTATTTGATAGTGTCTTGCAAAAAAATTCTTGTATTATAAAAATAGAAAAAATCAGCAATATTGTTTATTTATGTTTTCTATCCCGCTTTTTTTTAAATCCTGTCTCAATTGCGATATATAAATTTTTCTGTGTAGATTTTATTCTAATAACTAAAATTAGTTACTTCAAAAATATGATACTTCTATGTTTTAAAAAATTTTTAAGCTGGTGATAAAGCCGTAAAAAGTAACACTGTTGTTTAATGGGTGATTTTTTTGATTTTCAAATTTTTCAGATTATATCTTTCATGTTTTCTTTTTCTTTTTAGTATATTAAAAAAACTAAAAAGTTTCTATATTTAAACATGTAAATGGATTTTATGTGACATTTATTGCACATTATTTGCTAATAAATCAAAAATACTAGGTATTTTTATCATCCGAACAGATTAGATGAAAAATAAATATTTAAAATCAGAACCAAATAAATAACGCTTTATTTTATAAACGGAAAAAAAAATTGTATTTGTTTAAGAATAATCCATCTAAATATTTCTGGACGTTCAGAGCGCAATTTTTATGAAAAAACCGACAATTTACTTAAATAATATAGTTAAAACAATATTTTCTACGATGTTTTTAAAAATTTTTTTTACTAAAATATAACATTCAGCACAATTATATTCTTACATTGATGGAAAACACTGAATATGAATATTTTGTTATAAAAACGACTAATTTTCAATAATTAAATATTTATGTTTACAGCTATCTTTGCGAAAAATATTCTGAATTTATTTTTCGTGAAATACATGAAACAAAAAAAGTAATTTAAGATGTTATAGTTATTGTGCCTTCTACTAATATCTTAAATATTCTGACATAATAAAATGCAATTTAAGTTAATTTTCAAATAGAATAAATAACACAATGTATACTTATCTTACAGTTGTGAGATATTTAAAGTCATATGGCATCCTAAAAGCGTTTACCATAGACAACAATATCTATTTGTGTTAGGGTTTTAAGGCAAAATTTGTCTATTTTTATGTAGTTAATGTGTTGAAAATAGAAATATTTTTAGAACATCTAATAATTACCTTATTTATTTAACCATTTCATTTTTATATAAATTACAATAATTATACCAAAGAGTATAATTTAGTAATAAATATAATTTTAATCTATAAATAGAGTGGAATATTCAAAGTCATAAAAATAAATAAAGAATCAAGCAAATTTATATTTAATTTTTCCGAACTCTAACATCTAATATATACGATCTATAACAAAAATTATTAACATGTTGAAAGGAGATTAAAATATGTTTTTTCCGAATAGCAAATTTTAATTTGCTTTTTAAATAAACATAGATAAGAAATTATGTGTGTTTATTTTTTAGTTTTTGAGAACTTTTTATCAATATAGAAATCTTCATAAAAAGTTTAGTCTCTTGCTATGAACAAACAAACTGATATATATTTATGAAAAGTTTGCCTAAACTTTTACAAATAGAAAATTGTTATATACATTCGCTAGCAGGAAATACCTATTAAATAATATGATTTTCAACCAATGCACACAACTAGTCACCTAATTAGATATATATTTTATTGCAATTTCATTTTTTTTATTTTCCTTAATATCTAGTATTCTTATCTTTACACTAATAAAAAAAACTAAAAAATCTACTCCAAAAATAAATATTTGACTATAATAATATTCTAAAATAAATATATTTTGACGAAATGTATGTAGAAGGGTTTGGAACACATCAAAATTGAAATATATGTAAAAAAATTGTGTAATAAAAGGCACTTTATTATAATTTAGTATTTAAACGATTTTTCTTCCTTAGACCTTTTTAAAACAATCCAACGAATTACGCTGCATATTGCATATACAAAAGTATAAGTAATTACTTTATACAAAAAAATACTATATAAATATCTTATAAACAAAATTAATTTTTTTTACGAAAATCTAAAAATACATATTGAATCAAAAATTACTATAAAATCTAATGAACAGAGTAAAACTGTGCCTGCTGAGTATTGATCTTTCAATAATTCTTTAAATTAAATAAGGGAACTATTTAATTTTCGCAATTTAAAATTTTACCAATTTTTTTAGAATTAATTATTTTTTTTTGATAGTTAATTTACTAATAAAGTTTTTAAGAAATTTATTATTGGTAATTTATTTTAAATAGAGGAATTTGATATAAAAGTATTTTATCTCCGAATTAAAGAGATGAATAGTATTTAAAGAATTTGCATTTAAAATCGATGGTTCTAAATTTAAATAGAATATCTTCAATGAAATCCGTAAAATCCAACAGTGCATACTTAAATATGGATAATTTAAATTTTTCAATTGGTCGTTTTAAAATCCTAATAGTATATTATTTTTAGAATTTGCACTTAAAAAAGTACTTATAAATGCATCAAAATACTGAATAACAAAAACTATGCTTTATAAAACTTTTGTTTCAGCAAAGTATTTTTCGACCAAAAGCAAACAGAATGTTACAAAAAAGATAATAGAGATATTTTTCCGACTAAATAGGCTATATCATATCTATATTCTGCTTTAAAACATTTTAAACAACACGAGAAAGTTTTTTTACACTAATCTTTATTGTGTTTTATGTCATATATCTTTGAAAAAAAATATAAATATTAAGTACAAAGCTATATTTTGTCAGAGATATTTAAATGGCTCTCATCAAAAAGTTATTTCCAGTTTTAATTAGAATAATGCTTGCTTTTTAAAGGTTTTTTCAAACTAGAAAATAAATGGTAAAGCCATTTAATAATTTATATTTACAGCATTACATCAAATAAAATTATATCAAATTTATAAACTGCCTTTTATACACTTTCAGAAAAGTTTAGTGCTTAAATATGACTTGTAAAAAAATCAATTTAAAAAATATCTTCTTTCTAAGTTTTAAGTGAAATTATAGAATATTTTTTATAAATAACCGTTTATATTCGAAATATAATTTCTTTGTATCATTTTAACTAAAATTATATGTATCTATCAACATAATATTGCCAAATTGTTTTATTTTGTCTCAAATGGCAAATCGACAAATACAAAAAAACTATATAAATCAAAAGAATACATAGTACTTAAAAACCTAATCGAAATAAATGTAAATTATTATGAGGCAGTATTTCTAAGTTGTTTTTCTTTAAAAAAAAACATATTGTATTTCATTTAATAAAAATTAATTTTTTAGGTATAACACGTAACAAAATTATAAAATCCTATGAGATCATGATAGCGCAAGTCTAAAGGATTAGTAAAATTACTTCTATATATTTTTTACGTTTTTAAAATTAAAAATTATTGATTTTTTGGTTGTATTTTATAACTAACTACTATATCTTACTTAAAATATATTTTAATACTAGGATTAAAAATTTTATGTATTTGAAATGAATACTCTGCATTAAAAATGTATATAATTCTCATTAGCTAATTATTTTCAACACCTTTATTCTGACATTTTGAAATCAAATATTAGTATTTTATCTATTTTTTGTTGTATAAGTACATTATACTTTAAATTTTGGAAAATATATAGTTGAATTACATAGCATCAAAAAATTCATTCCACTTATTTTCAAAATTTTTATTTGAGTTTTTTTCAGACATAATAATATTGACACAGAATTTATCAACATGTATTAAATAAATATAAAATTACAACTTTATATTTACAAATTTCAGTCAGATGTAATTTTTTTATAGCTATTTTTTAGGGATGGCTTAGATTTAATCATTACATATTACTAAAAACTAGAAAAACTAAGTATATGTATCTGAATTGTATTAAAATATCTGTATTTAATCTCGAAAATTTTGTGAAGTTATCGAAATCCTGTACGAAATTAATTTTTATAAAAATTTAGTATAATGTCTATACGAACTATAACATTGAAGATACAAGTGAACTAATTATATCAATTTTTTTGCAATTTTGGATACGTTTTATTAGAAATTAGTGTTTTAAATGCGTTACGTTAATGTCATTCATCAAATAAAATTATGTAAAACAAAAGTATAAACAAACAGTACTACAAGATCTCTATTTTTCTATTCCGTGAAACTTTATAGTCCTTATTAAAATACCCTTATGTTCGACTTTGATGGCACAAAAAACGTGAAACGTTCATAACATAGGTAGAATTGTCTAATACTACCAGAAACAAAAAATCAACAGCCAAAAAATATCTTAAAAATATAATGTGCATATATATTGTATTTACACGCCACATAAATCGGCACAGAATGTGTTTAGCAGAAGTATACTAGAATTTTGATGTTCACTGAATTAGCAAAAAAATTTTTATGAATAATATATCAATTTTATACAAATTTTCAATTTCAAAAATTTCTTTCATATTGTTCGCTTGATTTTAAATGTTTAAATATATGATCCAATGATAACACTTATGTTTTGTACCCCACATAATACATATTTTTTATTCAAACTAATACAAGATTATTTTTTCGTATTATTTAGCATAATTACATTGGAAATCATTCTTTTAGGTATATTATATATATCATATTTTTTTTCAAATCAATGTATTTAAATTATTGTATTGTAAATTTAGAATTATAGAATAGTTGCATACAGTAATATTGTAATATAAATTGTAATTGAAAAGTGTTAAATAACAGAGATATTTTAATATTTTTGTGTTCTCTATCGAGCAAGTGGGATGAAAAACTTATATCTATTTAAAACAGAATTTGGGTTTTTTCTAAAAAAATTATATTAAGAATTTAGGTAAGACATTGTAGCTTGTTAATAATTATTAGGATATTTTATTAACTTATAAAACTTGAAATTCTTTGTTATTTGATTGCAATTTATAATCTTTTATACTTGTGAGTATAGTAAACATAATGTACTTTTTCATAAAATATTTTTATAAATTTTTTGGTGTTTTCATAAATGATGTAATAAATGTTTTTTGATATGTTTATAATACTATTATATTTAAAAAAACACAAAATATAATAATTTATATAATTGATTGCGTTTTATATTTCTAAGTGTTAATAAATCTTCCATACGAATAAATTTCATAAAAAAAGCCCTATGTAAAAAAAAACAAATTTTGGTTTTAAATATTTTTACGTTAACCTGAATATATATCAATTCAACTTTTTAATTGAAAATTACGCAGCTTAACATTCGAAACAAAAACTGTATCTTTAGAATTTGGTAATCAGTACAAAATACTATTGATGTATATTACGTAAAATATAAAAAAAGGATTAAATATTTAAAAAAAGATGCCAGTGATTACAAAATCATGGATTTTTTTCTTTTTTAAAACCGAAAAAAATCATAATATGTCATTTTTATCTATTCTGCAGAAATTAATGATAGAAAAATATAGACACCAAAAATTTTAATAGTTTTTATCGTCTAAAAGGAAAGCTATAAAAATTTTATTAAAGAAACCTTCTTAATTATATCATCAATATTGCTAACGAGATTTTATGAAACAAAATATATTTCTTATAAAAGATTTTGTAAGTTTTAATATCAAAAAATCTCCTTTACAACATGTTGTTTTTATCATATTAATAGTAAAAAAAATATGCGTGAATAATTCAGGAACAATTGAAAAATAGTATTTTAAATATCATTAACAACTATGAGACATTTTACATTCGTGAAATATAATTTCATGCATCTGGAATTCTTTAAAAAAATAGTAAAATTTTTTATAAATAGTGCAGTTATTATATACTTTGTATTGAGAAAAATAATGAATTTTTTTTCTAACATAATTATACTTTATTAAGCAGAAAATAGAAAAAATTATAACAATTTACAGAAAACAAAAACCGCAATTTTATATTGGCTTTTTTCATAGTAAATTTTGCAAAAAAAACCAAAATTAACTGTTTTATTACTAATTTTCAACTTTTTTTGTATGTAATTTCTGTTTGACTTATTCTCATTTTCAACTAAAGGGTAATATTTCGTATCTTGATCTAAAAAATCGACAAAACTAACAAACTGTATTATAATGTTGGCTCCGGTAATATCAGTTATAGCGTAAAACTAAAACAAATAAAAAATTTACAATACAAAACCAAACAGGGAACAATACTTAATATCTGAAATATAAAACATCAAAATAGAAAAACGTTTATAATTAAAAAGGCATTAAAGTAGAAAAACCAAAATGATTATATAAAAGTATTTCTCTCAGAAATAACGAAAATGTTCTATTGCAACTTAAAAATATTGTTGACACAACAATTTCTCATTATTTACGAATTAAAAATCACATTTTTTCTTTGGGATAAAATTCTTAATTATATATAAAAATGCAGTTTTGATACGAAACTATAATATATATATTAGTGCTAAACATGGCATAAAAATATTTTTTTTTGCCATTTTTCATATTATAAATACCTTGCCTTCAGAACAATTGTAAATTATCTTTTATTTCATATAGAACCAGTCGGAAATATTCTTACCTTAATGTGCAAAAATTTATTTTCAGGAACAAAAAATATTTTGAATGTAAATATTCCTATAAATATAAGATAAATTTAAAATTACAAAATTTTGTTTTTTCATACTTAAATACATTTTTAAAATATTTTAATCTTTAAAATTTACTTTTTAAAAGATGAAGTATATAAAACAATATAAACGTGTTAAAATGATGAATTTATTAGATTATTAATAAGAGGATACATCTTTGTACGGATAAAAAAGATTAAAATTTACAAATACAACAAAAGACATACAAAATGCATACTTTCGCGCTTCTATCAACACTTTATTTTACAAATTTTCCTATGCATTTTTTTGTTCCTTATTTGATTTATTTATTTACAACTGCTAATATATATTGATTGCTAAATTTTGTGTTTTTTAGAGTTACAATCTATATATTTTTATACATTACTAGCCATATATGATATATTATTTACTAAATTAATGCGTAGATTCATATAAATGTAGCCATAGGTTCGACGAGGATACAATTTTATACATTACAGAGCGATTTAATGTAAATTTTTAAAGATGGATGTTTTTAACGCTCGATTTTTATTATTTTTATGGAATGTCTAGCATATATCAAAAATCTTCTTTATCATTATTTAAACATATTTCAATATTTACTTTACATATAGAGATTTTAAACTTACATTTTTGAGGCAAAAAAAATAATTGTATTTCTAAAGATTTGTATGGTTATTGAATCTTCCCAAACAAATCATCAGTTTATTGCCAAAATTCTAAGGATTCTAATATTCAATAGAATAGAATTTATAGATTGTCTTACATATATATGAATAACAATTATAATGTTTTAATCTTTAAAAATGAATCAAAAGCAAATATAAATACGTGATAGTTCGTGCTAAGACAATTTAGATCATATATAATGCTTTTTTATTTTTTTCATACTTACTTAACTTCCATAATGTTGGATAATTGTGTCTGACCAAAATTAAAAATATAATTGTTTTTTCTAAAAGTCATGTTTATTTATTCTATTGTCTATTTATAGACAAAATCCTTATAATTGCACCAATAAACTATTTTATTATTGATAAAGTCGTCAGACTCTTACCAATAATATTCTTCACCTATCATCAATCAAATTTAGTTTGATAACAAAAACATATCATTATAATAATTGTCATAGTTATCATATTTATTAAAAGATAATAATATTATCGATAATAAATACCAATAAATTTTTTATTCTATAAACAACTTCAATCCAACACATATTAAAAATCATTTGCCTTATAGAACTTGTGTTATTCATCTTTAATGTGAAAATTTGTCAAAAGCATAAGTATCAGTTATTGTGGTGGAAACTTGGGATGCGACTTGTCCTAAAATATTCTTCTAGGATAGAGCGGTGATTGAGGTAGTTCCTCACCTTCACTCGCTCGCCATCGACTTTCCCGTTTCCGAAAACCTTACTGAAATTATTATTCTTTGATTAGTTCATATTTTTATTTATATGATAAATTAAAAAATATACTTTTTTGTAAAAGGTAGGGTTTATTTATATATTAAAATTATAAATAAACTATTATCTAGAAATACTTTACAAGAAAACTTACTTAAAGTGTTTCACTAATCATTCAATTGTTTTTCTTCATTATTGAGACACAACAGATATAAATACCTTTTTATGTAATCTATACTTTTTTTCATAACTTTTCGGAGCAAAATATCATGTAAATTGCCGTACATTCTTGTTATTCTAAGTAAGTTAAATAATAACGCTTCAAATAAAGAAAATATTTTTTGTGGTAGTTTTTTTTCTATCAAATAGCGTAATCATTTGATTTTATTATACCTTTAAATATATTCTGCCAATGTATCTGCATTCCTTCGTATTTGTATATTGTAATTTCTAGAATAATAGAAATTTAATATAAAAAGGTTAAAGCAAAGATATTATGCCCTATATAAGAGCTGAAAACATTTATTAGAATTTTATACAGTAAATTTACAAATATATTGTTTTATTATATGCGGTCTACAATGTAATTATTCGAATCTGTGTGTATATAATGTTTATATATTGTTATAGCTATTTATGAAGAAAAAATTCTTGAATTAAATGGTTCTTTTCCTAAATTTTTTTTATCAATTATCAAATATACATACTTTTTTTATATCCTTTCTAATAAGTATATTTTTTAAAAATTTTTGAAACAAAAATATATGCAAGTGTTCATTTCGACGCATGATAATACTATACTTTGAATCTGATTTTTTTATCCTAAAAAAAATTAATGCACAAGAATAATGTAATAAAAAAATAATAACTATGTTACAAACTTCTAATACGTCGAACGTTTTTCTTTTGTTTTATTTCACCATTACAACAATCATAAATGCAAATCATCTTTAGTTTTATTTAAAAATTTATTCTTTCTGATCAAGAAATTGCCAAATTAGTCAAAAAAAATAACACATATATTTTGAACCAAGATGATTCAATCAAGCTTAAAGCTTCAATAATATAATGAATAATACGATCACAATGATATTTTAAATTTTGAATGAGGTAAAATGTCTTCATAGAACAGATCGCACTATCTAAAATACTGAGATCATTTTTGTTTTTCCGTTTATTTAAAATTATCATTTTTTTTTACTTATTGTAAATTTAAATTTAAATAAAACTTACATATAATCTTATTTAGAAATTTTAAAAATATACAGAATTATAAGCAATACCTTTAAATCACCAGTAATACCAGAAAAACACCTACTTTTAAGGCTAAAAACCAACTTAGGCATTGATGATTTCTCCACGTGCGGATCGACAATTAACCGGGTTGAAAAGTACCTCACAACTTGTTAATTATTTTTTTTATTATTTTTATAAATTCGAGCATTTTACAATGAGAAATTGTATTTTTATAGCAATTATAAATTATTTTAGTTCAAAAATAAAGAACCGAGCATTGCTTCTAAATTCAATAAAATATTTTTTTATTATACTGTATAAAACTTTACATTCTAAAGTGAGTTTCTTTTAAATAGAAAAAAATATATTTTGGGTAATTATACTACACCTATTAAATTCAAAGTATATAAATTCATATATTTTTACAGAAATTTTCTGATAATTTTGTAGCAAATCAGATTTTTAAATGTTGATAATATCTATCAAATTTAAAAAATCCTAATAAGTTATTTATACATATAATTTTACGATCATGATATTGTACAAAGAAAAAATGGTTTTTTATAAAAAAAAACAATATTTCATTCATTATGCTACACATATCTATATATTTCTGTGTTAAACTACTAAGTGATTTGATATAAGATGTTAGTTTCTCTTCTAAATCTGGTGTTCCTCGTGATTTTACCACCGATTTATCTATAAAAGGTCATTCATGGAACCCGTAGATGCAAAAAGGGAAAAATGCAAAGGCTGAAATAATAATAGCAGAGAAAGAATCGGCAGCTTTACCTCTTTAAACCTATAACATTCAAAATATGAAACCCACATGTTCATAAAAATTCCCTTTAAGCTAATTTTTAAGCAACTATCATGGAAAAAACAGAGAGTATATCAATCTCTTTCTATAATATTTTCACAACTTATTACATGAAAATCTTTTAATAAAATAAAGTACAAAAATTTCTATTTTTTAAAAATATTTTCATTATTTCTTTTCTAATGCTCCACATAGTTGTTTTATTATAATTACTGATTATAACCCTTGTAATCTACTCGAAAGATTTTTTATCAAGCATAACTTTATATTATATAATTTTTGTTCTTTTTTGGTCTCTATATAGACATATTAATGATCTATTTCTTGTTTAGTCTATCGACCAAACTTTGTCATAATCGAGGATCAGATTTTTTTTATTTTTCTTTTCAACTTCTTATTACAAATCTTTTTGCATAACTTGAAAATATAGGAATTTTTTAGTTTGAATTCATTATCGCATTGTATTTCAAATAAAAATATCTTCAAACAATTTTTTTTTTCAAAAAAATGTTTTACTTATATAATAAATCTATCATATTAAACAAAATTTTTACACGTTTCTAGAACAAAACAAATTTCCAAAGCACTTACTAAATTTTTCATAGAGAAAATTATAATCTAAATAGATGCGACCATTCGATCAAACATTATTAAAGAACATAATAATTTCGCATGGGGAATTGAGTTATCAAGAAGCATCTGGAAATACTATTAAAGAGTAAAATTTTTTTTTATTGGACATAAAATACATTCATAGAAAATTTACTTATCATATCTTTTATAAAAATTGTAAAATTTCAATTTGCCTTTTTAAAGTGATAAATTCAAAACAATACAAATTGATTTTCCAACGCATAGAGATAAACAAATTTTTATAAAAAAAGAAAAAACTACAGACAACTGCGATTATTTTGGTATTTCAATGAAGCTACACCAATTATATCATATGTAAAACAAATTATATTTCGAATTGAAAATTATCCTTTCAAAATTTTGAAAAGCATTCGTTCAGTTATAAAACAAATAAAAAGTAATTTAATTTTAATATTTTTCTGCTTTCTTAAATTAATATCTAGTTTAATAATTGAAAATAAAATTATAATACATAATTCATAACTTTTATATATTGTTTTTTTTCAATTAATAGAAATTGTAGGTTACGTTGATTTATTTATATTTCTTTTAGAATTCTTAAAATGCATACTTGCTTTTATATTAACCTATTTATAAAAGTTATAATTTATAACGATAATAAAATTATGCAATTCCTTATCAACAAAAATTTATTCATTAATACTGTAAATAACTGCAAAAAAACAATTTATTTCTATAAAAAATCATTATCAAAAATAATTAGATTTTTTCACGACTTAATCTTATTTGTGCTTGATTTTATGCGCTTATCACTTTTTAACATATTTAAATACAATGTTTTGATAGCGATTTCTCAGTCAAACCAAATTGATTTGATATAAAAAACAACATCAATAATTTTTTTTTCAACATACTTTCCTTTATTTATACAAGATTTTGAATATCTTTAAAAAAATAATAACAATATTAATAATAATAAAGAAAGAACATCAATATTTTTAAAAATAAAAAAATTGAAGTTATAATAAATGTGAGCACATGAATTTTAAATAAGAATTGAAAGTTTTAAACTCGTAAGGGTTCACAAATTTAGTTTAATTGACTCGAATTACCATATAATCTCTTATATTCATTATAATGTATTTCTGCTGCGCATACAATTGATAACATAATAGATAAAGCCAACATATCAGGTACTAAGCAAAGGTAAAACAAATGCAGAAACTTATCTCTTTTTTATCATTCACTTTAGGAAAATTTATTTTTGGATAAAAGTTGAAATAAAACAAAAAGAAACTAAATAAATAATGCAACTAATGGCCCAAAAAGGAATATCGATATTTGGTAATAAAAATAAATTTTATTTACTGTGATTATATTCTTCAGACGGCGAGTTTATACGAATATCTTTGTTGTTCGAAGTGTAGGATTTTTGTTTATGCATATAATATAAAATAATAGTGTCAAATATGTTCAAATATATTTCAAAAGGATAACAATTTGTATTTATTAGCTTTTATATGTATTAATAATATTCTTAGCACATCCTTTTACTATTAATTGTTAACTGGTTTCTTCTTTTGTTTTTAAAATGTTTATAGAAATATGTATATATGGGTTAATCAAGTATTTTTCTGAATAACCTATCAATCATTCCCTGTTTGCGTAATAAAAGATATTAGCCTCACAAACGTTGCTCTTAAACAGTTTAGGCTGATGATCCATATTTTCTCTCACAAATACTACCAGCAAATATAGAAATCATGCTGTTGCAGACTACCATCAAACAATATTTTTGTTTTACTTCTACAGGTATATCATATCCGTAAATTTCTTCGGCTTCACTATTTCCTATATTTTTCATCGTGAATCGAGTAAATTCCGTTTTCATCACACGATACTAGAAGTCCTATTTTTCGTCGTTTATCGTACTTGAGATTGTATTGCTTAAAAGGATGTTTTACTAGTTTTTTTATTTATTTTTAATGGTAGTTTTAGTGTTGGTGGTTTCTAGTAGTTATTATATTATAAATTGGTAAAAAAAACCAAAGTAAAAATTATGGACATTGTTTTTTTAATTTCTTTTAGACAATTTGACATGATAATTCATATCTTTTTTGATAATAAAGTTTTCCAATTGTCTAATATGTTCGAAACTGATGCAATAAGATCGATACTTTTGACGTGATATAGGCAAAAAAAAATATTTTTAAAATTAATGAGTATTAATGATTATAAAAATAATTATATTTATTTGATTCTTTAATTTTAATAGGTATAATGCTAATATTTACAGGAATATATTATAATTATTATTTTTTCGGTGTATTTGACTTTAAATGGGACACCTTAAAAAAGTTATCTTTTGATGCAAGTGTATTTTTTTATTTTGTGTTTCAATTCAAATTTTTAACAATTTATTTGACTTATTTTTGTAATCTAATTCTCTTCTAAAGAATTAATAAACTTGTTTTTTTGTTTTCTGAATTCGTTGCAATACTTTCTTTTACAGTTATAGTTTAATTTTATTTAAATAAATTATAAAAAGCTGAAATCATATTAAAACGGAAAAATTAATTTATTTTTCATTCTTTCTTTTTTTAATAAGAATTTATACAGGGCTTCAATTTATTTAAAAAATACGATTCCAGAATATTTATAAAAAAGTATTGCACATAGTTATAATCGCGATATAAATATCACATATTAGTTATTAAAAAATAGTTGTTAGTAAAATTAGAATTTGATATATTTAAAATTAATTATCCTTCATACAAAAAAATATTTTAATAATTTAGAATAGTAATAAAATAGTTTTTGCATAAAAAAAATTTACAAAAAACTATAGAAAAATAGACAAAAAAGGAGAAAAATGCATAATAATCGTCCTGCCTAATTTTCATAAGACCTTTTATATGTTACAATGGAACAATAACACAGATTTCCCAACATGGTTCGGTTTGCAGACCTGTTGTAGGAATGATTAAGTTTCTTTATTAATTACCAAAAAAAAGACATTAAAGTTTTTTGCTTTTTTCATGGTGTTTTATTTAAAGATTATTTTTGTAAAAATATAAAGGAGTAAAGGCTATCAGGGATAGCAATCGGTAGCTGCGGTCAATGTAGCAACACAATAATAGTAATTTTTTTAGTAGAAGAGATAATAGTGTAAATAAATTGATAAAAATAATAGTAGTATAGTAATATTAATGTTGTAAAAATGAAATAAAGTATCAAAATTTAATATTAAAAAACAAGTAAATATTTAGAATTAAATTTTAAGTACAACACAGTTCCTTCTTAAAAGGAAATTTAAATTTTTTTTAATTTTACGCTATTCTGTTAATTAATTGGTATTATTGCGTAACAGCCTCAGATGTCTTAAATTTGTAAAAAATTTGAAACAATTTATCTCTAAGCGATAAAGTTTGTTCAAATCGATTTTTTTGAGGCTAAAAAATTAGCCTTAGTAAGTACATGTATATTATACATAAATGTGCATTTTAAATTTGCGTTCAATTTATAACAATATTCAATATATAAATATGTATCCAAAACTTTGTTAATATTATGTTTTTGAAAAAAATGCCATTTTTTGATATCTACTTGTTATTGTGAACGATACCATAAGAATTGATCAATTTAATGATAGTAAAAATATCGATAGTATAAATATTTTTCAGCACGATTTGTGAAACAATTCTTATCTGTCCATTGATGCTAGAAATGATGTATTTGCATTTTATCTGTCCTAAAAAATCTAATATAAATAGTTATCAATGAATATCATATACAAAAGAAAAGGATGTTATTTATAATATTAAAATAAAAAATATTTAGAACACCGTTTCTTAGAAAAAATAGAATTTTTAACACTATACTGATTACTTACAATTTTGTTTATTATTATTAAAATTTATATGCAACAATACTGTATTCGCACGGAAATTGATGCGAGTAGCGTATAAAAATAAAGTAAAGATCAAGGTTAAAGTATGTATGTTAATTGAAATGTCGCGTCAGCAGTCTATTAAGTTAATTCACGCGACGTAAGCCTACAAAATTCCTTTACTGCATCTGTTGCTCTTTTCTTTTTTTTTCGTTTTTTTAACGATAATAGAGTATTTATAAATAAAAGGTATTGATCCTTTGGAATGTATGCAGCAGGTAGGAGTTATAAAGACATGTTACAAAGTTTTTCTAAAACCTTTGTAGAAAATAAAAAAAATTAAGTGTTTTAAGGGAAATTTCTTAATGCGTTTTTAGTTTATGAATTTTAATTGTTAGTTTGATGTGTTTTTTTTATTTTAAATATGATTTGTGATTCTTATTGAACCAATGATATTTTATGTGTTGGTATTTAAAATTTTATTGTTTTTATAGTATTTATGATTATTGGTACTAGAAAAAAATTGTAAACTATAAACATAGTTTTTTTTAATAAAAGGATGCAGTATAAAAACTTCTCATATGACATATCTAGACCTTATTCTTGTAACAAGACCCATTTAATATGCGGCTTAAGTTTCAATATTGTATGTTTTTATTCAATTTCTTTTCTGCATCTAAACAAATACATGTCAGTATTAATACTTATAAAAACCAGTTTAAACCAATCATATCACCGACTAATAGACCAATTATAAATAAAATCAGAAAAATAACGGATGTTTTTTTCTGATTATGAATCAAACTATAATATTTCCATATATCTCCATAGGGGAAATCAATTCCGGAAAAATATCTTTTTATTTAATTTTTCATTTGTTAGTTAAATATTATACCAATTGTAATGGTTTGTAAAAATTAGCGAAACAACAAGTGCAAACAAACTACTCTGCTGGTCTCACATTTAATACAGATAAATGTTATACCACAATTACAGATATGCAATCTTTATAAGGTTTAATTTTTCAAATGATATGGATAATATTAAATAAATATATTATATCTTTAATTAATTGTTTACATAATAATTTTTTTTCAAGAAACGTTTCAAATTCTAAATGTATCAATTTACTTGTTTTATTTTCAAATAATAAATAATTCTTTTATTTAAAAATCTTGAAAAGTTATTTTTGTTAACTAAGATAATTGTTTTTGAAATTTTTACGTTCAGATTCAATTTTAACAAAATTTTACGGATTTTCTCCCCTCAACGTGATTGGAAAAATCTTTGGATCGTTTATTGTGTTTAAAACATTCATGATGGCTCTTTATATCGTTTCTTTATTGCTGACTTCACAAATTTATTGATAAAAATGTGATTTACTGTGTTAAGGTATGTTTTTTTATAAACTGTACATTTTGTATAGAAAGGCAAAAAATCAAACAGTCTTAAGTTGTATAAATGTAATGTTGAAAACAAAAAAATTTAAAAACATATATTGCTTTTAATTAAAAAAACATTAAAATATAAATAAAAATTATTTTTAAGAAAATTTTATACTATTAAGCAAGGAATAAAGAAGTGCAATAAACCTTTAATCACAATCTAAATATAAACATTTTTGTCAATCGCTCAATCTTTTAAGAATTCCAAAATCCATATTACTCAAAATCGATATGAGCAGTAGCAAAAAATAAATTTTATAGGCGCCAAACCCAAATAAATTGTTTACGTATCTTTTTACTTCTGAAGTTCGTTTTTTTGTGAAAAAATCAAATATTATGAACGAAACGAGTACTGCAGAAAAATAAGCCATAATTGAACCTAATAGCATGCTAACGAGTTTTTTATCTAGTTCTATTTTTATAAAAGTACCTACACCAAAAGCGAACATACCATCAAGAATTAATATTATTTCAATTTTTAGTGTAATTTTTTTTTTGTAGCTCTGTGCTTACCTCTGAATCGGTAAACATTTGATCATTTCTCGTGTCATTTGGTACATAGTTGTTCATATGTAGATATCTACCGTTGAGTTGTGTATTTGAAGGTCCAGATCTACTAGTTTGTAAATCTCTAGGACCTAATGATAATTTTTCAAACTGGTTTTCTCGTGTTGCTGCATTTCCTTGTTCTATATCAAAATTTGACATTTTTTATTTCTAATTTTTTTAAGCCTTTGACAATTAAATTGTTTTATAATAATTTTAGTATTTTATGTTTGATAGTTAAAATAAAAAAAAATCAAAATGATTATCTGTAGCTGTAACTTTTAGTAAAACTAAAATCAGTTTGGAAAGCTATTCTATCGAAAATATTCTTTATATCGACAGTTTTGGGTTTAATAATTATAATTAAGTTCATATAGGTGGTTTGGCGAGAAAAGTTAAATCAAAAATAGAGTAAATGAAAGAAAAAACACATTATAGAGTACTGCAATTCCTTTAATGCTATAGAATATACAAAATACCAAATATTGTTATCATAAATTTGGAAAATCTACTTATTTTATTTCTATCTGATTTGTATTTTTTATAAACAGTATTCTATCAATTCAGATTTTCTGTAATATTTGATTTTTAATAAAATTAATAAAGAAATGGAATAAATTAGCTAAAAATACAAAATATCCCTATAAACATTTAATTGTTCTAATGTGTTATAAAATTGTCAAATTATAATCTTTTGTGAATTTGAATCTATACTAATGTTATCTATGACAATTTTAAACATTTTAAAAAATTAAAAAGTAAAAACATAATCAAACTAATTGAAATAGATTTATCTGGTCTTTTAATCAGAAAAACATATTTTACAATTTTATATAAATCTCATATGACGTAGAAATTTTACAAATATACTTCGTGTACTACTATTATAGAAAAAGAGAACATAATTCAATATATGCATGAAATATGAAAAATAAAAAAATTATTAAAAAAATCATACAATACCTATAGTTTTTTAAGATTTGAATTTTTATACTATCTTGCTGTATCCATCGGATACCCATTTGCTTAAAAAACACAATTCAATAATTGAAATATTTTTGTACCTATTTTGTTGCGCATAATTCAAGTTAAAGTAAAAATTTATATTCTTTTTAAAATTAGAAGAAATATTATTTTTCATTTGCTGTATATTATCATTTATGGTAATTCGCTAAAATTGTGTTTAAATGTGTCAAATTCTAGTGAAACTGAAACAACATCAATTTATAACTTATTATCATAAACGGAATATTTTCAATTATTATTACCCATGAATGTTGGCATATAACATATAGAAGCTGTTTACTTGAGTGTTTTGATGTGGTTTAATATCTTTTCTAAATTGAATTTAATAATTATTAAAAGTCATTTTAAAACGTTATAAACAAAGTGTATATTAAATTTGCACATATCTAATATTAAACTGTATATTTTGTATATTTTAATGCTTTCTTGTCTAAACTCAAATTATTACTAAAATAATATCTTTTTAAAAAAAGCTAAAACAATGTATAAGCGTGGAGAATTGGTAAAAAAAAATAATTATTTTTTTACTAAAAATCGCTTTGAATTATTTTTATTAAAAATTTATTTAAATAGAGAATTTACTACTTAATGTTCGCAATATCCCGATTATTTCATTGCATTTAAGCTTTATATAATTTTGAATATCGTTTGATTCTTGTTTCAAATGTAATTTTTGTATGTCAAATTATTAAAAATACAAAAATTTGAATGTATTCTTTTTTGGTTAATTGTGTGTAAATTGATATGAAAATAATTTTACTATATTTTGAACTAATTTGACACAATTTAACAAATTCGAAATAAATATCATAAAACTAATATAATTTATAAAGTTATGTTAAATCTATTAAAGCAAGTATGTTTTTTAAATATGCGAAAAAAAAATTCTTTAAATTTGAAAAAAGAATAATAACAAGTTAAATAATAACTCAATTTATACACAATACAATAGAATAAAAATTATTTCTTTTAATGATAATAAACGGAACTAAAGTTTTGTCGATGGATCTAGCCGTGATATTTAACTAAACTGTGCAAAAATTTAAATTTAATGAATGATTAACATTACAATTAATATTAAATAATAAAAAAAATACTTATTGTCTTGCCTTTTCAGAATTTATTTAATATTTTATTATATACAAAACTTGAAAAACATAATGATTGAAGTCTTATTCTTTTTTTTTGATTCAATTAAGTTATAATATAAAATGGAATTATTCGATTGAAAATATGGTATATTACAAAATGTACAGTAAAAAAGTATAAAATTATTAAAATATTTAACAACAAAAAAATTATTTTAAGTACAAACTATTTTAATAATGTTAGTTTTGGAAAAACTCTGCAAACCAGTGACCAAATGATTCAAAAAAGTGCATATTCTTAATTTACATGTATATGAATGTTAAATGGGAATCTGAGAATACAGAAATAAATTATTCGTGGTAGTACGATATTCTCCCTCAATTGTGTTGGCGATGTGAAGGGCTCGAAATTAATTCCTTCCAGCTATAAATCAAAACTCTCCATAACATAATCTTTCCTCTCAAATTATATAAGGAGAAATTTTTACGAACCCTGTGGAGAGGAGTTCAATCAATTCAACAAGAATAACACGAGAAAAAAGAACCAGTCTTAAGCAATAAACACGACCTCAAACTTTAAAGCAAGGTCTTCAAAAAAAGAAAAACTACTAGCTTCCAATCATTTTTCTCATCTTTTTTACAAGGTACTTAAGCTTTCCCTCCTACAATCAAGACTCCATCATTTTTATATCTTATCATTTTATAATGTTTGTTTTTTATAGAAACTATGAAATATGAAACATTGATGTATATGCCGATTTAAATATATCGAAAACTTGATTTTTCGATTATAAGTAACAATTTCTTATCATAACAATAGTCATAAAAATGGTTTGGTATCTGAGTTGCATTTAAGAAAGTTCAACTTCTAAATAAAAACCAATAATAAAATTTAGTTCGGATGATCGGGGACGACATTTTGGTCGACCCGACTTTTTTTTTTCCAGAAGAATTATAAGAAAGCGAATAAGACATTTAGAACTCGCTTTTTTATTATAAATATGTTTTTTTAATGTTTTATTTTTATCAAATTCAACCAATTGTCTATAATGAATCAATTAGCTGTTTTAAAATCAATTTTTAGTGTTAGCGAAGTTGCCTATAATTTAGCTAGTCGTGCCAAAAAAATTTTAAAACATGTATCAAAGATATCGAATATGGTAAATATCAAATATTATATACACAAATAAAAATAACGTCTTAAAGACCAATTACGTGAATTTTTAATTCTTTTCAATAACGAATAACACAACTATATAAATTAAAATATAAACATATTGCATTTTTATTAAAAAATAAATAAATTTGTTTTACTTATAATCATCACGCTAATAAATAAACATAGTTAGAATGAACATCGAGAGCAGAAAATATAAAAAACTTCACATTGTTACTTATAAAACTTTGAATGTTACTATTTTTATTTTTGGTCATATCTGATTTTTAATTTTAAATTAAAATAAGTGTTATTGTCGTTTACGTCTAGCTATGCAAACGGATATTTTATAATAGTGATGCAGTAGCAACAAGAATACATAATTTCATTTGCTCGTTGAACATTTTGGTTATCTATGGATAACAGGTAAATTTTATTAAGTTTTCACTTATAGGGATGTTTTCTTTTGTATTTTAAAAAGTCTAGATAATTAATTTAAATAAGAAATTTGGTAACTTATTATGTTTCATACATTTAGAAATATTTAAATTAAAAGAAAAATAAATAAAAAATTTATTAAAACATTAATCAATGTGTAGTTAAGCGAAGCAGCTAGTTATCATTTCTTGAGATCTACTTTAGAACACAAAAGAATTTTTAGCGTCTGCCGCAATAAATTCTATGTTGTATAAAATATGTATTATTGTATGGTACTTGATGCTTTTTTTTAAAAAATACGATATTATCGCATATTTAAAAAATGGTTGTATCAACAATATGATTTTTATTGTATTTCTTTATGAAATGTAAAAAATACAATAATTGAATGAAAGAAAAAATTATTACAGCAAATTTTGGGATATTGCAGTAGCTTGCTGTTCGGTTCTGGTGAAAGGACGTTTTGAGATAATTGATATATTTACAAAATTGAAAATAGATTCATAAATACTTTTCGCATGTAAGTGACGATCACAACCATTTCATTACCAATAAAAAGAATATGAAAGACCCGAAGATAAAAAAATCAACACATAGGACAAAGTAAGCGTACATGAGCAGAAAACAGCGAAAACTTGTGGTAAAAGCATCATAGAGCCTTTATCATAGTAGTTTTCTAACAATTTAACGCGCATCTTTTTTTTCTTTATATCATAGAGCGATCGCAATATGTATGATACTATTGTGTTTACATTGCTAATAATAAGACTAAACGGATCAAGTTAACCTTTGCAATTTATATTTAAATTGATATAAAAGCAATAGAGTTAAAAAGAAATTTGAGAGGAGAGCGAAAATTGTCTTGAAAAACAACTATAATGCGATAAAAATCACTAGAAAAAAACTAAATTTTTTTTATAATTGTTTTGGCTACTTTTTTGCTAATATTATCTATTTTACAACACCATTTATGACCATTAAAAAGATCTCGCCAGTCGGAGAACAGAATGATGCATACTAGGTTTACCAACGACGATCGATATTCATTAAAATAATATATAAGCGTTTTTATAAATATCAAATTTGTAGTACTTAAAATTTTTCCACATTTATATGGTAATGTCTTTAATAACATGTTGTAGTAGTAGAAAAAAATAGAATTTTTAGTAATATTTAAAGTAACTAACTTGTATTATGATGGATGTAAAGGTATTATATAAGTAATAAAGTATATTATGTTGATTTAAGTTTCACAACATTTTACTTAATAAAGAATTTAAATGGTTTTAAAGCCAAGTTTTAGACCAATAAACAATTTGAGCATTGTTAATAATATTTCAAACTTCACTTTTTACTAAATTTTGACATGCAAGCAACTTTATTTAATATTAATTTTATTTATTAAATTTGCCAATATCAAACAAATAAAAATTTAAAAGATAAATATAAAAACATTTGACATCATAAAAATAGGATTGTTATGCATCAATCAATTTTTGAATTAAAAATCATTGATAAACAAGACGTTACAAAATTTTAAAAACATTTCATTACTGTGAGGTTCATAGTTTCATAATTATAATTAGTTTTAAAAATAAATTTTTTTGTTTGTTTTTATGCTCTTATTAATTTTACAATCTAATTATTTGGCTATAAATACCGTATAACTATGCTTTTCTTGTTTTACAATTATGTTTCTTTATATTTTTTTATATTAAGGATATATTTGTTGAATTTTTTGTTAAGTTTTTTGTACTTTTATTTGTTAGATTGTTTGTTTTTTTTATCATTACTGAAGTTTTTTATATATTTTAATATTATTTTAAAGAGATGCTTTTTTGTTTAAGTGTATAAATTTATATTGCAAAAATAACAATGCTGCATTTTTCTCCTTTTTATACTTATGTAGATATTACTATTTGTTTAGAAAAAACAGGGAAAACAATAAAAAAACAAAAAATTTGTTCGAAACAAGCAACATTATTTTATATAAAAGAATAAAACGTATGTTGAAAATTCATCAATTAAAATATCATGAATACCTAAAATCATTAATTATTTCTTCTTTCTTTGCATCACTAAAACTTTGGGAAAATATCCGGTTTATGCCTGATATTTATTCATTGGTTCAATAAAATTTTATTATCTAAAGCTTTTAATATAGAAAAAAAAAATTCTAAGTTTTTAGTGTTGTTTAAAATTTATTTTTTTAAAAAACATATGTACTTATCGTTGTGATGTATATTTTAATAAATAGGAATGCTTTATTATTTTAGCTGAAATTTATATATTTTTATTTTAATTATTTTATTCATATTGAAAGAATTGTTTCAAATATGTTTGAAATGTAATTTATTCATTCAACAATTATATTTTAAATATTTCTTTATAACACACATAAGTATTTTAGAAAAAAAATTGTCATTCTACAGTCTGATGTAAAAAATTTATATATTTTAAAATAAAAAAATGTTTAATTGATTTTTTAAAGTTCTATATATGTTTATTTTTATATCTGTAACTTTGAAACAGTTGTAGATCTAGAAAAACTCATTCTCATTTATATATCTTTGCTGAAAAACGTTCTTCTTTTCAGTAAAATTAATAGCTGTATGTTTTTTAATTTTTTTGATTTGGTTCATTATTTTTTATACAATATCAATAAATGTAATCAGCCTATTTAATTTATATCTAAAATATAGCTAATTTTTAGAAGAATTAATCGATTTATTATACTTTGAATCCTCCAACCAGTAATTTTTATCGAATTGTAAGTCCATCTTACATTATGACGCAAATTTTTTCGAGTATTTAATCACCACCTCTCTTAATTAAAAATAATGAGGGAATAAAGCAATTTTATGAATCGAACATTTTTAATTAGATTTTAGGAATGCAAATATGCTATTTTCTTGCAAATGCGTTTTTATGAATCATCTAGCGCAAATTTAATTTTTTTTTATACAATTTTTTTTTTATAGATAAATATATACAAAATAAATTATAAAATATTTTTTCATTACCTGGTTTATAACTAAAAGATGAAATTAGTAAACAAAATTGTTTTATATACAAAAAATCATTGATTTTGTCATAAAGAAAGATATTTAATGTTGCTTATTTTCTTCTTATTCTTTTTTGAAAATCATATTTGTTAAAACTTACATCCAAAAAAATATTATTTAGAACTACATAACTCAATAATTTTAAGAAATTTTCACCATATTGTTATAATAAAATGTTATCTGACGCAATAATTTTTTTAGAAAATTTAATCATTCTATTCTTATAAAAAATTTTCTCAGTTGAAATATATTTTTCAGTAATATTCAAACTATTCATAAACCATATTTAGATCTAATGCTGCAAATTTTGAAGTTAAGCTGCTTCATTTCCGAAAAAACGAATTTTTTATATGTTTTGTTCATCCTAAGTATAGATCTATATATGAAAATATAAAAATATATATATTCTTATTGCAAATATTGCAATATAAAATGAGCGTCACAATTTTTTTCATTTTTGGAATTTCCAGAAATTTTCATTGTCTGTCTATACAATTTTTAATTTTTATAATTGTGTGTTTGTCGATTTGATTAGAAATTATATTGTTTTTAGAGAAAATATTGCTATGAATTTGCTTTTTTATTGCAATAGTTTTCATATCGATATGTTTATTAAACCTATCCCGCCAATTTTGTAACAAAATGGTTAAAAATAAAAACATAATATTTTGTCTTTAGAGCTTATTGGGAATGAACAACTCCAGAATTTAATTTCATCACAAGTAGTATATCATATTTGTGCACAATAAATCATTTACTTTGGCCTCGGAAGTAAAAATTCGCGTTTATCATGTTTAATAATCATTAATGTACTATTCAAAAATTGTAAAATCAATAAATTTCATATAAATACTATATAATACATAAAAAGAAGACTATAAAGTTAAGTATTTACTATAGAAACAAAGAAATGGAAGCAAGTATAAAAAAGTTAGTTCAGTCTAAACGACGAGAAAAAGGAATCATCAAAAATATATAAATATATTTTTTTTATTTTGCTTGTGATCACATAGACATGTTCTTATGTTTTTTTTGACTCGAACACGCATAGTAATATTTCGTCTATTATTTCTATATTTCTATATTTCTAATCTTTATTATGATATTAACAATCTAAAGCAAAAAAGCCACTTAGTATCAAAGTGGAATGATAATTTGTTGAATTTAAACGTGAAAAAGTTGAAAATGTATAGTTCTTTAACATTATTTTTTAAAATTTTTATCGATTGCGAGTTAAATTTTTAGTATAGAAGTATGCTTAGTTCCTATGTATTATATGCATAATTGTATTTTTTTCTGTGTTTAACTAAACTAAAAACTGTTAAATAAGTAAATAAATATTAGAAATAAAAAATAATAGCTAAAAAATATAGTTCAATACAATTGAAAAAATACCCGCCTTTTTCTGATGATTTTCACTAAATTAATATATTTATTCTATAATTTAAGAGTAATATTAACAATTTTTGACTATATCGAAGATAAAATAAATTTATAACTCGATGTTAAATTATAATATACTGAATGATTTGTAGTTTTTTTATTATAAAAAAAACTAAAATTGTGTAAAAATAAGATTCCAGAAAATACATTTGCGAATTCTAAAGTTTAATGCCTTCACAGAAAAATATAAAATGGCTATTTTTAGTTGAAAAAAAAAGCAAAAACATTATTGATGAATACTGTTGTGCAAAATAAAGATCCTCAGCTTTTATAAATGACGTGGCGATCTGACTTAGTATTAAAAAAAAAATATCTCTATGATCGAACTAATATTTATAAATGAAAAATTAATAGCAATTTAACAAGTTTTGTAAAAAATTTTATAGGTTATGGAAAAAGCAGACCATAAAATAGCAAATATTATTGTATAAATGAACATATGATGCATTGTAAGCAACAAAAATGTATTTGAATATCTTTTTTGAATCACTAAATGATAATAAATGTTGTTTGAGGCAAATGTTCATACATATGAACATTTATTGATAAAATTCCAAAAAATTTTTGCATAAAATTGTATGGCACAATAAAACTCATTGTTTATGAATTTTAAAAATTTATCTACAAAAATTACGAGTGTTTGCAAAATAAAATATAGCATGACTACAATAAACAAATCGTTTGTCAGAAGCATGTATAAATATTTATTTAAGAAAATTTAAGCGTGCTTAGTTTTTACATTATTTTTTGATAATCGTAGCCGCATTCATATCTTAAAATATATAAACAATTTTATATTATTTAGTATAAAGTAAACAGTTTTTACTTCATCTATCACCTTGAAATAGTCATGTAGACGAAATTTAATTCTTCTTATAACTTCGATTGTATCATAAAGAAATATTTATTATAAAAAAACAAACATAAAGAAAATGCTTTATTTGTACGAAAATTATTATTTGTAATATATGTATATTTATATTGTATTTTTAATGTTTTTCACAAATTTTATGTAAAAATGTTTTTAGGGCACAATCTTTTTATATAATTTTACATTTCGTCACTAGTGTCTTTAATCTTTTTTTGTCCAAAAAAATCTTTATATAATGTAAAAAGAAATGAATTTATTTTTTACCAGTAATAATTTACAATTATATAATATTTAAAAGAATAAAATGATGATACAATTCAAAAATGTTGTTATGAATATATTTTGTGTTATTATGGGTTTTTTTATGCTAAAATTTACTAATACCCGAAATTTTTTCCAAAATCACACACCTTTAACGCCATAATTAACGACTATATTAGCGAGCTAGTAGCTATACATATTTTCTTCATTTATATTATTGTATAAATTTTTTTTCTTTTCAAAATGACGTACGAACAAACTATTCCCAATGAAAATTTCGAAGAAACCACTGCTATTCCAGAAACCCACCCGAGTTTTTTGGTTTCGTGATTTCCCGGTTCCATAAATGTAATACTTATGGTTTTAATGGTGGCAAGCGGGACAAAGACTAAGAAAAATTTTTTTTATTGATTTATATACATCTTTATAATATATATAATAAATGTACATTTTAAAGAACATTTTATTTTTCTGTTACAATATTATAACGGCATTCTCACTACTTATACAAAGTAATTGGTTCTTGTAGGAATAAAAAAAATAAATACCAGAAAATGTTTCATATACATTGAATTGTGTAATAAATAACAAAAAATATTTTAAAATCATCCTTTGAGTTATTTAAAATTGTTGTTCACACTTTAAAAGATATTTATTTTGCCTTCAATTACTGCATTCCAAAATCATAAATCTCATAAATTGAATCCGCTCCAATGCAAACATGTTAAAAAGATTAGCAAAACTATATAATATATTCAGCTCGAAATATTTTTCATAAAACTAAAGATAATATTGTAAAAATTATTTATGCGATTTTCTATAGAAATTAAGATCTAAAAAAAATCTTATACAAATAATTACAATATTATCATTGAATTTTTTTTGATAATGTAAGAAAAGTCATTTTTTTCATTATAAGCATACTTTTGTATAAAAATTGCTGTTTCTTATTTCTGCTCAAGGAAAAAATGGAAAATAACAAAAATTATAATAATTTATACCAATCTTAAAACTAAATACTAGGTACCTTTCCTTTTTGATACAATAAAAAACTATTGATGTATTTGTGTTAGTTTGAATTATCAATTTTACTGATAATAAGTTTTTAAAAAATTAAAATCATTGTCGGATACTAAAGATTTATTAGAATTTTTCTTTCTGCTTTTTAATTTAAAATATTTTTTTCATAAATTTTGATTTAAAATGTTGATGAAAATGCAAATGAACACATAATAAATCGGTTTTAATACAATTTCTGTTAGCTATATATAAAAAACAGGATTAGAATCCAGTTGATGAGACAACTTTGTTATTTTTTTTAAAAAAATTCGATTGCGAACCAATAAGAAGAAGAAAAATGGAAGAGGAAGATTCAGAAAGAGTAAATAGATAAGGTGAAGAACAAAAAGAACCTAATTTCACTCGATAAAAGCAAGTTAACCATCGAAACAGAAATCAAATAAATAAAACCTACCTTAAAAAACATTATATCTATTCTATTCTAGATTAATGTTTTTTTCAATTCCACATTTTTACATAGTAGCAACGAACAGTCGGATAAAGATTCACAACACAAGAAGTATCACGATAGAATAATTTCGAGGTTCATCAACTTCGAATAACATATTTTATATCAAAACATTATATTATCAATATCAACAAAATAATTTCGAAAAAACCGTAAAATTTCTAATAATTATAATCAATTTATGTCAATTTTATATAAATAAGATATAAATTTGGTCAAAGTAAATTGAAAAATATCAAAAATTTTATAAAATAATTGACTTGATAATATTGTCGAATATAATATTTTTGTGTTATCAATTGAAATAAATTTTTTGAAAAAATATTAAAACATCAAAAATGATATGAAAAAAAATAAATATTTTTCATGTTTATTGCACCTATATATAAAAAAGAAAGATTTTTTTTTGTTTTTACAACTTTTTATTTTAGTTGTGCAATATTACTTTACTTCTTTTACACGGATGGTAGTTTATTTAATTTTTAATATTGCACAGCAATTATTACAAATTATTTGATTTATATTTGCAATTTGATAAATTTGTAATGTAAAAACGAATTAAATTGAATATTATAATTTTCTTTTTTACATTCTTTTTATATGTACATATGTATAAACACGTTTTTATAGTAAAAATTAGGATTTGTATAGAATTTATCAAAACTAATGCACTTTTTAATTTTTTTATTTTATATTCATAATCCTTTTTTCGAAAAATAATTATATTTTAATCATAAATTTGTTTTGAACCAAATTCTGTCATCTCATTATTTCCGTTTGGATAAACTTTTGCTATTTTGATGCAACTTTGTAAATTTGCATTTTTCCATTGTAAAGTAGATGTAAAAATTGTCTTATTAGAAAAAAATTATTCAGATCATTGAAAAGGGTTTTTGTTTTTATGTGTGGTTACTATATCTTTAAGTTTGGAAAGTAAATTATCACTTTTTTTAATAACGAAGGAACATATTTTATATTTTGAAGGATTTAAATTATATGATAATTATAAATTAATGTTTTTTTCAAACTAACAAATTTCTACTATACATCTAGTTATGATAAAAATTTTTTTATCTTTTTTTTGCAGCATAAGTTGAAGAAAAAAAATCACAAGATATGAAATTTTATCGCCAATATTGTTATGATAATCACAAATAATATATTAGTTGAAAAGTTGTATTTTACAAAATTTTTCAAAACAAAATAACGTTATCAGTTCAGAAAATTGAATTAGAGTACTAAAAAATTATCGTTTATATACTATAGAGTATATTAGATACATCGTATTGGATAAGATTTGTTTAAACTTATTAGCACGAAAATTCGTAATTAAAAGTTATAGTTAAAATATATGGTTTGGTTGCATTATTTCTCACTTTTCTTTATTTTTTTCTATTTTCGTTAAAAAGTTGTCAGACGTACTATAAATTGTTTTTTTGAGATAAATATTAATATACTATACACCTTTCTATCTAAAAGATGCATATTATATTTGTTATAGCATACATAATAAAACAAATATTTATATTAGAAGAAATTCTCGAATTTTATTTGAACGATTTCAAAAATGTAAACATATATTTATCACTGTTTTCTTATCATCAATATAAATTTCATTAATTTTTTCAATTTCATAATATTTAAAAGTCTAGAGTAGTTAACTGCAAATTAAAAAAAAAATTGTGATCGAATATATCGCTTTTAAAGTAATTGTCCAGTTTTTTTTAAAAAAAAATTAAAGCACTACTGTCCTGTAAAGTAGGAACATTATTTGCTTATAAATTACTTTCTTTATTTAAATATTTACACTTATTTCAATATATATTTTGGTTATATGGTGTTTTATCACCATAAACATTAATACTGTCACTATTATTATGATTAAACTTACTACTACTATTATTCAGATTCGTGATACTGCAAGTTTTTTTATATATCATTAATTTTCTCTTCTTTTCTTTTTTTTAAATAACTTTTTGGCATTCTTCTTGTGTTTAAAAGAACACAAAAATTTCTAATTTAAAAATATTTTATATCGGGTTTTTTTACCAATCCAATTTTATTGAGTTCTTAGGGAAATTCGTTCTAGATACTTTAATTTCGAAGCACTAAAAAAATACCAATAAGAAATATAATAAATTTTATTCTTTAATTATTTAACTATAAAAACTAAAAGATTATTACCTACATTATCAGAACAATGTGTTTTTGAAAATTGCAATATATTTTAATGATGTTACGACTTCACATTAACAATTTATATTTTTCTGTTTTGCAATAATCCTAGTTCTTAGTTGTTAATCATTGTATGGATTAGGTTTTTTTTTAATAGATGGCACATAAGTAAAATACAAAAATGTGTCAAAATTTTTGATGACATTTATGAAGGTGAATTCAGAGAATCTGCCAATCTCGAATTTATAGTTGTCACATGAGATTTTTTGTAATCTTCATACATATAAAATTTTTTTTAAATATGATTTTTTTGAAAAAATTAAATGTTTATTGTTTAAAAATATTCACGCGTACAAAAGAAGGTACTATTGATTCTTTTTAAATTTTACCTTTCAAAATCAATTTTATACAAAATTCGGCTGACTTAATAGTGAAACATTTTATAAAAATTATAAAATATTTTTAGAATATATACTTTTCGTTAAGTTAAATTTTTATGGCTTTTTTCATATTTTAACAAATTCTTAGTTATAAAACATGTAGTATCGAAAAATTCTACAAATCGACAAATGTGCAAATACGTATTGTAAATTCTTAAAGTGATTCAATAAAAAGTGGTGTATTTTTTTAAAATTCAATAATTTGGCAATCAATAGAAATTGTAAATAAGTACTAGAACAAAAAAAAATCTTTAAATACAAATAAACCGTATCGATAAACGATTTTTACTAGCGGTAAATTCTCAGTAAATATAAAATAATTCCTACAGAAACATTCATAACAATGTTTAATTGATAATGAATAATTAATTTTAATTAAATCAAAACAAATGACTGTTATCTTTATAAGATGTATTTTTATAAGTATTTCTAATTTATATAATAATTTAATATTCATATAAGAACAAATTATTGTAAACTTATACTATTATCAATATTGAATTTTTAAATTTGACACTTGCCTTGAAAATCGTCTAAGTTTGTCATTAGAAAATTTTTACGAAAAATTATATTTGCATGCCAAAATTAATTGTCTCTAAAAATTATAAATAGGATGAATTTTGAAGAATTATTATATTTTTTCTGATTGTAGAAGAATTTCCCAAAAAATTTTGCATTTTTTAGGTTAAAAAATTAAAATCGTTAATTTTTTTCTTCTTTATTGCTTATTTAAAAACACGTAATATAAGCCTTCTAAACATTAGGACAAATAAGTAAAATAATTTTTTTGTTCTTTAATTTATGAAAAAAGCACTAAATAAGCCTATACTAAAATTTGATATCATTACAAATATGACAAAAACATAAAACCACTACCTTTCTTTGAAACTTATGCTTTCTAAATGCTTTTTAATGCTATAGATTATTATTTTTAGAAATTAAAATCACATAAAAAAATTGATTTTATATTTTTACTTCCTTACATAATATAGTTATTATTGTTATAAACATGTCAATATGCAAATTAAAAAAAATATACTTCATATCGAATAGTCATTTTTTTTATGAGAATATCTATAGATCAGCAAATGATTTTGCAATTTATAATTTTTTCTTCAGAAAAATTTATAATTAGTATAAGATCAACAATAAAAACAACACTATTTACATCTAAAATCTTCAAAAAAATGTTTTTTTCTATTATTATTTGAGATTTCGGTAAAATAGTATATGAAAAATATTTGGGCATTACAAAAAAAATATAATAAACAAAATAAAACTTTGATTATCCTTATTTTGTATTTTAGTTTTACTAAGTCATTTAAAAAGTCGATCATCAACATTGTTAATTTTAAAACAATGGTTATATAAGGAAATTAAAATTTTTTTAGTTGTTGTATTTATGCGTATGAGAGCCTTTATAATTAAAAATTCAGTATTTTTTATATTATTCCATGAATATAATGCTGAAAAAACTGTTATAAAAACAGAAATTTTATCAAATGCATTTTTTCTTTCTTAAAAGATTAAATTGTAATTTTTTGTTTGAAATTGCTAACGACAATTCCTTAGAACGAAACGGAAGAAATTCTTATGTAATCAATGTTTGTTATAAAACTTAAAGACTTTTTTTTAAATAGGTTGATGAAAAATTTTTATTTTTTATTGCTTTCAGTAAGACTTTTTTTATGTGCATTATTAAGTATTATTGAACTTGTTTGATTTACTCTGCTTTTAACAATCAAGTTTTTAAATTCACTACTAAAAAATTGTTTAAAATGTTAAATGTATTAATTAATTCGATATTTCATTTGTTTTTTCCTAAATTAGCATTTTTATTAGAGATCGTGTTTCTAAAAAAGACTTTCGAAGAGACTTATGCCTTATTTTATCACCAAACTGAAAGCAAGTTAGGTAGACTATAGTATATGAGGGAATGACTTATAATTAAAAGTAAAATTTATTTGGTTACCATTGCTCTTGTGGTTGTTTTATTGACGTGCTACCATCTTCTTTTATTTATTGGGGTAAAAATGCAAGGCAAATATTTATGGAGTATATTTTCCTGAAAAAAAAAGAATTATAATCTAAATACCCTTTTCGTTTTACAGCTCTTTATATCTCCTCTTAAAGGAATATATATCTTAGTTTGCTATAAGACTATATAAAATATAATTAATAATGAAATTTTTGTCTTCTAATTTAATTGCGAAAATTATATATATTAAGAAATTTTTATGTATGCTAGCATAAGGTTATTTTTACCTAAAAGCCACCAAAAATAATTATTCTTTAAACTAAAGAGTATTTAAAAATATCCTGATTTGTATGCCAGTGTCATCGATGTGGTGATGGGCTAAAAAGAATTAGAAATTTTGAATCCAGAAAAACAAAATAATAAGAATTTTTTTAATGGTGGTGTTTATTACATATAATTTTAAACTTAAAAAAGAATTGATATTCAAAATGTTCAAATTTTTTTTCAGATATATTTTTTTAATCTTTAAACCCTTTTTAGTCTTACAAATGTCCAACATTTATATAGTTTCGTTTGATAGATTATTTAATATATCGTAAATAAAAATATTTCTTAAAATTATTTATTTAATTATGATTAATTTATGTTAATATTTATACACCATCACTTTATTATATTATTAATACTAAAATCACATTAAATAGAATTTTTTTAGTATATTATATTATTTTTTTAGTTACAAATGTCAAAGACTACATTTGTTGATTGTGACATTATAACTTTTAATTGAGATCAGATTTATTTTGAGAGTATTTAAACTAACTAATACGCAAATTATATTTTTTGATCGAAAATCATTCGTGTTGCAATTTTAGTGGAAGATTTTTAGTATTTTTGTATTACCTTATTAAAATGTTTTATATAAAGACTATTTAAAATAAAATGAAAAAAAAGATAAATTTTTTTATCTAAGGAGAAATAAAATACACTTTTTGAAATTTTTTTATTGTATTTATTGGAAAAGGTATTTTTTGATAAATGATTAATATTTTTATTTACATTCTCTGAAGGTATACTTGCCTTTATATCAATCTATTTTTGGAAAAAAATAATCTTCGATCAGTAAAATAATTAAATGTTTCCCCAATACAATATGATTTTCATAAACTTAAAAATCTTTAAAAATGTAATTGAATCCGCAAAAACATCTCTAACACAATATATTAAATGTTACAAATAACATAATAATATTAAAAAATGTATTATTTACGTTTATTACTTTTGAAACAAATTTCATAATTTTTTATAAAATGCGTTTTCCTAATCAAATAAAATCAAATATCGCATTTTAACAATATATACAACAATTTTTTTATAATGACACAAAATTTTAGTATATCAATTTTGTGAATGTTGAATTAACTATTTTGTTATTTGGTAGTCTTTTAGATTAATTTGAAAAAATGTCTTCAAATAAAAATAAAGGTGTATTCTCGTTTATTTTAATATGAAATATATAATGATTGTTGTTCTTTTGGTTGGGAAATTTGAGTCGACCTCGCGGTCTTTCCGATTTCTCACTTTTTTTTGATGTAGTAAAAAATAAAAAGACATTTTCTCGATAAATTTATTTTCAAAGCATCTTTATAGCTTCATTTTGATCAAAAATGACCAATCGCATTTTGATAAAAACAGATCGAAAAAACTCATATTTACAATTTTTGGTAAGTTTCGTAATAGCAATTACCATCAATTAATCAATTTTGATCATAAAATTGATCAAACTATAAATATTATAAATACAACAAATAACAATAAGAAAATATCGACAAGATAATTTACACTTTTTTTAAGAAATAAGAGATAAAATATGTCTAATATAAAATTTAAACTTTTTTATACTAGAAATTACTATTTCCACTCTTATATTTTTTTTGTTTTTCCTATAAAAACTTTATAGATAAATAATTTATACAAAAAATCTGTCAAAATTAATTTACACAAAAAAATTCTTATCACAAAATAAAACCCAGCCTTATTTTGCATCTATTAATGATTATATTTTCTGAACATAATCTATATAAAAAATTATGTTTTTTTATAAGGTTTAATCATATTATAATTCTAACAAAAAAAAATCATGAACTTAGCAGAGAACTTCAAACCATTCGATATCTATATAAACTAAGTTAGTACTGAAAATAAAAGCACAGAAGTTTCATATAGATCAAATTGTATCAAAATGCCAAAATCGTTATTTTTTTAATTTCTCATTAATAATTGATTAAATATGTATTTTTGAAATTGTAACTAAAATAAATTTCACATCATAGTTTTTAAAAATGATTTTAGGTTTCATTGAAATTTAATGCAATTAAAATCGATCCCTTTGAATTTGAATTAAATATTTTAACAATTTACAATAATAGTAATTTTGTTTTTATAGAAATAATACATTAATATTTTCATTTCTACATTTAAAAAAGTAATTTTTTAGAGAGTAGAAAAATCACAAAAAACTATTTAAAATAAATAAATAAATATAAAGATTTAAAATTTATAATATTATCAATTTTTTAGAAGAAATAGACTTAAAAATGTTTCAGATAAAAATAATAGCAGTGATAGTATTATAAATATAAATATAAATGATATAAAGAATGAATATTTAAAAAAATATAAGATTTTAAAATATGTATTTTAGAATCACAATAAAAAACAAACACTGCTTCTCATTACAGGAAAATCCATTCTAATTCTATATCACAAAAACAATTTTTACTATAAAAATCTCTATTTGCTTCATGTTTTTGATTTCATCTTAAAAACTGATAAAACGTAAAAATGCCTTCTTTTACTATATTAAAGAAGCAAGAAAGTAATTATGACTATTATTAACAATATGTATAAATTTTTTTGTTTCGCTCAAATAAATATTTAGAGAAGGTCAAAAATTAGGTAGTAGCATCTATGTAGGGTGTTCGATAACTTTCTATTTAAAAAGGCATTTCCTAGTCATTCTATAGAAAATATAATATTTATGAGGTGTTTATAGCATCTCGATCTTTCAAAAAAACACCAGTAAATATTTCGAAAAAAACTATTAGATACATAAGAATGTGGATAAAAAAAATATCTAACTTTGCTTACATCGATTAGTATATGTTTGTAATGGGTGTAAAAAAATTATAACATCAGATAATTTTCACTAAAATTTGAGCAATATATTGCTACATATTCGGAAATTATGGTTTTGAATTTTTTTTTATATTCAATCAATGGTTTACGAAGGTTCTAAAAAATTTTTAAAATAATATTACAGCAATGAAAGAAAATAATTTACATATTTATTATAAGAAAACATCGCAGAATAAAAAATCAAAATAATTAATTTTGAAGTTTCTTAAAATATAAAGAAACATGAAAAATTTAACCGAATTATTAGTTACCAATTTTTTTCAGATAGCTGTTGGATTATATCAAGTTAGATAATTTATAGACGAAATAAGGAGAAGAATGTTTTTCTGCAATTTCAATTGACTAAATATATTATTTTTGATAAAAAACAATGAAATAGAAGCAATCAATTGTTGTATTGGAAAAAGAATTGCTGATTGATTCTAGTAAAATTATTCTAGAAAATTATTACTGTTATAATGCTTGTATAACTTCAATCACAGAAAACATCATTATTTAAAAAAAAAGAAAAATAATTTAAAAATTATCTTTCAAAAGGGTATCTTAAATGTAAAATTAAAGCAAAACAGCTTTAGTTTGCAAATATAAAAAAATACGTTTAAACGCAAAATTTTTGTATCAAACAGTTTTTTATATATTTCTCTTTTCAGTAAATATATGCAAAATATCTAGAATAAAAAAATCTCTATAGCAACTTACACCAAATCTTTATTAGTATTATATTTTTTATTTAGTCTATGTTGTTATAGACTTTAACAATTTCGATAAAAACTATGCCAAATATTCAATTAATAAAGATCAAGAAATAAAAAATAGTTTTTAATATCCAAAATATTTTATCCGAAATTCTAGTTATTTTAAATTTGTTGAGTAAATGGGTTTTCTATATTGTTTTAGCCACTAGAAAAAAAATTAATGCGTAAAAATATTTTTTATTAGATTTTCGAAAGTTGTAAAACATGGCGGTGCTTGATTTCATATTAAACATTCCTAAAATAAGTAATTAGATTAAAAAAAAAGTAAATTGAAAAAAAATCAATAGAAATAAAAAACAAAACATTTATGAAACATTCTAAAAATCTGATCATGAAGTTAAATGACTTCAGTCGATTCGCAGATTTCCCGAATTTATACCACCTGATCAATTAATATTATATAAAAAATACATTTCTCGATCATAATTATTTAATAAAGCTTTATAAGCTTTTTGGTGATCAAAATACACCAATCAGTTTTGATCAAAAACGTCCAATTATCAGTTTTCATTAGTTGTCGATTATCTTTAACTCTACACCGATAAAACACTACTTTAATCAATTTTGATGAAAAATCAAAACTTTCTAAAATTCAAAATGACAAATAATATTAAATAAAAACTATTTTATACAAAAATATACTAATAAAAAATATTTTTCTTTATATTCATTTTTCACTGTCATTACAAACCATGAATTTTTTATTATCTTAAATACATAAATTTAATTTTTTTGCATTAAACCTTATCATCTAAAATATTTTATAACCCAAAATGAATCAAAATGTAATATAAAAAAAACAATAATATAAAATATTAAACAGTGATGTTAAGACCATATTGCTATTTTGCTTTTTTTGAATTTTATGCATTGTATTCACAGTTTTATTTGTATAATTCATAACTATTCAGATATTTATAAGGCAATCAAATTAAAACGAGAAATTAGAATGAAATGCGCGAAAAACCTCATAAATAGCATCTATAATGAGAGAAAAGGAAAAATATTCTAGATTTTATACAATAAAACATTTATTTTTTAAAAAATATGTAAATTATTTGTTATTTAGTGTATCAATGAAAAAAAAAAATATTTTGATATTTTTTTGACAGATAAAAAAATTTTCAAATCAGATTTTTACGATAAATTTGCTTTTATATCTAAATATTTTTTTGCTTCACTAAAATATATTCTTAAAAAAATATTTTATGTGAATAACATATGCCAAATTACGTAAATACAAAAAATTATTACACAAATTACATTAAAATTTTAAGTCTCTGAGTATTTTTATGTATTAAATCTCTAAATGAAAAATTTGTAATAACTATATTATACGAAATGTAAATCCATTGGTTAAAAATGTTTTTTGTATTAATAATGTTCTATATGACATGAATTTATGCTTTAAAATTGTTGGATAAGTTTCTTATTTTAATAAAATTTCTTTCATGAAATATAATATATAATTCTTTAAGATCCAAAATGAATTGCTATTGGAATAACTAAAAGTAAAACGATTTTTTTATGATATTATGTAATCTGCAATCTTTAAAGTATCCTTTTTGTGTTTTATTTTTTTATGTTCTTCTCAGTTTTATTTTTTTTGCCCAGCAAGCATTAATAGATCTTGCTACATTAGAAATATATGCTAGAAATTGATGGAAAATATGTCAAATCTTTTGTATTTTTTATATAATATTTATAAATATATTTTTTGTGTTCTCTTTTGAGCAATCATATATAATATATTTTTTGTCTAATCCCTTTATCAGTGTGTGTAAAGTAATGAATTTAATTTTTTCTTTAAGTCAAACTGAGTAATCTGCATTGTAGAATTGTTATTCGAAATATACCATTAAATATTTAATTCAAGAATTGATAAAAAAAAATAGAGAACTACATTAAAACCGATAAAAAATCGCTACAAATGATTTTTTTGTATTGAAAACTTGCAGAACCAATCCGGAATATTCATCGTTAGCAAATTTAAAAATAAAAGTTTTTAAGAACGTGTCGGGATCAAGATAATGGGTTAAATACAACATATATTGAAATAAATGCTTCAAGTTTCAGATTTATTTAAATAATTGTGTATTGTGACATTTAAAAATAATATCTAAGTGTAAAAACTCAAAGAAATCAAAACGAAGCTAATTTTCATAAAAATCCTTTGATAAAATTTGTTTAATTGATCATCAAAGATCATAATTTCTATTCGAATAATTAATTATTTAATTAACATCAAAATTTCTTTGGTTTAACATATCGTGGATTGATTAGTTCATATTTATATATTTCATGTTTGTACGATTATTATATTTTTAGAAAAAAACCTTATAAATATAAAAAAACAAAAAACCTCATTGCTAGAAATGATATAAATAGATATGAATTTTCGGCTACAAACGGAAGTAAAATCTCTTAATACTCATAGATTTTTCAAAATAATATTGTTTAAAATAAAAAAAAGTATAGCGATTTACGAGATAATCATTATCAATTTTTTTCAATGAAGTTCATTTTTTATAATAAAAATATATTTGTCAGATGTACGCAATGTCAAATTCCAAATAGAGGAATAATAGCATCTGACCTAGAAGATAATTAAAATATATTTTTCTTAATTAAAATTATAAAGCATTATAATTTTAATCTATATTTTTAATATATAATTAAAATGTTTTAATTATTTGAAATTGATAAATTAATTAATTTATCAAATAAAGATTTAAATAGAGATTGAAGATATAAGGAGAGGAGAAAATGAAGCATAAAAGTAAATCTAAAAATCCTGACGAAAACTCTCAGGAACCATTCAATAAAACCAACATAATCAACAATATTTATCGTTGAACATAATTAATAAAAATATTTATATTATTGATTCAGGATGTATTAAGAAAAGCGATTCTAATAATTAATTGACAACAAATCAATTAAATTAGATGATATATTTAGGTTGATAAATTAAACAAATAATACAAATATTAAAATAGAAACATATGTTTAATCTTAGTTGCAATATATAAATACTCTTATTTAATTATTTAATGTCAAGATGAATAATTTAATAAATAAATAATCAAAAAACAAAAGATGTTTATTTGAAATATGAGATATCAATTTCATTATCTTGATCACGACAATTTTATTAATGGTTTAAGATATAACATCTGATGCGTAAATAACCAATGATACTTTTAACGTTGATGTTGAAAAATGCAATAGTTCACACAAAAATTGATAATATAGTTTTTTTGTTATAATAGTATTATGGTTTTTGGTTAGTTTTAAATTTATATACTATAAATATTGTTATTTTATACAACATTCAATATCAAAACTTCTTATATTGTATATAGACCTCTTTTTTCAACACTTACACAAAAATAAACACATTAAAACGAAAAATAGTTCTCATTTGATATTTAGTATTCTTTACTTTGTTCATCCTGTGTTAAGGCAATATTTTTCTAAAATTTTTCGGGTGATCAAATAAATAAATTGATGTTTATAACACTATTAAAAACAATATCTTTGACATTCGATATATAAAAATTTGATAAAATCCAAATATTTTGAGCAATTTGAATTGAGATGCTACAATATTTAGCTGAAACTCATTCACATTTTGTTTTCTATAAAAATATCGATGTAAAAAAAGTAAAAATATTATCTGTTCTTTAGTATCGATATATTTAACAACAGGGCAGTGGTAAAAACATAAAATTTATGTCATATTGTTTCTCTGTTTAGAAACACCATCTTAAAGTTATTTAATATGAAAATAAATTTTTTTGAATACGCAGCATCAAAATCTATAGGTACAAGATTAGTCAATGATAGCGATCTCTCGAGAAAAGGACAATATCAAACTTTATAATGTATAATTTCATTTTGGTAGCCTTTCTCTTTATTTATACAAGTTCTCTAAGATTCTGTACCTTGTTGAATGTGACAATGAAATTCACAATTTTTTGTATATTTCTCGATTTGCAGATTTATAATATTATATAAATGAGAAAACAATTTTTTTTAATCTGGTAAATCTTCAAAATTCTACATTTTATCGCTAAAATTCTTTTAAAGTTTTCGACATCTTAAGATGGAAGGCAAAAGATTTTTTTCAAGTTGCAGAAAATAGAAATACATTTCGGATGATAATTTTTCCGAAACTTTTTCTTATTATTTTAGTTTTGGAATGTTTTGAAAATCCCGGTCTTCCGTTTCAGCCTTGGGTTTCTCTGTTTAGTACTCTTTCTTGTTCCATTTATTTTCCTGGGATGTATTTTTCTATATAAATAGTTAATAGATTTTGAATAAAGGATATTACGATAAATGTATTTAAAAAATAATCACACAGAAAACAAAAAAAATATTGTGTATTAAACAATAAATTCGGCTCGCATCAATTTTTGACAGAAAGTAAAAAGAATATTAAAATAATGATTCAACAGGAAAAAGGAAAAAAACCATAATGAAATGGCATTATCATGATGTTAAGTTGTTTATAAGTCAAACAAGACTATAGCACATATATTTTTTCAATGTTGGAATTTATTGTAATAGAGTTAATTCTGAATAAAAAATAAGAGTTGATCAAAATCTAGATAGATGTTTCCACTGGCGCATAACAAAAAACTGTTTTTTTTAGATAGAAATAATAAATTTTGCGATGTAATTTTAAATATAACTTTCAGAGTACCAATTCAATTTGTTATTTTGCTTCGACTTTCGTTTGTGCAATAAAATACGAATTAAATCCTATTTTTTTTATCTGTTATTTAGTTGTATATTAAAATAAATATTTGAAAAAAGAGACAGATTATGATTTAATAGTATGAAATTGAATTTTTAAATTGTTTTATATGTGTTTTTATGCTATTCTTGGTTAAGCATTCTTTTAAAAAATTTACTTAAATAGATTTAACATTCCTTTTTTTTATATACGCGTATTATCTATGATTTTTTAAAAATTTGTATATTTTGAATCTAATACCAGATTAAAAAATACTTTTCAATAGATCTAACAAAAAATCGATAATTAAATAAAAATTGAATTATAAGTAACAATCAACAATTTCTTTCAAGAATTTAAATTGCTAAAAAATAAGATATATTGCGTTTAACCATAGGAAATATCATTTATCTGATTTAAATCGAGTCGTATTTTGAATGAATATGATTTAATAAAAGAAAAACATATAAATTTACTTATAGCGTACACTAATATAAAAAACTGGTTTCAATCTATAGAATATATAAGATTTTCATGTTCGATATAAATTATCATGTTTTTCATATGAATATGTGATAAATTACTAGTATTTTTAGAAAAGTTTTTTATTAAAAAATTTTTTTTATTATCATCGATGGGTATGTTTGGCTTTAATGGTATTCTATATTTTTTATATCTGGCAGTATACATAATGTCAGTTTTATTAACAGCTTCTTTGTGCAAATACAAATATAAATTGAAATGAGGTGGAATGATTGCAAAAAAATAAAAAAATAAAGGTTTTGTATTTTCATTTAAATAAAAAAAATACATTGATCCAAACCAAATTAAAATATTTTATAATACAGTTGAATAAACATATTTAGATAGATTTTATTGATTTTTTCGAATTCTGTATAGTTTTATTTATCGTTTTATGATAAAATACTTAAAATTAGAAAAAACAATGATCTAACATATTCATTAATAACTTCTAAGATTATATATTTTTAATCTGCTGCAATGGTGGTTTCAGATTTTGTGAAGTAAAATTCTCAATTAATAAATATTGGAATTTTTGTTTCTTTATAGTGTAACCCATTCTTCGGAAGTTTTGCTAGTTAATCAATTTTGTAAAGACAGCATAAACGGTATCAAATTCTAACTGTAAGGTCCATTTTCTTTCGTTTAAGCTGGAAAAATGCATTTAAAGCGCGTAAATTAATCAGAATAAACACAACAAAAACAAAAAAATTTATGTTAAAAAAAGAGACAATTAAATCATTAAAATCAAAACATTGAAAATATGAATGTAGATGTTGCGATGTTTTTAATTCAAAAACGTTAAGTTAAGCATTTTTAAAAATGTAAAGTGACTTTTAAATCGCTTCAAAATTTCTTTTTAAATTGCTTTAATCGTATTTCTTTGACAGTTGAAATAAGAAAGGCTACAAATAGAATCATAAAACTAAGTATGGCAGAAAAAAAAGCACCGTAAAAACTTTCCTTTATTTTCATTATATGTCCTTCGAAAATTCTCTATTGAGTAGAAAAATGAAAAAAAATTAAGAATAATATTGTAAATCAAGCAACTAAGTATCAAAGGATAAATCTCGAGCTTTCCAGTTGAAAAGTTCTGTAAAATCCTGCCAAACCAGAACAAAGAGTGATGAATATTCCCATATTATAATGTCTTTCAAATGTTCATCAAAAAATTTTAAACTTTTATTTTCTTCTTTCTGGATATTGTCTTGTATTTCTTTATCAATGGTTATTTTATAATCATGGTTGTTCGGCAACAAATGAGCCATTTCAATAACATTTTCTTATGACATTCTGTTGTTTTCTTATATTTTTTTTGCATATTCTCTTATTTATAAATAATATAAATTTATTGATTGTTTTTAATGATAGCACTTGCGATAATGATTCTTTAAGTACTTTCTTAAGCATTTCATATGGATTTGAAAGCTTTGACATTGTACGATTTATCATTTTTGATAATCAAGTTTAGAATACTGGTTCAATTATTCAAATTAATGTAAAATGATTGATATTTGAAGCGATTAAAACACAATAAGGGTATGAAAACTAGTGTGTAATGAACTATGTGTAATATTTTTGAAAATTTTATAATTTTATTTGAATAATCTCATTACTGAAACGTAAAGACTTTTTGTAAAAATATTTAATTTTTATTTCGTTATATAAATATGTTGACTTCGATTAACTTTTATTTGATTTTTTACTCGGATTTCTAGTATGTTTTCTGTGTTTTAATCTATGTTTTTAGCAATTTTCAAATATCTTTGTGTATATAAATTAATTTTCAAATTTATTGCTTTTAATTAAAAAATATAATACTGTAAAAGATGCTTAATAATAGTTTAAAGAGTGCAAAGAAATCAAAGAATAAAAATGAAATACACTTTATGAATTACCAATTTTGACCGCATTTCAAATTTGGATACTTTAAAATTGCAGAAATAAGTAATTATTATTATTTTAAGAATATTAAATTCATTCTTGGAAGTGTACTGTTTATATTTAAACAATTCTTTCGTGTTGCTATATATCATTTAATAACAGACATGGTTTGAAATAATTTATTTTTTGTAAAATCGCATTTTTCTTTGAATTGGTAGGTTAAAATTAAATTTTTTTAACCATAAAAAGAATGGAATTAGTATGAAATATCGTTTTATGACATAATTTTGCATTTTATACAATATCAAACTTATATAAAAAGCAAAAAAACGAAAAAGAAAAATTCACAATTTTATAGTCTGAGATGTCTTTTTCCGAAAACCAATGAACTTTTTATTTTAAATCAATAACATATTTGCAATGTAAATATTAATTTAGGGTTTATACTATATTTTATAAATAAATTTAAAATAAATGTGAATTTTAATCATGTTTTTTTCATCAAAAATATATTATTTAGAATTTTCGCATGACAATATGAGACTAATAATAGCATAAGCGCAATATTTTTAATATTAATGTTATCAAATTATAATTGATAGGTTTTCAAGCCATCAAAACATATAGTTTGGATGAAAATTGGCCATAACGGATCCCAGACCAATTAATTAATTTGATTTATATTTATAAACGATTCAACTTTATTAAAATTATATTAATACGAATAAATTTTTAGTATCTTTTTCAATTTTTGATAAAATTGAAAGTGCGTTGGTCACATCCGAGTGGACATCTCGGTTTTTCATCGGTTTTTCGATCGTCTGAGAAATGTTTGTAAGACAATTAAAAAATATTTTTTGCATGGGTTAATATTATTTATTATTCATTTTAATATTATTAAGAAAAGTTTTGAAAAATATCGATAGAAACCGTAAAAAAATACGAAATTCCACTTTAAAACCTTACCATGGTTAAAATCAACATTAAAAAAATATTTCACATTTTAAAAAAAGATATCAAACCTTTTCAATCTATTTTCGTAAAGAAAATTCGTTAAACAGATAAAAAAAAATAATAGGAAAAATTATTCGATATGCTTTTTGCAACTACATGGAAAAACTAGGAAAGGCAATAAAATTATCAATATCATAGATAAAGAAGTGTGTTTATATTCATAGTTTCCCTTGGTCTGGGATTCTTCCTGATACCTTCTTTTTTAATTTGTCCTTTCCGGTATCTTCATTTTTTTCTTTCGAATTTTGGTCAACGTATTTTTTTGGTTTTTTTTCTTTATTTTTAAGCCTTCAATACTTGCATGGACAACTGGTTACCTGCGATTTGAATTTAGGCTGCAGAAAAATATTAAAAAATTTTTTTTTTGGGCACTGCTGTATAATATCCAACATTTGAAATAGGTAAAATTAGCACGTTATACAGTATAAAAGAGAAAATCTTATTTTTTCCGCTATTTGCTTGCTATTAAAGGTTTTGAATGTTTTTGAACCTATAAAAATTTCCAAAGGTTGTAACGTATTTAATATATTTCAATTGATAAAACGAGAATTTAATTGAGATATCAGGTGAAAACTAGAATTTTAGAAATCTAAGTGAATTTTATTTAACACCAGCTAATTGAAAGGTAAAAGTGTAAATATAGGAATTAAAATTTTTTATTCGAAAAAAACATAAAAAAAATAAATTTCAAATAAATAACCTATTTTTTCTATGTAAACTGTTGAATAATATGCAATTTTTAAGAAATTAGTAAACTTTTCATATTATACAATATAAAAGAAATTATCTAAATTTTCCGTTTTTTGTCTAGAAAATAAAAAATGAAAGTTTTTTTTTCAAAAATTAATTTTAATTTTCAGATTAATAAATTTTTTATGAATTTCAGAATGTTGAATGATAATTTTTCTAAAAAGCTTTGAAGAAAAAAACATTTCAAAAATGTGTAAATACGATTGGATACAAACTGATTTCTGATAAGGATTTAAATATAGACATAAAATGTATGTCATGCCAAAACAGAAAATAAATAAAAAAATATTTAAAATTTCCAAAATATTTATAGTTGATGTACTATGTAAAATTTGTTCATCATTCAATTTTTTTCCATTTTGATTGCGTTTTCATGAATAGTCTAATCTTATAAAAATCAGATAGGTACGGTTTATAAGAACTAATTATAAGTAAAACGAAGAGAATTTTGAAATTTCTAACGCATTTCATTTAACAAATTTAAAGAAATATAATAATTTAAAAACACAAATTTTCTGCTAGCTTTAACAAAAATAATTGAAAAATTTTTCTAAAATATATTAAAACTAAGCATTTTTTGGCAGAAAATTTATTTAACTATGAATAGGATTGTTATGTTAAATTTTTAGATAGATAAAGTTGAAGCATATAAATTATTAACCACATTAAAAAAAAATTTTTTCTCTGTTAATTTTTGCTTTCTTTGCGATTTTGCTTAATTTATTAAAAATTTTATAAATGGACGGAAACAGTACAAAAAATGGTCTTGATTTACAATAAATATGCACATTAAAGTAAAATATAAATTTAGGCAAGAATGAAAACAATAAACATTTATGCATTATAATATAATACAATATTTGTCTTCACTAAAATCGTTTTTTTTTGATTAATGTATATATATAGTATTGGAAAAAATGATTGTAAAGGTATTTTTTTATATCATTCAAATATTTGCATTTCAAATTTTTTTTATTACTTGAGGTATAAAAAAAATTAAGTTTTACTTCATTTGTAGATAAATGGTGTTACAAAATACCTTTCATTGTTGTTAATGCTTTAAATGACAGCATTTTTATTTTTAGGTCTTGAAATAATTTAACAGTAATTTTATAACATGATGTATTGCAGCAAAATATCTATAAACTGACTTTAACTTGACCATTACGAATTTTTAAACAAATGAAACCTTCTCTTAACATTTATTTACTAATAGTAAACAAAATATAATGTTATTCAGTATACAATTCAGAGCAAAATAATTTTACTAGTATCTTGTATGTATGCTTACAGATTTGAAAAATATCATAAAAATTTGTATACTGCAGAGCTGGCGTTCTTTTTCGTATAAAATTTGTGGTTTCATTGCTGGAATGATATTTATGCCCTGTCAATGTTTATAATAAAGTCCTAAAACTATTTTTTAAATAAGCCTATTTCTTGGAATTTTTTTTACAAATGTTTTCTTTGTTTATATTTCAATTATCTGAACGTTGATTTTTCTATATTAAAATTGGCTGTTAAAGAAAATTTTCCTAATTTTTTGTGTGTGAATTATTTTTAGTTTTTTACAACAATAGCAAGTTTTGTGCTAAATAGCTTTTTCCAGAATCATACTCTGTTTCTAAAAAAACTTTGTGGTGATTTTTATACTAGTTTTTGGTTTTAAATACACATAACTTGGTATGAATAATCATTTTTTAGAAAAATTCATTATATATATTAAGCACAATATAGCAAAGTTGCATACAAAAATTTAAGAAAATGATTTTTATTCAAAATTATTTTTTTGATTTTATAAAGTAGCATAATAATAACTTGTAAAAAGTAAAATAAAATTATGATCTGTATGAATTGTAATATTAGAATTTTTTTTGGTCGTTTTCAATCGTATTTCAGTATATGTTTTAAAGTTATGCTATATGTATATAATTCGGTATTATAAATTTGTAACCATGACTAGAGATTATAGTTTTTAAATTTTTTTTGCCGTACCGCTGAAAAAAAACAATACATCTTATATCGAATTCTTTTTTTTCTTTATGTTTATGATCCGATATTTGAAAGCAAGAAAAAATAAATTTTTAAATAAAAAAACATTAACAAGGATCCATCTACTTAATATCAATCTGATATGTTAGCCTTAAAATATGCAATAAATGAATTTTTAATCCAATCACCGATTTATTGTAATTTTTTATAACGTGTAACTTACATATCTTGATGTAGTTTTGGATCAAGAAAATTTTAATATCATTTTTTTTACCTGTTTTTATCTTAAACATATACATTTTACCTTTGTGTATTATAAAATCATTTGATAACTGTATATAGAGTTCATTATATACAAACGTAAATAAAAAAAATCATGTCAGCATTAGAAAGTATTTTATAAAGAATTTCGAGTACAATGATTAGAACGATTATAGTGATTTATTATTGTTAAAACACCTATATTTGAATTTTTTTGTTTTTTTACAATTTTCAGTGTATCGTCATAAAAGCTTTATAATGGCTTGATATTTATTTTATATATAATATCACATTACTATCAGATTTTTTTTATAGAAATTACAGTTAGAAAGAAATATCTATCATTGTTAATTTTTTTAGATATTCAACAATAATTTGTGTATCTAATGGCATCTCTTTGATATTTCTTAAACTTATAAAGTATACTTATATCTCTTTTTAAAACAAAACACTCATATAAACAAATAAATATGCTGTGAAATTCATTTGATTTATTAAATTAAGTATTATAATTGTGATGTTGAGCATTTTTTTGATCGAATTGAAGATTTATTTCATTTTGGGTAAAAAAACAAATGTTTAGAATATCTATTTTTTTACCTTATTACAGTTGATACGATATCATAAAGATATTTTATTAATAAATTATCGAGCAAATACTTGTTGTATTAATTTTTTTTGGATCAAAATATTTTATACTTTGTTACGTGTATTAAAAATTTACAATAAAAACAAAACTATCATATATGATAAAACATGGATATAGTAATATGAATGATTCATGCTTAAAAGGTTGCAAGCACAGATTTAAACAAAAAAATGCTTAAATTTATACAAAATATAATTTTTAACAAAAGAATGATTCGAATAGAATGTTAGTTATTTAAAAACGAAATTTTATGATTTGTTTTTTTAAAATATTGGCTTTGCGTATTCTCCTTATTAAAGTCCCTTCCAAAGCTTTTTATTCGTTATCCCTTGTTTATTTAAAAATTCAAACTAAAATTAATTAGAAATTATCAAACAAAAATCACAAAAAAAACAAAATCTAGAGTGAATTTCACCTTGTCATGATATTAATAAAGTTTGAATTATGAGAATAAATATTAAGAGTATTTTTAGTCTGTATTATAATTAAATCACCAAAAAACAGAAACAGAGAAAACAAAAAAAGATATTATAGTTCTTATATATTCATCGTGAAAGCCACTGAACTGTTGATCTAGAAACAATAAATTTAGGAAAATTGAAATTGTTGTATTTTTCATTTAATATGTTTTAATTATGCCATAAAAAGACATATTTTTTTGACGAAAAGATGTAATAATATAATGTTTTTGTTCTTAGATTTTACCTTTGTCTTTTTGTAATAAATTTAATATGTGAGAGACGTTTGTAACATTTGCATTTAAAAAATAAAGTATTTACATAATCGTATTGATCTTAATATAAAGTGAGTGATCGGGGTTTTAACAAGGACAAATGATATATGATGCCGAAATTTTGAAGCACTCATTATCAATTAATCTATAAAATTTTTTTGTTTCATCGACTTATTTTTGAATTCTTATTAAATTATTGTTGAAGTAAATTTTTGCAAAATAAAAAAAAAAACTTGAAATGTAAAATTTATTATGATATATGTTAATAAAGAACAAAGTAATTTACCAAGATTACTAAACAATCAGATGCTATAGCCATCATAAAATATTGTACTTGTGACTGACTATAAGATTCTCATCACAAAAAAATCATGCTTGCAAAATTTTTTAGAAAAAAAACGATATAAATAAAACTTTGTATTTAAACGTTATAAATACTTGAAAATCTACATTAATTTTTTTGCTAAATAGCACATAAATAATCCAGAATAAATATTATCAGATATGGCTATATATTAATATGATATTAAAATAAATTTTACAAAATTTTACTGTTAACTGATTAAATTTCATGATTTTTAGATTAATAAAAATCTCTCATCATATTAAAATTGGAATAAAAAGTAGCTTTATGTTAAATTTGCATATTAATTTTTGTAAATGAATTCTATGCAATGTCATCATTAATATCATTGTTGGTAAAATGTCAATATATGAAATGCTCTTAATTGATAAGAAAAAAATCATAAAAATTGTGTCGAAGACACTGTAATTACAAATAAAAAAAGATAAAATACACACATTATTATGCATAAAAATCTTAAAATTATAATCATAAAATTATGTAAAAAATCTTTAATTATATTATATTATTATCACGTATAAACGATATTATATATGATTTTCGAATTATTATTATTTTAATTTGTATTTAATTATTACTTTTACATGTATGCATTAATAAAATTAAAATCATAATTAGGCATTTATAAGTTTTACATTGCTAAAATTTAAATTCAATTGCAAATAAGAAAAAAAAGAGTTAAATTTCATTTATTAATAAAGTAGTAAAACAATAAGGCCTACCTACTACTATAGTCCCCAGCAGGCTGGTTTGCATTCGCAATAAAAAAGAAATAAGGAAAAAGTATTTAAATTATATAATAGTTTTATTTATGGCCTATTTAAGTGCACAGAAGAGCAATCGCTCTGTGTCTCTCACATACTCTCACTTATTGGGAAACATTACTAAGAGTTATGAGCTTGATCATTAAATAGCTCTAAAATGTAAATAAAAGTCGTAAAACCTACATTAATGTCAACATCTTAATGTATGTAGTTTGCTACTCCTACAAAAAGTATTTTTGCAAATATTATATCTAATGTTTTTCTTAGCATAATAAGTAGATTACGAAATGAAAAATGCAATGAAATACGCGAAAAAGATTTCCCCCCTATAACATTAAAAATTGATATTGCTTATATATAGCAAAATTTATAATATCACAGTAAAAATCTTTATAATTTTAGTTTGTTTCATAAAAAGAAATTCTACTTAGAAAAAAAACGAAAAATGTAAAAATTTTAATGTTGTTTGTGCCCGCATTATATTTTATTATTGTTTTAATTTTACTTTTTTAATATTTTTCATACTTTTAAAATGCAAAAAATTATGTTTTATTGGTTTTTACGAATAAAAAGCATTCCCTAGATAATTGAAATTATTTTTTATATAATAAAATTTAAATATTAAAAATATTACTATCCACTTAAACATGATTAAATAGTACATTAAATTATTTTATTAAATTCTAAATTACACTTTCGTTCCGTTATTAAAATACTTAGAAACCTTGCTTACAAATGAAATTATAAGTACAACGATTACGAAAATAATAATACTTTGTGAAGACGTCACAGAATAGTACTGCGGTAGTCCGCGGGCGAATGGTTTGAAATTAAATAAAAGGAATATAAAGACGAATTGTTTGGCATTGAATTTATTGTATTGTATTTCCGTGGCGGAAAACTGGGTTTGTATCGTCTTCCAGTGTCGCGTCGCCGTCTGTCTTCTTGTCTTGAGAATTTCATGGAAGGACATTCTCAACGTCTTTTATAGTTAGTGGAATATGTCGCGATTTGATTGGTTGGTTCCTTTTCGCGACTACACCCCCTTTCTCCGGTTTCTTTCCAATATTTAAAACGACTCTGTGCTGATCGTTGGATACAGCATTTTCCTCTCTCTCCAATACAGGTTTCAAATTTTTTACGTTTTGGCGACTATTTCTGGTAATTTCATTAATCCAGAATGTATTTTCATTATCAATTTTGATAATTTTATATGGACCGCAGTATTTATTTTCGACTTTATCATTCGAATAAACTTTTTTGTACACGTAATCACCTATTTGGTATAGATGTGGTTTTCTTTTGTTGTTGTCTAAATTGTTAACATACTCCGTGTTCTTTTCTTTTTTGTTGATGGTTTGTCATAGCTTATTTCTGGTTCTGTATTATTAATATAAATTTTGACTTTTGAAACATAATTTCAAAAGGTGTATGTCCTGTTACTTTGTTCCAAGTCAAATTTAATCTTGTTAATATGTTTTTACTCATTGTCGATAATTCTCTGCCTTTGTGAATTCTTAAAATATCTCCGATTTGTTTATTTATTCTTTCGGTAATAGAGTTTCCAGTTGGATTATAAGCTGAAACTAGTTTATGCTCGATTTTATATGTAGCCATCAAATTTTGATATTTGCTTGATATAAACTGCCTTCCTTGATCGGTTATCATAATTTTCGGACTTCCTATTCTTTTAAACCATATTTTTTCTGTTTCGCCAACGATTGTATCCGCTGAGATATCAAAAATTACTGAAATTTCTGTCCATATTGAAAATAAATCTGTAACAGTTAGAATATAAAAATATTCTTCGCTTCTCATGCTTTTAAAATGCTTCAACTTAATAGGACCCAAATATCTGATGGTAATTTGTGATTTGGATAATTTGAATATAGACCACCCACCGTTATTTCGTATTTAACTCGATCTGATCGTTTTTCTGTAGCACACACATGGCATTGAGACGTAATTTGTCTAATTTTTCTGACAATTCCTTCGACATAAAAATAATTTTTCAAGTTGTAAAATAGCTTTTCGCTTCCAGGATGAATAAGAATCATATGATAATATTTTAAAAATTCATATGCTTTCTTCGATGGTATCACCACTCTGTTCTTTGTATCTACGCAGAAATCATCATTGTTTATCCTATTACCTTCTTTGTTTTTCTGAAGACTTGTTAAGAAGGTTTGAATGCTAAGTAAATATTCTTTATTTACGCTTAAATCGGATTTGTGGTTAAATTTTTCATTAATAAGATTTTTTCTAGTTAGTCCGTCTGCTGCAATATTTCTTTTCCCCGAAAGATGTTCCATTTTGAAAGTGAATTCTTCTAAAAGAATTTTCCGTCTATTTATTCTTTTACTTAATTCACCGTCAGATAAAATATTTTTATTATCTGTTTTTATAATTATATGCGAGTTAAAAATTGTTTGTTTAAAATGTAAAATTGCTTTCAGTATCGAAAATGCTTCTTTTTCTGCTATCGTATAGTTCAATTCTGATTTATTCAATTTATAACTATAAACCCCTATTTTCACCTTTTTGATAAAGTATCGCACCAATAGAAAGTGTCATTAGCTTCACATTCCAATATAAAGTCGTCTTCAAAGTTTGGAAACTGAAGTAATGTTTGCTGAGAAATTTCGTTTAGTAGAGCTTGCACTTTCTGTTGATCATCATTTGTCCATTTGAATAAGCTGTTGTTTTTGAGTTTATCATATAGATTTGAAAGTTTGAAACTTAGTTGTGGAATATATGGCCTGAACCAGTTCAGGAAACCGAGTAAGCGCATGAGTTGCCGTTTGGTGGTTAGTATAAATTTGTTGAATAGTTCGACGCGTGCTATATCGGGTTTAATACCCTCTTGTGAAATGATATTGCCAAGATATGTGACTTTTCGCGCGTAAAAACTCGATTTGTCAAAGTTTATTGACACATTGTGCGAATTGAGCAAATGGAATATTACTTCTAGATGTTTGGTGTGTTCTCCTAAATTTAAAGAATGAACTAAAATGTCATCTAAGTATACCTTGGTAAAATGAAGATCGCCTAAAATATTTGTAATCGCCTTCTGAAATGTTCTCGGCGCATTCGCCAAACAAAAGGCATTCGGAGGATTTCAAATACTTCATCACATAAAATAAAGGCGGTTTTAGGAATTGACGAATCTTTCATGGGAATCTGATAATATCCCATATTTAGGTCAATCTGTGAGAAAACCGTCATTCCAGCCAAGTCTCCTATTAAATCTTGAATCTTAGGAATAGGATAGGTTGTCGGTTCGGTTATGCGATTGAGCGATCTATAATCCACGACCAATCTAAATTTACCGTTCTTTTTGAGTATAACGAATGCTGGTGATGTTATTGATGAATTACTCTTGCGGATTATTTTATTTTCCATGAGTTCATTCAAATGTTGTTTGACTTGTGGTAAAATCTTATGGGGAACACGATATTGCAATCTGTTTAAATTCGCCTGCTTTTTACAGATTATCTCGTGCTCCGTTGAAGTAATGCAACCAATTTTCATGTTATTTTTTTTTGATGTTTAATCATGTCGTAATTTTTGATTTAAAATTTTCATTGTCTACATTACTATTAACATCATTTGTTGTAAAAATCTTTGTTTTATCAATAACAGATTCATGAAGTTTGTCTATTGCGTTTGATTTTAATTCAATGCAATATTCAGAATCATCAATTGTTATGTATCCTTCCTTGAGATTGATTATTGCATTGTTGTTCAATAAAAATTTCATACCTAAAATGATATCGGTATTTGTTTTTGGTAAAATTCAAAATTCTTCTTTATATACTGTATTTTTCCTACCGTCTAAAATAAAATTAGTACTGCATTTCTGATAAATTTTTATGTTTTCACCATTTGCCATTTCAGCAATAGAAACATCAGTAAGATTTACCGGAACTATTTTTAAAATTCAATTTTTTCTGCTGAAATATAATTATATGCAGATCCAATATCAATAATGGCATTAAATTTTTTTTCATGTATATGAACTTGATTATCAATCGTTTTTGGTGTCACATTTGGTTCTTTTAATGCAAAAGCTTTGTCTTGTTTAGGTAAATTTTTGTTTCTATTATTCGGTCGGCACTCAGAATTATCGTGTGAGGATGTTCGATGAAACTGAAAATATTTATTTCTTCTCTTAAAATCTTGTTGCTTGTTTTCATTTTTTGCGCTACTAAGAAACCCATGATTCTGATTTGAATATTGTTCTATAATCATTATCTCTGTATCATTTATTACTTTATACATCTCAATATATGCATGTATGTTTAAACGGTCATTTCTAATTTTGTAATATCGCTAAGACCATAGTAAAAGCTGTCTTCAATCTTTTCGTGCTTTTGAAAATCATTCCAGTTTTTACTAATACCGAGTCTGTTACAATGTTTTGTTACTTCTTCCAAATAATCTTCTATGGTCAAAAAGTTATCTTGTTTGATTCTAGCTAGTTCTTCTGCGTAATAATAGCTTTTATTAGCAGGATATTTATACTGTAAAATAATATTGAGCTTATCATGAATATTGCTTGTGTTTTGTACAAGATATAAATATTCAGATGCTACTATTGAGTCTAACACCATGCATGCAGTTTCATTGTCCCAACCACATAGTGCAGATACATCTTTGAATTCTTTCTTCCATCTGATTATATCTTGCTGTTCTATATCATATAGGAGTGTAACTTCTCTTTGAATATTAATGTTTGTATTTAGTGGCGTGACTGTAAAATATGCACACTTTCTTTTCTGCTCTGCTTTTCTTTTTCTTTTCTTCATTTTTTCTAATATGTCTGTCCGCTAATGTGCACATTTTGCGGTAGTCCGCGGGCGAATGGTTTGAAATTAAATAAAAGGAAGCTAAAGACGAATTGTTTGGCATTGAATTTATTGTATTGTATTGCCGTGGCGGAAAACTGGGTTTGTATCGTCTTCCAGTGTCGCGTCGCCATCTGTCTTCTTGTCCTGAGAATTGCATGGGGGGACATTCTCAACGTCTTTTATAGTTGCAGGAATATGTCGCGATTTGATTGGTTGGTTCCTTTTCGCAACCACACCCCCTTTCTCCGGTTTCTTTCCAATATTTAAAACGACTCTGTGCTGATCGTTGGATACAGCAGTACTTTTTGTAAAACTTTAAATTTTTTTTATACTTCTCAAGTACAAAAAAAATAAAACAATATTTAAATATTGAAGATATCGAAAAACAAATAATGCCTGACAAAAGCCACCAAGGACATTGTTTATTCCATAAATTTCGGATATAAAAACATTTATGAAAACACAAGCGCAGCTGTTAAGTAATACGAGATTTTGACAAAGTTTTTTGCGGTTTCTTGCTCCTCTTCACCTAAAATTAGTGTTTCCTGACCATTTTTTATATTTAAAACTGAAGCTTGACTATTCCGTTTGAGATGGTTTCTGCATTGCTAGTAGAAATAGAAGTCGTTTGTTGCTGCCCTTCTTGGTCTTGACTTATTATTTCTGTATCTAATAATCTTTTGAATTGCATGGAACGACCAAATGATTTTTTTATTTCCATTAAAAAGGTATATATAATTTTGTTTTAATTAAATATTTGACATTAACATTCTATCAATGTTTATTGTGTTTTAATTATACTAACCAATTAAAATTTAGATAGAATGTTAAAATAAATTAAAATAATTTAATATTTTAAAAACAAAATTTTGAATAAGTTCTTAACATAATCAAGTTCAAAAAAAATGAAAAAATGTATTTCTTTTTAAAATCTTAAAACAAAACTTATATATATTTTGTAGTTAGATTAATAACTGTTTTTTTGTGTCGATTTATACTGAAATATGAACACCCATATAAAGGAAATAAAAAAAAGTATTAAAAGGCGAACGGATTTTTATTAAATATATATTGAGCTTTATATCTGAATTCATTATAATAATTCATTTCTAATTAATATGATTCTTATTGTATTCTATAAAATATGTATGAAATCAAGTTTTTTTATTATCAATTAATTATCTAAATAAAAAATCGAATTTCCAAATAAAAAATTTTTTAATTATTTTTAAAGCGTATATCTAAAAAAATTTACTCAATTTTTATACAAAATAAAATTCTACATAATTTCAGAAAAAAAAATGTAATAAAGTATTTTCAAGAACTAAAAACTAATTGTATATAATTTTAAAAATTTTTGAGAAAATGCGCATCGAATCTTTTAAAACTATGAGAATGATTTTAAAAAACATATTTGAAAAAAAACTATAAACTAATCAATTTACCATGATTTTTTACTGAAAAATCAAATTTAGTACCTCTAAATTTTTTATATACTCTTTTAATTATAAAAAATGTTTAATTTCCAGTTTTACTATTGAATGAATAGTGAATAATATGTTCCTTCCAAAATTTATATGTTTGCTATTTAAAATGTCAAATTTTAAAAAAATGCTTTGATCGAACTAAAATTAATTAATCTAAAGACTTTTATCAAAAGTTAAAGCATTTTTGAAACAAAAAATTTTACATGTTTTCAGATAAATTTTTAAGAAGTGAAGAATAAATTTACTAATTTTTTTGTTGCCATCGGAAAATGAATATTTATAGATATTATGTAGTTAAGCATTTTTTAATGAATTTCTTGAAACATTCATAAAAATTTTTTTAAATAAAAATCAATTCAGGAATAAACATTTTTCTTGCTTTCTCATATTTTTATTATGATCAGTTCCTATTTTTTGGTCTGTGTTTACCTTAAAAATTTCATTTCTAAACGCAATAGTTTATAAATCAATTAAAACTTTCATTAAAAAGAATTTAAATCAGTTTAGGAACATTTATTTTCCAATATTTTTATTTAGAATTGCAACTTCTACACAATCAACTAATTTTTAGTATTTAAAATTTCTGAAAAAAATAAAATAAAAAATTTGTTTTTTAAATTTGTTGCTATAAAGAAACTGTTCAAATTTTTTTTAAATACATTATATCAGCATAATTTTGAAATAAAACCGAAATGTTGAAGAATAATGCAAACGTATTTTTGTTGTAATTTTTTTGAAATCCCAAAAATTTCAAAAAGTGCATTTAAATAACCACTTATAGTGTGTTTGGAAAAAAAGTTTTTTTTCGTTTTACAATAACCGAAAAATATTTTAAAAAATTTTTTCAATTCATAGAATAATTATATTTTTAACTGATTCTTAAAGGCAATAAATCAGTAAAAATTTATAATATATAGTGCAATAAAAACTATGTTGATTCGCAAAAAAATGCTTTATGAGATAAAAATATATTTGTGAACCACAAACATTAAACTTGCACCAAGTTTATAAATATGTTAAAAAAACGTTTCTAGTAAAAATTTAAATTTTTATATTAATAATGCAATTTTTTAGGCAGCAAAAATATTCATTTTATAATATTTATTTATTTTTGCTTATGTTGATTGCCAAATTTTTCTGTTTTTGATTACTCATTAGATGAATCATGAAAAAAAAATAATTTGGATTAGCTAATCAATGAAAATCGAAATCAAATACTTTTATTTAAAAAATATATTTAAAAATTAAAAAACCAGATCGGCATGATAGAAAAATGATAAAATAATGATTTGTTATATTTATAAATCAAAGTATGTAAAAAAAATTTAAGCCAATATAAAAAAAACCAAATTCTTATAGAAAAACCGTAATATGTTTTATTTAAAGTATTTAAGTTCGTTGTTTCGTTCTGCTCTTGTACCATCTTCATCCATTTTTTTAATGATCTCTTCATCTGGATACAAAGTTGGCACGACAAAAGTTAAATCATGATTTATTCTATTAATAATGCTATGATGTGGTTTAAAAACATTTTTTATAACACCATTTTTAGGTGGTGTCAAAAAAACCAATTCTTTGACCTGCTTCAAAGCCATTATTGTGACAGTTATCCGTTTAGGCGGATACTTTGGTGAGTCATCAATGACTTCGATATACTTTGTACTATCTAAAATTTTGTGATTCGGAAACAAGGATGCGACATGGCCGTCTTCTCCAACACCTAAAATTCCAACTTCGAATTTTGGCAGAACCAAATCGGGCTTTAATGGATGGAGAACACAATTTATATTTGTGAAATACAGCTCCATGTCTCTAAAATTTGATAGCTGAGGGTCGCTTGTGATTCTTTCGTCACTCAAGTAAACATGCCATTTACTGCTATCCAATCCTATTATTTCCGGTGTTTGGAAGAGTGGAAGCACAGAGCCGCCGGAAACTAGTATATTCGCCTTTTTTCCGTTGTATGGAGAAATGTATGAATATATTACCTGGCTAAAGTCATTAGTTTTGTAGTAATTGTGCATATCAGATGGGGTACTCTAGCAATGTATAATAAGTGCTGGAAATAATCTAAAGATAATCTCGGAAATTTTTCAAAGTGACAGGTACCTTGAAATTATAAAAAAAATGTTTTAAAGTGCAAATATTAATTTTATATAGATTTCATGTGTTGCAAATTTAAAAGCTTTTGGTTATAAAAATTATAGTAAATATTTTTTCGAATTTTTTTAACACTATATACAATAAGAACACATTATGCTTTAATTTTTTACCTGTAATTTTAAATGTGTTCTATATAAAGAGCATCTTTAATCAATTTATTTTTTTTCAATTTAAAATGAATCATGAGGATTTGAATGTGAAAAAATGAAATAAATTTGATTTTTTTTATAATGAAATCAAGCATTAATTATAAAAATAATTTTAATAGTTAAAGCTATTCATATTTTTTTTATTAGTGTTTCAAATTATTATATTGCATTGAACGTGCAATTTATAAAAGACCATAAAGATCAGAAATAAAAATAAATGCTATTTGTATTAATTTAATACAGTATTTTGCTTGAAAATTGTCAAAGGCAGGATCAAACTATATAGTAAATATTCTGATTAATAACGTTTACTTCTTATTGATATAGAGATATGTGAGAGGATAATATTTTTGTCCGCTAGTGTACTGCTTGTGATTCCAATGGTTGTACGGTTATATTTATATAACGAACAAAAATATTCTTATGAATAGTTTTAGCTGTTATGGAAGGATCTGATCAATCAATTGCTTTGCAAAAGACTTTTATTGTTAAGATGAAACCTTACTATAGTATTGATATCGAAATACAAATATTTTGGCAAGTGTTTATCTCTGAATATGTATTAGCTATTGTGAGTTAAATATTTAGATTTTTTAGTATTTAAAAAAATCGTAGAAATATGTTTTTATGTTTCGACGCTCATATAGAAAACTAAAAAATAAACTAAATATATTTTTTAAAAAACACTCTAATATTAAAATTTTAACCGCTTATCAATAGTTCTGTAGAAGCGTAATCCAAAAATTATAATATTGTTGTTTTTTTTGTCATTCTAGTTGTTTCCTTGATTTTTTTTATTTTACTTAAATAGCAGAAAAATCTTCAAACCTTTTAATCTTTTTTTTATAAATTCTCATTGATGCTCTTTTTAAAAAAACTTTTTGTTGAGGAATTATTTCCAGAAACCCTTTTCATGCTAAAACAATAATACAGAACTAAAAAGATATGCTATTATCTATAAAAAAACTTGAAATTTCGGTATTTTAGTTGCGATAATTAGTCTACAAACATGATTTTTAATTTTAAACTATTTTTAAAATGATTCGTTTAATGTATAAATGTATGATTTTTTGAAATTATCATTAACTTAAATATTTTTTTATATAAAGCTAATTTCTTTCAAATAAAGCAATATTAAAGAAATTATTAAAAAACCAATATATATAGTAAAAATCACAAATATTAACATTTGAAATATCAGCCATAAAATCAAATTATATGTAAAAACATCAAGATTGAGATGAGAATAACGATATAATGTCACATACAAAATAAAATAAATTATAAATATACATCCTGTTCAAGTACAATTTATTATTAAAACAACTATTCATGCTAGATATAAGACTCTATGTTTTTTAAACTTTTTTCTTTTTTTCTACTGAAAATTTTAACATATATGCAATCAATCTGCCATAAATGTCTCTTGGGGTACTTTTTTGGTAAATCATCGTACTAATGTTTTACTGTAAATTTATGCTTTATGTTACAATATTCTAGAATATCTTGTTATTGAAGCAAAATATAATCAAAATCGTCAAAATTTATTATTATTTCTTATGATATTATTGAAAAATATACACCGAATAGCTAAAAAATTACATTTTTCATATTTTATGTTTTAAGTGTGTTAAGAACTATAATATAGATATTAATTCTTCATATGTAGAAATAAATACGTCTTAATAGTAATTTTGAATAGCAATATAAAAAAATAGATCGAAAATATACAGAAATAGCTCTTATTATGTATTATGGAAATTTTTATGAAGTGTTTGTGCGTACAATCGCAACGCTTGTCACATTAATTACTTATCTTTTGTAATATTTCTGCTAAATTATAGTTTTTATCTATGTTGGAGCAAAAAATATTTTAAAATTCTTAGCATTTTACGCATAACTTGATCTTTTTATCGTTTTTTCTTTTCTTTTTTGTTTTTTAAAAATTTCTTTGAATTATAAATAATATCAAAAGAAATTTTTTTAGTAAAATCACAAACATGTTAAAAACTACAACAAAACCATTTCCTTTTTAAATATATATTTCGTGTTTAAAAAACAAATTCAAAATTTTTCTGTTTTCATTTTTTTATGTTTTTTAATTCTCTTTTTAAAGGTTTGCATTCAAAACTTTATAGAATATATTGCTTTTTATATATTTAATTTTTTTAATTTGATTTTGCTTTATATTAATTATATACGAAAAAATTAAGTTAGATGTATATGTCGATTTGACCAATTTTAAAAAAGTTTATAATGTAAAGAAAAATTAAAATACTAAAAAGACATATTTCATAAAAAAACCCAACATATATTAATTGAGATTTTTTGTATGTAAAAATTCTTTTTTAAATTTTAATTTTTTCTTTTGACCTTGCTTTATATTAATTATATACGAAAAAAAAAGTTAGATGCATATGTCGATATGACCAATCGTAAAAAAAATATATAATGTAAAGTCTCATGAAACATATTAAAAAAAGATATTTTTCATAAAAAAAACCCAACATGTAGTAATTGATTTTTTTGAATACAAAAAAAAATCTGTTGAAATTGTGTATATAAGCTAAACAATACTGAAATAATACTGTTTTCTAAGGCAATTTTCACTGGCTATAACTTACATATTATGCAATATCCGTGTTAGTAAATTTTTGTAGTAATGTCTTGTGTAATTGTATTGTAATATAGATATAATACCATGGCTACGGTATTCATAAAACATGAACTTGAATTTACTATTATTTTTACCGAATTGGTTGCGTTTGTGCCAGTGATCGTTGTTTTTAGGACTTAATGGCTTGGAAACTTGAAAAATAATATTTTTGCATATTTTTTTTGTGAAAAGATTATATATCGTAGTTAAAATCAGAAAATTGCATTATTAGAAAGGGTAAAAAACCACTCCAAATCATATTTTAAAATGTCGAATTTTATTTTGCTTAGTTTTTTATATAAGTAAAATATCACTAAACTATTTCCTTTTATTTCTGCGATCCTTAATGAGCCAATGCAGATTTCATCAAGGTTCTTCTGCAAATAGTTTATCACAAAAATTTTTTTTCCTTTTTTCAATAATATTTTCTCCTAACGCTTTTTAATGAATTGTTTTTGATTTTTGACTTTTGTCATATTACATTTTTAAATTTATACGAGGTGAATCCAAAAAATTAAAAAAGTGATTTTTTTAAAAGTTTTTACTTTAAGGTGATGTTACATGTAATTTTGATTCTAAATTTTGGTGTCTTGAATTAAATCGTTCTGTTTTTCTTGCGCGATATATTCTAAATATCAGTTTTTTTTCGCATTTAACCATTCAGTAATACCCATTTACTCGGTATTGTAAGGTAATGCTTTGACGTGTGAAATGTATTATTCTGAAAAAAGTTCCACTGTTTTTAACTTTTTAAGTTGGAACTATTGTCACTAAGTATTTTAGAAATTGCATTGCTGCTTGAAAGCTTTTTATTATTTATTTGCTAGAGAGATTCTTTAGAAACATATTAGTGTGTATCTTAATGCTATACACGGAAAGTAATAATGTAGAATTAAAATTTTGTAGTAGCATTAAAAATCATGTGATAAATGAATCGTTATATGCGAATATTTTGAGTTGAAAATTTACTCTTCTTCAGTTTTTCCACTTGTTTTAGTCTGCGGATATTATAAGATTCGTATGTTGGACAAAAAATGCTGTTTTTGATAACATGAATATTGTTCTCTTAAAGGTTTAGTATAGCAAAGTTATGGTTAAGTATTTTATATGAATTTTTTTATTAATGTAGACAAGGTTGTTTTATATATAGAAAAAAATACTTTTTGCATGTTTATTGGCAGATTTTAAGTATTGAATCTATGTCTAGTTATTTTTGTATTATAGCCTCTTCCAATGCATTTTTTCTTGGCAATAAGTAATCAATAACTATGGTTTTGAATCTGTAAATTAAGAGATTACAATTGAAAAAATCAGCATCGAAATTATCCTTCATGGATGTATATTAGATTTCGCAATTGAATTATTAAATGTTTAAAGACCACTTCTGTGCCTTTAATTTAAGTTTTAATTTTTAAGTGTTAGGTTTCTGTTGTTTTTTAGGTAATTATTCTTGTACCAAAGATAGAGTTTTAAAATATTTGTAGGTTTTTAATAATTGATAGCACAACGAGTTCTATGAATGTATAGGTTTTCGGTTGTTTGTTGTATCGTCTCGTATTGACACCAAATACATTTATGTTTTAAGCTATTCCGAATAATTAAGTGTGTTTTGTAGTGTCTGTATTGAGTTAAAGTGTGCATCTAGTTTTGAATGGTACAGTGAAATTCGGGTTGAGTGTATTTGAAGAATTTCTTTTGGGATTATTTATGTAGAAATTTGTATTTAAATTGTTTTATCGAACGCGATTGATTCATAACGAGAGTTTATTGTAGAAGCTATTTTTGGTACGAAAAAATTGTACTATTTAATGTTTCCAATATGCTATTGCATATGTTACAGAACTTTCGGAAATTTTATAAATTTGCATTTCTTTAAAAAGACTTATTTTTGGTTTTATATGTTTTCTCTTAGATAAACCTAAAATATTTTCTGTTTCCTTGCCGAATATACATATCATCATTTTATTGAGTATCCATTGCTATTAAGTTTTCTTTCGACTTGTTTGCAATGATCTGAGTGTTCTATAAAGTTAGTTACTTTAATTTTATCCGTAAAAACCTCTGAAAATGGCATGTCGAATAATATATTTTTCTATAATATTGCAGAATAATTAGGAACAGCTGCAATACCAAACGGTAATCTAAAAAACTCATACTAACTTTTTGGGGCAATATATGCTAGTAAATGTATATTAGAATCCTTTATTTGCAACTGGTAATAGCCTTAATTTGGATCAAAATTGCTAGAAAAACACTGTCAGCCAGTATATAAAAATTTTCGGTAGCTGTTGGAAAATTTTCTATTTTCTTAACCAGTACTTTATTTAGATTTCTAAACTTAATAAGTTTAATCAAATTTGACTATTTTTCTTCAATTAGACGAATGATGGTGCCCCGTATTAGTAAATATTCATTCTAATTAAATTCAACCTCTTTAGCTTTAGTGATTTTTCTTTCAGACGCGAATTTTTCTTTAGCTGAATTCAAGTATGTTATACCTCTTGATGAATGCTTGTTGATGATGTTTATAGGGATTCGCTCTAATTTAAGGTGCCTAATTCTGGCATTTTTTTATTCTAAGGATCTTGCCTGTTGATAATTTTTTCCAACCTTTGTGATCGGCATACTAAAATTTTTGGTTTTTAGTATCTAGATGTAAATCTCATCATTCCTGTAGCAGTTGCAATTAAGGCAGAAAGTTGCATTTTTGAGGATATTAGTTTATAGGTAAAATCAAAACCCGCTTCTTTTTATCTAAAAACTATATCAAGTATAGCAATAGGATCTTTGGTATCTAAATCTAGAAGTTCAACGTCTACTTATGTGGAATCCTCATTTTTCACAGCCACTGTATGTTTTTTTTTGTACGAATATTTACTGAAGTTATAAATTATGATCAATTTGGATTCCTTCGGTTCGTGACGAAAAAATTCTTTTGATTATGATTTTTGCCAAATACGAGTAAAAACAACCCTATCTGCAAAAAAGATATAATTGCAGTTTTTTTAATTAGAATTGTAAATAATTCAATTCTAGGAGATTCTTATTCATAAAAAATCATTATGTTTTAATACTTTTTATAGCAATACTCGATTTTTCTGTTTCTCTATTTTCTCTGCTTATGCTGGTTTTTTGTTTGTGTGTAGGTTTGTTGAAAACTAGTTTTGCCGTTTTTTTATTAGCAAACTCTAGTTTTTTTGTATAATTCATAATTTTTTTTATTTCTGCAATGAATTAAGTTTTCTAGTCATTCTTATGTTCTGATAGAAAAATTATGAATGAAAATTTTTTAATCATTCGTTTCAATTTCGCATTATTACGGACGAAAATCATCACCAACTTTCTTATCTGCAAAACGATTGCTTCGTATTTTTGTTAAAAAGGTGATACTCGCACTGAGAAAACTTATTTTAATGTTACAACAAGTTCATTTAGCTTGACTTTGGGAGAAAATTTTTTATTTCAAGTTTTTAGCTTTTTAATGTGTTTGTATGGCGTCGATTTTTACATCTATGATCTCTTCTTGTATGAGCAGCTGTAGGCTTTGAAGTTTAGTTTCTCTTGTATTAGCTGCTATTTTTGCAATAGATTCTATATCGTCAATGAACTTATGAACTTGTTTTCTTTCTGACATTATCAGGTGTTCTAAAATTTACTTTTATTCATAAGATTGTGTAATTTTTGTAGAATAAGCATTTCTTTTCAAATCACGTTCATTTACTAATGTTTAACAGAACATTGTGCATAATATGTCCTGCTTTCTAGACCTAATATCATATAAAGTTAATAGTGAAACAAGTGCTTCACTTAACTGTGAGTTTACCACTTTGCTGTGCTATATGTCAGTGATTATTGTTATTTTTAGAAATAAACTTGTCTGAAGTTTAAAAAATTTCATTTTTAACATTGGTTATTCAATGACTAAGAAATTATATCGAAATAAAAAGCCTGACTAAATGTGTTATCAGAAAAAGGTTTAAATAATAAATAAATTCTTCTAAATACATCATAAAATTCGACAAAATAACATATAATTTTATTTAATTACTTAAGCTATCAATACAATGGTGTTTTTCGGATTTTTGTTTAGAACTAAACATATGAATTCAGCAAATAGTGGTAAGGGCCAACCTAAAAGTGCGCTATAAATGGTTTTTTTATAGTTTCAAACACAAGATTTCCTTTAGTAAAAAAATGCGATGAATTTTGAATTAATAATATTCTTCTATTTAATACCATAACAGCTATTTTAATTTATGAGTTGAATTGCATGATACATGAAAACAAAAAAAAAGAAATCTTCACAAAAATTTTTTTATGATATTGAATTAAATCTATAAAATTAATAAAAAAAATAATAAAAAATACAGAATTCGTATTTCTTTGCATATATTAAAAAAATTATCTTTTTAAGAATTTTTTTAATGTTAAGAAACTGAGAGCATTTTGAAATATTGTTAGAGAAAAATAAATTTACAAAAATTGGTTGATTGTTATATACTTGCAGCAATTACTTAGTAGTTGCAAATATTCTGTCACTGTTACTACATTAAGATTTAAACCGTGATGTAAGTTAATTTTATAACTTTTTGTAAAATAAAAGTAAAGAAGAATCTCAAAAATATTTTTGAAATATTTTGACATAAAGATAACGATTTTTTAAATATATAAAAATCATTTTCAATTATTCATGAAAAATTTTTATATTAATTAAAATTATAAATTTTTTTTGATTTAATTTTGTAATAATGTTACTAAAATAGTAATGACATCTTCAATATAACATATTTGCTCTATTTTAAGATTTTTAGAAAAATCGTAAATACACACATGTATGTAAATTTTTTTTACAATAAGCATTTTATATTTAGTATTATTCTTTCAAAACTACAACTTGCATTAAATATTAATAATGTAGATGTAAAAGGTGAAGCATATTGATCAAAATAATTTTCATGTTGAAACATTGTCTTGTATAGTCTTAAGATTTCGTAGATTAAGTCTCATAATACGTATAGAAAAATCAAGCCTTTAAAATAAAAATATTTGATTTCTTGACTATATGCTTCATCGAAAACAATTCTATAAAATTATTTAAATAAACAAATACCGACGAACAAAACAAACTTTATAGAAATTGTTTTTACATATCATTTAAATATATTTTTTGTTTTAAAATAAAGCAAGAAAACAACTGTTTTAAAAACATGATAATGTCTATTAACAATTTTATAAAAATATTATAATTACTATGTAATAAAATTATAATTTTTAGAAAGTTTCTAACTAAATTATAACACCATATAAAAAACCTTTTTTATGTTTTTAATACACTAAACAAGTAAAAATTACTCTTTTTATGAAGTTTTTAGTAAAGAATATTAAAAAATTACACTGGCATACATATATTAAGATATATTTGAAAAATTCTCATAGTAGATAAATTTTTTTACAGCTATTTAACCATCAGAAGGATATATGAAGATGATATTTACTCAAAGTTTGAGATACAAAATAAAGATCCTCGTAAATTAACTTAATTAATGATTGAGAATTTTTAGCATATTAATGTTTTGTTTTTATTCCATATTTTTTTCAATAAGATGTCTGGATTATTTTTTATTGTTTTAATCATATATTAATATACGTAAGAAGTTCTTTGAAATACTAAAACTTAAAGTATGTTCAAATGTCTTTTTTGTATAATTAATGTGTTTTTGTTCAATCAAATTTACTAAACTTTGTGTATTAAGTATATTGTATCAACATTTATCATAATAAACTAGTTATCAATTCGAACATATATTGATTTGTCTTAAATAACCAAATATTGCGAAAATAGTTAATAAAAAAACTAAAATGAAAAAAAACTAAATAAAAGAATATTAAAAGCAACTGTTTTTTTCTAAATGACAAAAAATAGAATTTGTAATCTTTGGAGAATTATCCCGGAAAATCTTTAAGCCCGCTTTAAATTCACTGTTTTTTTGTCCGAGTCAAAATTTCCATACTTGTTTTAAATTTGATTATATTAATGTGGAATAATCATTTTACAAACAAAAAAGGGGTCTTTAAGGAGTAGATACAATTTAATTCTATATTTTTTAAAAACTAATTTATCGTGCTAAAATTAGTGTTTCTATTATGAATTTTTCTAATCACTATAAATTTAAGAATTCGTAACGAATAACTACATATCAGGATCGCGCTAATTTTTTCTGTCATTACTGAAGTTTTTATGCATAAATTATTTTTATATACATATAAAATTTTTAAAAGAATAAAAAATTACGAATTGTATGATAAAAAATGCCATAAAAGGGATTTTAATTAGATTATATTAATGTTATATTGGAAGAATCATTATTCATCTGAAATTATGTTCTAATATGTTTGTTCAAAATTCTAGTAGTAAAACACGAAAAATTTGTTTTTTTGTGTAATAAATAGTAAAATTTTTCAGCTGTTATGCATTTATAGGAAATGAAAGAAAAAAATATTAAGGAACGAAATATACATTTAACATTCTTTATACATAATTTATGCACATAAACATGTATTTTTAGTAAACATATGTTGCAATACGGTTCAGAGCGTTGCTTTGAATATGGATTGCACGACTAATCCAATTATGATTTTTTAATTTGCACATAGATTAAAAATCGAAAAAAATATACGTTATTGATGTTTTAGTGTTTTTTAAGCTTTTTTTATATGTTTGCAAATTCTTACATTTTTACTATAATTAAATTTTAAACATTAAATACAATTAAAATTTAATAAATGTATAAAGAATAAATTGATATACTTTTATTTATTATTAGAGTATAATTTTGTGTAAAAGGATTTTATTTTAAACTTTTTGTAAATTTAATTCAAATCGGTTTTATTTTTTCTCTATATTTTTAGAAAAAGTGCGCTTCCTCAGAATTTTTAAGTAAGATAAATACATCGCGAGTTGATCAATTTATTAGTAAATAAATGATGGTCAATATTAATTTAAAAAATAAAAAAGGTGTTGGTTAGAGATATTCGAACATATTATATGTAAATAAAAACATAAATATCAATTTATCAAGTTTTATACAAACCATGTTGTTATTGTTGATAAAAAAAATAAAACATATTAGTAGTTTTAGTTAAAATGCAGTTGATATGAGAAAGTGTTAAAATAAAACATGTATATGAACCGTTACATTTTAATATTTTCAATTCGAAAAAGATAGAACTTTGTCACCGAAAATTGCACTATAAAAATGATCTGTTTCAATATTTACACAAAAAACTTTGAAAGAACTGAAAAACGCATAAATTATCTATTTTTACAATAAACACAGAATTTGTAAAATTTTTAATATCAATGTTTTATAATAGTTTTTAAATCTGTTAGTACAAAGTTTTTTTCATATGCTAATTAAGTATTTTTAACTACCATTTATGCTTAATTTGCCAATCTTATTGCAAGCTTAAATTTTAAATTTAATATTAGAAATAATTTACATGTTAAGAAATAGACGTCAAAATTTTTTATGTGATGTTTCATTGTGTAATTTTGTATTAAAATTTATTAATACTGTTAGAAAGTACTTTTAAACATTATTACATATAGTAATAATATTTTATTAACTTAAAGTAATAAATTGAAATTGCTATAGTTTTACTTGAACTAACTCAAAAATGAGAAAATATATTTTGTTATTAGTCTTTCTGTCAAAACACACGAAGAAAACGTAAAAGTTGAAAAAATAGTCTTTAAAAAAATTTCAATATACAAGAACGAAAAAACGATTTTAAATACTTATAACTTGCAAATATAAAATAATTTGTATCTTTTTTGCTAATAAAGAAACATATAATGATATAGCGTAGATATTTATTAATTATAATAAAATAATCTATGTGTTGTTATAAGTTTAAAGTCAAAAATATTTATTTTGATCAACAAAACTAAATAATATTGCAGAAAAAAACAATTTGCATACTATTTTATAAATAAATATTTTTTAAAAAAATTTAATCATTGATTTGATACCAATTCATTCTCGTATATTATACGTTCTAAATTATAAAATAATCAGATTTATCGATAAGAATCAATGTATACATATATCAAAAAATATTCTTTTGTTTATTACATGGAATTTTCCCATGATATGAAATAGTCATTGTAAAAAAGTATATTTTAAAGTATAAACCATGTCTTGTCGAACATATTACATATATATTAACATAAATTGGAATCTTAAACATATAAATTTACGTGTTTTATATCTTACAGCTTGAAAAATTAATTTTTTATTGTAGGATTGAGTAATAAAAACTGGCAATCGTAAAGAATAGTAGCTGACTTTCGACCAGTTTTACATCTATTTAGCAATCTGAGCAGTTTTTATAATTCAATATATCTAAAAAAATATTAATTCTTCATATTTTGCGAAAATACTTACAGTGTTTTTTCTTGTAAAATTGTATGGCCATGCAAACATCACTATTATTTTCCCCATATGTACAGATGAATTATCGGGAAAGATCCTTTGATCTACCCGAATTTTTGAATCAAGAAAAATTATAGGGAACTTAATAAGAGTTTTATGATGTGTTTTGCATTTAAAAAAAGCTTTATTTGTTTTTTAAATCTTAAAATGAAATCGAAACCATTAATTTGCTCAATCGACTATCAAAATATGAATTTTTATTGACAGTAAAAATTACTAATAATTTCTATATTTGTTGTCAAATACATCATTTTCGTGATGTGTAAAAATTTCAAATTTCAAAAACATTATAGATAAAAAAAATAAATAAAAAATAGCCTTAAATTATTAATTTAGTGTTTATTTGATTGTTTTTGGTTTTTAAAACAACAAGCACCATTAAATAACAATATTGCTGTTCCATGTTCACACATTGGTTTCTATGTTTCAAAAATTGTACAATTTTTTTAAATAATGTGGGTTCTTATAATTAAACTCAAAAAAGAACTGTAAAAATTACAATGAAAAATATTTTTAAAAAATCTTATTTTATTTTTTTTTCGATGATCCGATGCTTTGCCGGGCCTATTTCTTTTAGCTTTGTTTTTTATTCTTAGCCAATATTTTTCTGCTTAGTTTTTTCAAAAGACCAATTAAAATATTACATTCGCTCACAATCTGACTAGCTCGTCCGGGATGAAAGCAAAATATCATTTTTCGACCAAATATATAGAAAAGACACCAAGTGGTCTTCTTTAAGTTTCAGACACGTATAATATGATTTTTTATAACTAATCAGTTTTAGGGCCATTGTTTTATTTTCTAGATTTTACATACCATTAAATTCTGTAAAAATCTTAACATGTATTATTTAACTTATTTTTTTGGTTTGAATAATAAAAAAATATATGGCCGGTTAAAGAAAAAAGATATTATTTATATTTAAATTCTTTTCATTGGTTTCTGATATTTTATAAATTTTATGGATTTTCGGAATTCCATATTTAATTGGATTTTTACAGATTTAAGATTTTTTCTTCGATTTGAATATTAAAAAAATAGATGATTGACAAGTTTTTTTGTATATTTTAAAATATAGATAACAAAAAAAATATAATTTTAATATGAAATTACACATTCAAATGATCTAATCTAACTTTAAGTATTAATAGCATAAAATTTATGGTAAAAGCGTTTTTTATTAATATATGTTAATCAATAGTTATAATAATAGAATGATTCATATAGAAAAAAAACACACAACCTATAATTGTAGTTATAAAGTTTTATTTGTATATCAATATTATTCTAGCAAAATTACGCAAATATACCATAGAGGCGTTCAAAATATTTATTTTATCTGTTTTCAGGATTCCGATATTATTAAGCGAAGACGAGTGTAACAGAAATATTGCGAAAGATGGATGAAAATTATTACAATTTTTTTGTTAGATTTTAGATAGAAATGTTTAAAAGGTTCTTTATCCGATACTCTTTCTGAAAACAAAAGGATCCCGCTGATTCACAATTATTACTTCTTTTTTTTTTTTTTATTTCATATGAAAAGAATAAAAAAGCAATTCTTATTTGAATAATATTTTTTGTACTAAATGGCATTAAAAAAAACTGATAACTACTTGACCAGCTGATATCGGGCAGTTTCGTCTATGAAAATGAAAATAAACTTTTTTTCTTGAAAGATATGGAATACAAATTTTAATTATAAAATGATATAAAATAGCCAGGAATTTAATTTCTTTTTTTTTTAGATTCTAGGGGTATTTTAAATATCTAAAATTTTTTCATTTTTTTTCTGGTGATGAAAATTCATGCAAATTAAAATAAGATACTTTTAATATCAAAAAAATTACAAAAAATTTCAATAGAATAGGATTTCTTTAGCATAATGTGATTCTAAGTTAGTTTTAAAATACAAAATAAGGTATATTGAAGCGAGAGATGGAACAAAAAATCGAGGCTTCCTTCCATATAATCACATTATGCTTTTGTCTGTTTTCAATAAGTATCACAAAATGTGTGAAAATGTGTTGTTTAAATAAAAAAAACTTTAAATATAATTTTTTTAAAAATTTAATAAAAACATAGTTTATATTTATCTACTATCTTTATGCAAAACAGGTGTAATTTATTAGCTTATTGACGCATAAAAAAAGAAAATATTAATAATATAGAAGTAATTAATATTATCAAGATACATGTAGAAACAATTAAAAAAAATAATTATTGTAGTTAATAATATAACTTATCAATATTTATTATAGAATTGAGAGCATTTTTGGTTGTATAGTATTTCAAACTTCTAGCAATTAAAATGATAAGATCTTAATGCTCAAAAACGTTTTACCATATAGAATTATATAACAAGAAAGATTTAAAATATTTTACCCATTTTTTTGCATATTAAAAGAAATAGAAAAACTTGTTAGTTATTTTTTGAGAATACGTTATCAGTTGTTTTTATATTGCGAGTATTTGCAGTAAGAAAACACATATTGTATAATTTTATAAAATAAGAATTTTTTATATAAGTGGTCTAAATTATATTTTTCTTTATCCTTTGGCATTAAAAAGTATCGGTATCTGAATTTTTTAAAAGTTCCTGTAGGTATAAATCTGGATGAGCATACTGCAAAAAGTTTTAAATGCAATATATGCGATATACACTTGAAATAACAATGAATTCCATATTAGATAACGGGCTGATATAAATGTAATAAAAATTTATACTTACGAAGATTATCCAGCAAAAAAGAAAGAGAGAAGATACTACATAGATACAGAAAATTTATTTAAATAAAGCGAAGATACATAAATATATTTTAAAAATACAACTATAAGTTAATCTTACTCTATGATCGAATTATTTTACAGTTTTTTATATTCTTTTTACTTTTTTAAATTCCAAACATTGCAATCTGGTCAGAAAAGGCTCATAAATTCTAACTTACATAAAAATTTTCAATAAGTTTTAAAGCGATAGATGTTGAAGCGTTAAAATTTTGTATTTATCTCGAGATTATAGGCAATTTTGTAAACTAAATCAATAAAGAAAGTTTGTTTAGACGCCATGATAATATAATCGCTAAAAAATTCATATTTTAGAAATAAATTGATAATATTTTTTAAAGATGTTGAGGCTAGACCAGGAAATAAGAGCAAACTCTTCTGGATAAGCCATAGTAATATTAGGCGTTAATTTTTCATTAAATAAATCACTAAAATCCCATAATTCATATTAATGCATAATACATGTCATAATTCAATCCCAATGCTATTTTTAATCATAATTTACTTTGTTAAATCAAAGTATTTCGTTTATAGATGTCAATGAGCGAAAAAGTAACTAAACGATTTTATTTTAATAAAAAAATGAATATGACCAATAAAAATGATTTCAAAATTAACCGTAGGATATACGTTAGTCCTAGCAGTTTTAACAAAAACACTGTAATTTTTTTTCTTTATTCTAAAACTCTTAGAGAAAAATATGCATTTTTTTATAACTTATAAGAAATTATTTTTTAATAATACTTGAAGAAATAATTTATAACTAGACAAAACTAGTAAGAAATTCTATTTTAAATCATATAAAAATCAACTAACTATTTTTTATATAGCTAAAGCCAATTTCATTGTGCTAACTAGTCTTAATACTAAAAATGAATCATATTCACAAGTAATGCACAGCAGAATACAATAATATAGTTGCATGAGAAATATAGATTGATAATATGAATGAATTTGATTATTTTAAAAAAGAATAAGTATTTATTTATCGAGATTCAAGAAGGTGTCTGGACAATTTTGTTTTTTTAGATTGAATTTAAATATAGAGCTTGATGATAGATTTTTAAGATTTTCTTAGGTTATGTTGTTTGATATTCTTAGTTTTTCAAGATAATCAAACCTTTTTTTTTATTTGTAATTAATACTCAATACCAACAAAAAAACACTCGTATTGAGTTTTAAATAGGTATTTATAAAAGAAAGTAATAAAAAATAATAAAATTTGATAAAATGTCTAAGATTTTATACATCAATACAAAATTAAGAAAATAATTTTACAATCAGAAAATTTTATATATGATCATAATATATAAAAAAATTCTATTTTAAAGTGCTTTTAGTATACAATTTATAATAAATTGATATTCGATAAAAATTAATATAATTGTTTTTTTTTAGAATACTTTTTTTCCAGAAGTTTCTTTTCTTGTACTTATAAATTTACTATTTAGTATTTTTAGCAAAAATTTTGTTATATATGTTATAAAAAGGCAATTAATCACCATAACAAATATAAAAATTAATACATTACTAAAAAATTATAAGTAATTCCAATATAAAAACTTCCTTTAAAATTTAATTTCGAATATTTAATCATCAGAATTGAGAATAGTTTGCTGTTTCAATATTTTTTAAAAATATATCAGATTGATAATTGATAATAATAACCATAGACATTTGAGTATTATAAGGCATTTATTGAGGTTTTTTCTGTATTAAAATTGTATTTTTTATTTATATATCAATTAACATTGGAAATAATGCTTTTCACTCTATTTTTTGTTACCTTGGAATCGAAAAAAAGATTTTGAAAATAAAACAGCATAAATCATTTATATCATAAAAATTATACATGAATGATTTTATTTTGTAATAAAAACTGCTAGATTTAGTCAACATTTATTTAATAATATTTGCTTTTAATTACAAAATTTGGTTTATGATAGATTAAGTATTCTCGTTATCATTCTAAGTCAATTTTCCATCACAAAATCAATTTATAAATATTTGTTTATAGATTCAAATTTTTAAATGCTATACTCATTGCTTTGTCAAATTGTAATTATGAGATTTTTTTGNGTGAATTCGCTGTTTTTTTATGTATGGTCACAGATGAAAAAAATAAAATTTTTTATTAATATGATATGCTTTAAAGAAATTTACCCTGCTAAAAATCTTGCATGATTTATTAGTTAACTCAAACATGAACACGATTTCTTTATTTTTTTATTCTTCTTCATTCAAAATCTTCTAATTATTTGTTTTAATGTAAATATTCTTTATAGTTCCAAAATTTCGAAGCATATTATCGATAAATAGAAAAATATTAAATTTTTGTGTGAAATTCACCCATCTATTATTAATTGTTGCTTTTCCAGCTTTCTTGTTTTGATACCTAGTATGGTGCCATTGATAAAAAATCCAATTTAAGAATCTAAATCGTAACAATTAAGAAAAAATTCTTAAACAACTACATAATTTAGATCTATCTGTTTTTTTTGTTTATCAGCATGATCAAAAAAAAAAATTTGAAAATTTAGTGGAAAAATTTTCATTAAATTATAAATATATTTTTTTTTATCTTTTATCGTATATTTCATTACAATATATTGCAATTACAATATTTTTCTTGATGAAAATTATTTATTCTGTTTATTTTTTTACGAATTATTCTTGTAATATATCTAAAACAAAAATAAAAATTTTTATATATCATTGAATTTAAATTCTATTTTTTTGCAGGAAAAATATTTTTGCAGAAAAACTTCTTTTTTTTCAGTAGGTGACAATAAAAATCAATACAAAAACGTTTAATTGCTAACTTAAAATTATTTCGAATATGCAAAATTCATAAAAAAATATTTGAAGTTAAAATATTTTCCGTTCGATTATATTTCAAACATTTTTAGTCGTTAGAAATAATTTGTATTAATTAAATAATATTTAAACATATTGGTTTTCAGAGATCAAAATAACATTATTGTTTTTTTGTAGTAATAAAGTATTTTGGTAAAAAAATTTTTTAACTTGCTATCGTGGAATTAATAACTTATGTGTCTTTCGGCATTTCAATTAATTTTATAGTATAATATTAGCATGAAATTTGTATATGTGTATTTTAATGATAAAATTAATTATATTTATTATAGTAGTATATATAATACTAAAGAAAAAAACATTATTCCTGATGAAAGAGTTAAAATGATGTATAAAAAATGATAAAATTTTGTGATATATTGGCAATAAACATCTGTTCTGTTTAACAAAGTATGTTCTATGGAAATTTAACATGTGCAAAAAATGAAACAATAAATTCTAATTTTATTGTAATTCTACATATTTGTAAAAAATTCATGTAAAATTTTTTTACAGTTCTATACAATAAATATACATCTATATGACACTTTGATGATTAAAAGAGTACAGGGTAATAAAATATGATTTAATTGCGAAAATCTGCTATGCTATTTCTACATACATGTGATGGTCGTGTGCATGGGGTAACAAAAAAATATTTTAGCATTTTTTGGTATACTAAACATAAAGACGTTATTGCGAAATCTTTCTAGATTTGAGGTACTTTGTATAAACAATATCCATTTAATTCTGCCAGAAATTTTCATGTAAAAGACCCATTTTAAAAGTAGCAAGAATCGAACTTACATTGGAGAAATTACACGTAAACATAAAGGCTTAAGTAAAGTTTCAAATAATCTCAAACGCCTAGTATATAGTTATCTACAAACCTATAAAAAACAAAATTTTTTTAGTGCTTTTTTGTCAAAATCTCCTTTAACTATTCATATACGCAAGACATAACGTCTTCAAAATACTCGGCATTTATTTTATCTAAAATAATACTCTGTAATATTTTTGTTATAATCATTAATATTATGTTTTAAAAAAAGAAATTTTTTTTTATATATTGTTTTTTATATTTTTGTAACAAATGTAAACTTTTTAAAATTTTAATTTTAGGTATTTTTCTACTACTTTCTTTTTATCGCAATTGGCAACGTTTTGATAAACCAAAGACACATTTTTTTGTAACAAATAAAATTGATAAACATAACAAATTTGTATTTAATTAGATTATGAAATACAAAATCACATATTTCACCAAACTTTAATTATCCATATTTTATACTTATTTTTATAATATTTTTAAGTACCACAGTTTGAAAAGGTAGAGCAAGCCAAAAAAAATTTAACCGAAAACGTAAAAGAAGCACAAAAAAAATTCCATCAATTTTAATTAAATTCCAGGGTTGGATGCTATGGTAATATTTTGTAAAAATTTTTTGGTTTTCTTTTACTAATTAGTTCCTCTTTGTATTTTAATACGATATAGGCTTAAAGAAATCGCATTGAATATTATGATAAATATTTAGGAAGTATTGTAAATCAGGTAATAAATATAAATAAAAACACAATATATTTGATGTACTTTATGGCGACAATAGAGTTTCTTCAAATTTTTAAAGCGAAAGATTTGTGTTGTTATATTTATTTACTGATTTATACTCTGATCTACCGGGTAATACTGCCGTACTCCAAGGGTTACCAGTTATAATGGCGTAGAAATATATTCAAGAGACAATTTCAGTTAGACGCGTTTATTATAGTTGCTTGTTTATAGTCACAACCGGTTAGTCCAGCGGTTGTGACGTTTACCCTCTTCTGTCCAATTTTTTATTTTTTATCTTTGTTTCTAGACTATTTAAACTTTCCTAAGATGTAATTTTTGGAAGCATATCAAGATTTGTGTGCGTCTTTTTGGCATACGAGAGAGATTTAGGAGGTATGCACAATTCATTGAATAAGTAGGTAAATAGTTCATACAATTTATGGGATAAAGTGACAAATTTTGAACTAATGTGGCCAATGTTATCGTAAAATACGACATTATGCGAAGGTAAACGAAATGAAAAGATCATAAGGTAGTTTAATGAACTTTTTAAGGCTGTGGAGAATATGTGGTATATTACGTACCACATATAAATTTGGCTGCTATTAGTGTTTCTATGTTTATATTTTTTTCCTCATTGTAACTCATATTCATTGTAAATATTTATCTACTTATAGACAACGAACGTATAGTTTTGTGATTGCAACCTACTTTTTGATAGCTATAAAACTCAAGTAAGCAATTTAAAATCAATTCTGATAATTAACGAATTATATGATTTTCCGATGAATTGGTAATTTGATGTCATAAAAATTTAATATAAATTATTCAATAATTTTCATATTCATACATGTTGAAATTATTGATAAAAACGCATAAATAAGTTATATAGATATGTCAATAATCCATTTAAAAAATGATTTTACTACAATATTAAATATTTCATAGATTTTAAGTTCAGTTTTTCAATGCGTTTTTATTCTCATTAAATAAATTCATCAACTGCATTACAATTTCATTCGAAAGACATTTACAAATTGAAAGTATTGTGCGAAAGTTGCTACACAACTTAAAAACTTAAAATTCTTTTTATTACGCTACTTTTAATAATATAAAGTGATATAAATACCAATATGTACTTCTTTTACAAATATAATATAATAAATATTGACGGGACTAATAAGTTAATAGTCAAAACTATAATTTAAGTAAATAAAAAACAAATAAAGTGTTTTGATTATGTTTAATATGAATTTATTCTTTCTGTTTACTGTTTCGTTATTACCTTTAAAAGTTCTTATTTATATGTCTGTCGTTTATCTGTATTTTAACGGAAATAAAATAAATTTATGCTTGTTTTTGCACAGAATTTTTCCAGACTCTTTTTTGGAATATTTTGCGAGCAATCTAATTGGTTGCTTTATAATTTGAAAATTTCTATAAATAGTAAATCCAATTCTTGAATTCTTGATTTTACTAAGATATTGTGTTAATGTTTTTATTTATCTAAACTTTATATTTTTCGAGGATTAGAATAAAATAGATAAATTGACATAAAAAATTAGAATGACAAATTAGCTATTTTTAAAATACATTGATAACTTTTTTATTTAATAAAGTCTATTGATTTCTTTTTATAAAAAAACATACTTGTTAATACAATCATTTAAAGCTAATTTTTTGATATTAATTGCTGTCAGGTTCGTTTTAGTTAGCTTTGCTATTTCCGCGATTACATTTTTTGCTTCTGCAGTTTAAATTGAAAAACTATAAAAATTACTTTTTGGCAATGGTAAAAGAATTTTATATAATTCATAATTTTTTCTACAAAAAAATAATAACAATTGAGTCTGATAATTGCTAAATCAATTCATTCTGCTCGTTTCTTAGTCAATGAAACATAAAAAAATTGTTTTGAACCTCTTATTCTTGTTATCATAACATTCATCACCTACATCAAAAATTCAATTTAATTTTGATCGTTTGAGCACTTGGAAGTATCGATTTTCTAAACACTATATTTATTTAGCTATACTATAAAAAACAAGTTTTTCTGTATATTAAATATCTATTGATGACTATTTGTACTTACTTTTTTTAAAAAGGTACAAATTAGATTAAAATCGAACCTATCTTTACTCTATCAAAAAAAAATAAGATTAATATATTGATTGTATTGGAAATTATATAAATTAACAATAAATTTTCTGTTTTATAGTGGCTTTTTATTCCTTTATGGTGTCATTTAAACAAAAACTTGTAATAAGCAAATGAATTAAGGTTTCATAATATTACAAATTTGAATTTTTTATCAAAGAAATTTATAAATACATCTCATATTCAAATAAATATTCTGAAAATTTTATACCAATTTCTTTTTATGGCTGAAATCTATAAATTGCATTCTAAGATATATAGGATAAATTCAAAACTCTGAGTAAGAGTAGTAATATAATTTTTTAATTTTTCTATTTTATATAATGAAAAATTTTATAAATTAAAAATGACATTTAGATATAAAATATTTTAAAAAATTTTGAATAATAATCATTAAAATTGAAAAAGTAATAGTTCCTCAATACAAAAAATACATACTTTTACTTATCAAGAGTATTATTCACAAATAAATTTATTAAAAAAATAAATTCAATCTATAAATAAAATTCAAATTTGTCTCTAATAAAAATATAAAAACACAAATAAAGCGTAAAAAATGTTATTTCTAATTTCTAATGATTGATTCACGATTCCTTTTTGAAATTTGTGATATTTGTATGCATCAAGCGAATTATAGCTAAAACACAAAAAATCACATATAATTTGTTAAAAAAACACAATAGTACCTTCCACAATATTATTGTGTTGATAATTAAAATTATATTTGTCAAAGAAAAAAAACTATAGCTACACACTAATTTTTTAATTTCTTTATTTTATTATGAGTACGTTTCATCTTGAGTTTCTTGGTTTTCGGCCGATACACTATTAACAACACCAAAACTCGAATTTTCAGCTATTTGTAGCGCATTGTTAGATATAGGAATAATTGCAACCTTTTTTGTTCGTTTTATTCTTCCTTTCATGTTTTCAGCATTAAATATATTTGAACAATGTCCTTTATGCATATTGTCATACGAAACAACTTCATTTTGATTATTATCTGTACCAGCCAATATTTTTATTATGAAATTGAAAAACAACATCACATTATAAATCTTGAACATTTTATAATTTTTTAATTTTTCTCTTTATATAGAGATTATAGCAAATAATTATTTAATGTCATAATTACAATTTTTTTATGTTTGATTTTAAAATTGAATTTTATAGTTTGAGAATATAAATTTTTATCATTCTTGAATTTTAAAAAATCTTTTTTTGTAAAAATTAGCTAAAAGATCAAAAATTATTTTTTTTCTTAAAAATAGCATTTGTTTTTTAAAAATCTTGAAGCGACACTAATTTATAGTCGATACTACAGTTAACATTTTATTATATAATTAATAACTATACTAAAAAAAATTATTTATTTGATGTATAAAGGAATAAATTAAATATTTTAAGTCATAAATTATATACTGTGGGCAAATAATACTAATGCAGAAATAATCAATTCTAAAGAATTATTTATAAATTAAAGAAATTTTAAATCAATCAACATTTGTGCATTTAAAAAATTAAATGTTGTCAATTGTAGTTTATACTATTGAAATATAATTTACGCTATGGATGCAAAAATAAATATACTGCTCATTTAAAATTGTAAAAATAAAAAATTTTTAGTAATTATAGTTGTATACGAAAAATATTTTTTCTTGAATATAATTAGAATAGTTTGAGTCTTTAAATCTATAATTGAATAATTTGTATTTTTATATTTTGATTTTTATTTCTACATCACCATTTTAATTTTGTTTTGTAACAAAATATATGGAATGCATTAATTTAAAAAACAACCTCTTTTATTTCACCGCGCAATTAATTATTTAAAGTGTAATTTTTGACTGTTTGAAAAACTGGTAATATCTAAACACAAAAAGGTTTTTTTAATAAGAAAAATGTGGTAATTGAAATATCTCAAGTTATCATTTTTTATTTTTTCTTGATCTATTACGAATCGCAACATTTTGTGATAATTTAGAATGATAAAAAATTTTTTTTAATTTAGTAATGCATTTGAAATTAACATAATTTAGCTCGATTATAAAAATTGGCTAACAATTCAAACTAAGTATGAATTTTTGTACATTTAATTTTTCATTTGTTTTCAAATTTTTTTATTTCTATACAAATCACTAAATTCTTACACAAAAAAATTTTGATTTTATAATAATAATTCAAAAAAACTAAAATGAACTTTCAATAAAATGCACACCTTTAGTCATTAAAAGTAACAGATATTGTCTTTTGGAATGCCTTTTGATATAATTTTAATTTAAAATTTACACGAATTAAATAGAATTTAACTTTTCGCTTCAAAATTATGACAATGTTTCGCAAGATTTTATAGCTTATAAATCTATTGAATTTTTATTTTCTAAAAATGTGATTAAATAATGAATAAATTATTTCTACAAGAATCTAACAAAAATCAAGTGGAGATTTAATGAAAACGTCAAAATATATCATTGTATTACAATTTTTTGTTCTGTAAAATATAATTCCCAATCAAGTAACATTTAAGAAATTTCAAGCCAAATTTATGTCTTAGTATAAATTTTTGAAATTTAAATAAAACAGATTATAATTGATTTTATGAAAAAAAAACATATAATGAATATCTAATTTATCAGGTTTTTAAATTAAAAATCATAAACTATATCTTGTTTCAAATATATAAATTTCTTTACTGTCTAGAAATATGTATTATAAATGAATTTGTATAATGAACTTTCCAACTTAAAAATATAAATCAAGTTAATTATGCATATGCTAGTATTTTTTGTGTTATTAAATATAATTTAATTTTCATTTATTATAAATGCCAATTAAATGTAACTAAAATGGATTTATACATTTGAAACATCAAATTGAAACAAAAAGGGTTGTTTTTTGTTATATTCAGAAAAAAATCATATCTGAAATTGATTTATATGACTAAAAGTATAACCAATATTTTTCAAAACAAGATGACAGTAAATACACTTGACATTTATCAAATATTATTTTATTTCAATTTAATGAGTTTTTGGATATACTGGAATAATTTTCTTCTTCAGAATATATTTTGTCTCCTTGAGCAAACGTTTCGACACTCTGCGCTGCCAGTTCACTCTTCGAATTATATTGTCATTGTTTTATCTTTAAAAGTGGTTTAAATTGCAAATTCAAAAAATAAAAAAAAATCGTTGGAATAGTAAAAAAAAAATGAAAAACAAAGATTATTGTTGTCAGATTTGATGTCTGTATAGTTTGAATTTCCCTTTTTTGTGATTGAAGTATGATCAATCTCTGTTCAAAATTTCACATCTAAAAAAATTGCAGAAAATCTGGTTACGATCATTGATAATTTTTCTAATAATTTTTATGCTACAATTTTTTTAGTTTTTTAGTTTACGCAACCCTTGCTTTTTTTATTACTAGATCGAACAATTACAATATAATTAATAAAAATTCTAACAAATGTTTTTTAAATATTCTAATTTTGTGATTTAAAGGTTTCTTCTAAACTCGAGAAATTTTCCAGACAGCCTTTTGCGCATAATTCAAATTGTTTGAACATGTATATTACAATAATAACGAGTATTTGAAATAATGTTGGTCAATCTTATAACTCTAACAGTTATTTTTTATCTGTAATGCGCCTTTTTCTCTTAATTAATTGCAAAAACTACTATAAACTTGTGTGTTTTTAAAAAATAAAAAGTTATATTTAATAGGTTTTCCGATTAATATTTTTAAAAGGCATATTAGAATAAATAAATGATTTTTAAAATTAATTTAAGTTGTCTGGCACCCTTTCGTGTCATTTATGAGACAATCGTGCATACAAAAACAATTTCTTTAGATTTTTTTACAATGCATATTTGTTTTTCATTTCGATTGTTTTTTTATGAAGGTGAAACGTGTGTAAACAAAGGACTCGATAAATGTCGTTTTTTACGCGAATTTAAATCAAAATCTATTTTTGATTACTTTTCGTAATACGAAGATTGCAAGTAAATAGTTTTAATTATGAATGTAGTTTATAGAGACATACATATTTGTTAATACGTATCTTATGTTTTTTTCGATTTTGAACAAAATTTTTAATTGAATTTAAAGACATTTTTTTCGTATAGGTAAATTTATCATTTATTAAAAAAAAAGAAATTAGGTTAAATGTGTAACAAGTTAGATATTCTTAAGATTGATCATCACGCTACATTATAAAAATACATAATGAAACCTCATATAACTTTTATCTTCTAAACTCTTATTATGTAATCTTGAACAAAAAATGCATTATATTTTATAAATAAATTTATTTATGTATTGATTGGAAGTTCTGGGTCGACCTCGCGGTCTTCCCAGTTTCCTATCATCGGGTGAATTTATATTAAAAATAAAAGACATTATTTCTCGTTCTTCTTTATTTAACAAAGCTTTATTTAAGCCTTTCTTTGATCAAAAAAGACCAATCAAATTTTGATTAGAAAAAATTACAAAATAAAAATTCTTTCATTTTTGCTTATCTGCAAAAATTACACCAATGAAGATCAATAACGAGCAAACTTTGATCAAAATATTGATCAAACTTCAAACGTCATAAAACATACCAATAAAAAGGAAAAATGTCAAAAATACCACTTTTCCTTGATTTTCAAAATTTAGAGATAAAGAGAGACCAATGAAATGAAAATTTTTTTTTTCAAATGCAGCCATCATTTCCTACTGTATGTAATTCTTTTTTTCTTTGAATTTTTTTTGTGCACATAGTTATAATTTAGTACAAATATAGTATTTTTTATAACATCGAGTGAAATAAAAAAACTTGAAAACGTCAAGTTATTATATAATATAAAAGAAAACTAATTATTAACCGAAAATGTTATTGATATACTTTTTTTTCTGAATCAGCTTTATTAGGCCACCGCAAAGAAGATTGATTTGTATAATTGAAAGTTATGTTTGAATAAAAAAAATTCGCAATCAAAAACGCCGAAATATCGTCTCTAGAAAAACACAAAAATAAAGTTAGTCATCCTAATATGCCCAGGAAAAAAAAGCATGATTATAAATAGAAGACGCTCGACATGAAAAATCACTTTCGTACAATTAGACATATCACCCTGTTTTAAAAGCAACATTAAAACTTTCGATGTAATATAACAATATTATTTTTTATATTACGATAATACGAACTAAAAAATAACAAATTTTGACTTTTTTGAATATTGAATAGTTATTTTATTTTATTTTTTTGTGCTAAAAGATTCTTATGATTCCGAGAGATGTTAAACTGATAGATAAAATTAATTTTTTTTAAGTTGGTGATGTGATTTATTTCTAATTTGAAGCTCTTATAATGTGGAAAGAATTGATAAAAGATTTTTTTATGTAAAAAAACATTATTGAAAAGAAAAAGCATTATATAACAACAGAATCCTAGAAATATGATCTAATTTACTACTATTTTTCTTCTTCTGTATCTTTGAAAACTAATTAAAACTTATTTATAAGAAATTTAAAATATCAATACAAGTAAATGACTAGGTAACAGCATTGAAACAGAAATGTGATAAGTACTATTAAAAAAATAAAAAAAATTCTAAACAGAGCGAACTGAATATCGAACAATCTAAAAATTGATCATGAAAATACATCTATTCAGTCCGATAATTTCTATTATAATCCGAAAACATTCCTATAATGATTTTTCCTAAATCGAAAAAAAAGAGAATGTCGTAAAAGTGTATAAATAAATTATCTGTTTTGTATATTATAAAAATAAAAAAAGTAAATAGCATGAAGAAAATTTAGATTTTTTAAATCATATTCTTAAAATGTAGGTAAATGTAATACCTGTTTTATATGGAAACTGTTTATGAGAATTTTAAAGTGCTCAAAAATTTGTTATAATTTAAAATTAAAATTAACCGCAATTTTTTTCAAATGGCTTTCCAATTCTACAATCCGACAATACTTTATACTTCGATTTTTAAACTGAAACCATAGTAGATAAAAAATGAACAAAAAATTATAATACAAAATTTTTATCCTCTTTTTATTATTTGTAAAAAGCTTCACCCAAATATTGTAAATATAGGTTTTATAAAAAACCACTACATAAAATTAAAATAATATTTTTTAAAAGAACATGAAAAGATACATATTAAAACACTCTGTTGGCAAGTAAAATACTTGCCTGCCAATAAAGTTATAGTGTTTCATACACTATTTTGTTCAGGTAAAAAGATATTAAATTGTTTTGTAATTTTTGAGGTGTTTGAATGTTTGTTTTAACTGTTTACAGTTTGAAAACAAATCTCGATGGAATTTTTCACTAATGAAACATTAAGTTTTGCATAAGGTATTTAAAGCTTAGTAAATAAATAATCATGTCTTTTAAAAAATCATCTAATCGTTCAACAAAATCTTCTGGGTGTACATCCACTCATCCCAACCAACTCTTTCAATCTTTAACTAATTATGAACTCCTAACACAAATTTCTGCGCAACTCTTAACATCTTTGAACAGATATTTATGATTTTATGTGCCATTTTAACTAATAATATCTAATTAAAATGTAAATATGATTTATTAACACCAGTAGTTATTTTGACTGTATTTTTTTGCAATTCATACGTTGTGTTACAAATATTTTAAGAAAAAAATCGGGATAAAAATAAAAAATACAAACAAGAAATAAGTTTAACCAATTTCTAATCTCAAAATGAGCATTTTTATTTTAAAATTCATAGTATATTTGTTCAAAATCTAAATTATATACTATCTATAAACTCGTCGAATACAACTAAAACTTAATCTTATGCTCAAATTTTTGCCATAATATTTCTAATGACAAAAATTCTAATTTTTGTTTTCAAGATAGTTTATATTAGTGTAATATTCATATCATTTAATAGCTTTAAAACCTCTGTTTTAAAAACTAGAAAGATTTGAAAAAGTTTTGTTTGTAAGTAATTTAAAGCGTTTAAATTCAAAATTAATCTCTATAGTTAGTAATATATATATAATTTACATTATTAAAAAATTCTCTATTTAAAATATACATATTAAAAAGTGAATGATTCTATTTGAGAAACCAAATTAAGCCAAAAATCTACTGTATCTAAAAACTTTCGCAAATTTTTCCACTTAATTGGTCTCTTACTTCCCATTTATCTCTGTGAAATAGCAATTTTTTAATTAAAATGGTTTTTTTATAGTGAAATTATGGAAGAATCGTTACAGCTAATAATTCTATTTTCCGAAACGCTCTGAAATATCTTGAAATCATATTTTAATATATTAAGTCGGAAAATTTTTTTTTAAAATATATCTTTGTAGCTGATTGTATATTTTTTTTGCTTAAAGGACTTTTTTTGGCGTTTTTATTTTGTTTTTAGCATTAGTCGATTGTTTACAACTATATGTGTCTTTTTATTTACATTAATATAAAAAATTTTTGTATTATATTTTTAAAAAGTATCATAAAATTTCAAATACACAAACAACTCATTTTTAAATTCACCAATAACCAAATAAAAACTTCTAATTGACAAAAAGAACTTCATGAAAATTTATAGAAAATTTTTAAACATAGATTCTAACTAACCAATATACGAGATAACATTATTTTAAATGAGAAAAAAATATGATATTCGATTTATTATTGCGCAATTCCAATAAAGTTTATGCAATATCATAGTAATATGACCGTGATAATAATGATTACATCAGAATTCTAGTTCTATATATTTTTCTCTGGTTATCTATTTAAGAAAAATATATGCCAATTTAAATTTATTTACAAATTTAATGTATTTAAGACAAATTTCAAAAAAATTTTATAGAAAAATATAGATTCCATTTATTATATTTATATAGAATAATGAATATATACGAAAATAAATTGAAAATTTCATTTTAAATATAAAATAAGCGTTTTACACGTTTTATATATGTTATTTGCAAAAAAAACACAAAAAATTGTACTTTCTTGCTTTTTCTATATAAAAAAAGTAAAATCGATAAAATAAATGTTTTTTTACGACACAAATAGCGATTTGCACTAAATAAGTAGTTTTAAAATTTTTATCTCTCTAAGCGTTGCAAAATCATCATAAAATATATATAGGGAAATAAACAAAATGGCGAAGAACATAAAAAAAATACCTATGTAAAAATCTTGACACCTTGGCTTACTCATATTTTTAACGAAAAATCTTTTATAAAAAAAATTTATTTTAAAACCATATCTAATGCGAAACATCGTTACTTGCAACAAAAGCGCATTCTTGGAGAAGATGGTGAAAACAACAACAAATCATGTGGATTTTCTATTAATTTTGGAGCATTATCATTCAAAAATAGTATTATAACATTTCTGTGCTAACCCTCGCGAATGCTTTTTTTATAAAATTGAGAAAAAATAATGTTTGTAAAAATCGAAATGTTACAGTTTCATGTAATAAAGAAATGTAAAGAAATAAAGAGATTTTAAAAAACATTTATACACTAGTTTTGCAAAATTTCATCCGAAACAGATGAAATAACAAAATATCATAATTGAGTATGCTCATAGCGATTGAAAGCAAATTTGAAGTTTAACTATAAAAACAAAAATATATATAGATGCCAAAGTATGTTACATTTTCCATGCTCTACATATACTAACTGGTATGTTTGGTGCTTAATTATTAGAACAAAAAAATCAATATCAAAAATTTGTATTTTGATACCTGATAAGTTTGATTAATTGTTCTAAAATTGATAATACATTTATCTATGAAATCGAGATAAGATCTTGTTATTGATTGTATAATAAAGTTATTGGTCACAGATAATGACAATAAAAGCTTAAATAGAGGAAATAATAGAATATTGCAAAGTTTACTTTTGTTTTTAAATGTTTTAAATTCGAAAGTAGCATTTGATCGTACAAATCATTTGATTGATCACAATCATCCAACCGACAATTATATTTTAATTTAAATAAAATACTTCAACTATTGTAATTTATAGGTATAAGAAAAAATTAAAAATATTAACAGACAATAAAAAAAGTTGTAAAGGTACACTTTTTCAATATACTTGAAAATAGTATATTTGCAAAACATAAATTTTTATACTTCATTGTGTTCAAATTACAATTTGTATTTTATTTACCATATCTTATACATGTTTTTGTAGTTTTTTTTATTGGATAGTTGGTTGATAAAATTTCTGCAAATTAACTAATTCTTATTTCCAAACCTGTTTAATATTTATTTAATAACATAAAAATGTTTCTAATCTACTTCTAAATAGGACACAAATTACTAGTGTTGATTTTTCCAAAAGATTTGAATTTTCCACATCTTTTATTTACCTTAAATCTAAATAAAAACTGGTTATTTATACTTCCTATTATTTGTTTCATTCTTTTTTTTTAAAAGTTCATTTTTATTTTCTTTTTTTCACAACATCTACATTGATAAAGCATTTTGTTCTTAAGTTGGATAAATAGTCTATATTGCATATTTTTTACTAGAAAGCAAATTTATCAATACAATTAACATAAAATATATCTTTATTATAAAAAAATATCATATCATTGACTATTAGTCATTTTTATGACAATCGTGAAATTTAAGTTTAATCTAAAATGGAAATACGCCTAAATTTCATACAAATTTTTAAAAATAGTACATATATGTGAGGATGTCATAATTTTGCCATAAATGCATTTTATATATTGATTCAATGTAAAAATACAAAGATAGACATTTTTTCTAACATTTAACTAAAAAAGTAAATATTTATACTAAAATTAATATCAATTTAATAAAAAAAAATATCATTTAGATATTTTAAGGATTTGTGCAAACATTGCTTACTTCTTTGTAACAAATACAAATGGTAAGTTTTATATGGTCTATAAATATTTAATTAAAAAGATATTATGAAATGAAATTAATGAAAAAAAGATATTTTTTTCAATTCATCGATATCCCAAATAAGTCAAAAAAATCTAAAATAACATTTATTACACCTTCATGAGATAAATTGTTTTATATTTTTCATGTGATTCATATGATTCTAGCAATTTATTTGTATAAATATAAAGTAAGTTTATTAACGCTTTTGTCGACCTCCGAAAATGGGAAGAAACGCGTTTTTTTTAATGAAAAAAAAGAGAAATACATTTTGAAACCTGGGATTATGTTAACCATCTATTCTAGTTTACGTAATCATAATATTTTCATAGTATACTGTTGTGACTGATAGCTTCTTGGTTGTTTCTTACTTCGTTTTCCATCTTCGTTCTCAAGGGTGTCTTATTCCAAATAATAAATAAAAATCATTCGAATAACTAATATTACGACAATTTCACATTTATATAATATTGACTTTTTAAAATACAATACTACTATAGTGTTTATCTGAAAAAATTCATCTAAATGCAAAATTTATAAAAATATTGTCTCAAACATATTATAAATACCATAAGTAATATTTAAGATCGATAAATAGCTTAAAAATCTACTCTTTTAGATTTTTCATCATTAAAAATATTACTTTTTGAATTTTTGACTGTTTTGAATAGTGAAATTAACAAATCATGAATTGTTTTTTTAGCATACTGTAAAAGAATTGAAAATGATTATGAGTGGTTGTGATAATATTTTTAAATATAAAAAATTGAAGTGTTATAAATATTTTTATATTGAAAAGATATATGATCGCGTCTTTTTTTTCTTTATCTACTGTTTTAAATGTTCACCACGATTTTTTTAAGAAAAGCATATGGCCAGAGAAAGCATTTTAAAAACATGAGAGGAATACAAAAAATATAAAATAATTGAAGGAGTTGTAATGACAGCGAAAAATGTTGATAAGGAAAAATATTTTATATTGGTTTCACTTTATCTGAAAATATTTTTTTATTCAATATTTTTTTGTCATTTTTATATTTTTGAAAGCTACGATTTTTGATCAATTTTTTGATCAAAATTGATTGAAATAGTGTTGTATTGGTGTAGAGTCGAAGATAATCGACAAACTATGAAAATTGATAATTGATCGTTTTTGATCAAAACTGATTGGTGCATTTTGATCACCAAAAAGCTTAAAAAGCTTTATTAAATAAATATGATTGAGAAATGTATTTTTTATATGATATTAATCTATCAGGTGGCGATAAATCGTGAAAGGCGCGAGGTCGACTAATGTCATCCAACCAAAGATATAATCGATTACCGTAAAATTGGGTTGATCATATCGATCAGTAAAAATTTACATTTCATATGTTATTAATCTTTGATTTAAAAATATTGTGTTTCTAATCACAACAATATATTTAAGAATTCAGAATATGTATCGATGATATTTAAAAATAAAATGAACTGTTTGCATTATTGTGTAATTCTTAAACAATTTGAACTTTCATGAACTATTTGAATTTTAATCTCATAGAAATGTTAATATTTTTTTAAAATTTACAATAAACTGCATTTCTATTAAAAAAAACACATAACAGTCTACAATTTTTATTTCTGTTGCCTTTTAATATCAAAAGAATTTATTGAACTGTATATCCAGCATTTAGTTCACACTAAAATCACTAATCAATAGCATTTGAGGTTTAATCAAAAAATTTAAAAAATAAAAAAAAATTAGTTGTATATATGTAAAGGAAAAATATTCCAAGCTTTTTTTATAGTTTATTTTAGTATGTTAAAATACCAAATCTTTCTATTCTTGCGATTTAAAGATTTTTGTGATATATAAAAAAAATAATATCGCAATTAAAATAAAATGGTTTGATGTATTTCAATAAGTTTTTCCTGTAATTTTTTTTTCATAGTAAAATAATTTAAAGCATTTTTTATACGCCGTTGACATTTATATCGATTATAGTGTCGTTAAATTAATGTATAAAGTAAACGATTTAAAATTTTCGATGTGCTTTTTGTTCTTTAAATGTTCTCAAAGAATATTTTAGCAAAAATTAATAAAAATAATACTAACTTCAGAGATTAAGACGAAAACATGATTCAACTAAATTAAAACCATTTTTAAATTTACCTGCGAATTTTGAATTGATCAAAGTAGATTTTTTTTATTTTCGCTAACACAACACAAATAAGGCCAATCTTCAAGATTTTTTATGTATTATATTTAAATTAAAAACGTACTAATAATGTTTCTATCAAGTAAATGCAGTAATAAATTAAAATATTAGAGAACCTAAAACGAAATTAAGCAAAAATTTGGTTTGCTTTATCACAAAAAGTATTTATCTAATAGAGAGGAGGTCTTGAAGACAGAATATTACATTTTATTTGCAACTGTTTTGTTGATTGGTTTAAAAGTACAGTTATGGTGTAACTGAAAATAATAAAATCTTAAAGCTGATCAAGAAAAACTTACATGGCTCAAATTTTTTTATTGTGAAACACTCTAAACTTACAAAAAAATTACACTTTTTTAGTTACCATTTTATCTATTCAAAAAACTACAATTTCGAATATTACAAAAATGTTAATAACCACCAAAAAATAAGAAATTATAGATGCATTTACGATAAAATTTACCAAAGTTAAAACTATCGCACAGCTCTTAAAACAAAGATAGTGTGTCGTTTCAAAACATAAACTATAATGAGGAAAAAATCTATCAGTTTAGTTTATAAAAAAGTACAGTATTTTATGGTAAACCTATTATTGAAGAAATATATATTTTTATAGAAAATCAATTTTAAACTGTTGTTAAATTCATTATTTACGCAATAAATTATACTCATCTTCACCTTCAAGTCTTCATGACGTGAATTCACATTTAATGTACCAATATGACATAAAAACAGAAAATTCTGCTTTTTCAAGCGCATTTCTATCGTTTAGCAATATTTAAGTCAATATTTATTTCTTCATATAATTTAATATTATTAAAAATAATTCTTTTTGTTGTAGAAATAAAAAAAAGTATAATTATTCATATCTGTTCTAATATTTGTATAAAAAATATAATGATATCAAAAAGAAGTTATGTTTTAATGGTTTTATATATTTAAAGAATATAGAGTAAATTCGATTATCAATTGCATGCATTTAGATTCTAAGTACTTTTCACATAATTTTTAATCATTAATTTTTATAAAAAAAGAAAAAATTTTCCTGTTTTTTTAAGTTCTATAACCTACCGTGTGTTTTTTTTAAGTTTGGAATTTTTTATCAATAGGATTCAATACCATCAGAAAAGTCATAAAAAGTATTTACATTGGAAAATCGTACACAATTGATACTTCAGATAAATATCAGATCAAAAATATTCTTATATATGATTAAATACTTTAGTTGAATATTATATTATGCTTTTTCTTATATCTAAAGTTTTAAAAAATTGTACAAAATATGATTTTCTCCTATAAGAGACCAGTATGTAATAATACTTTTACTTGTATTCCAAGATGTAATTTTAAATAATGATTTTCTATGGTTAGCATTGAATCATTTTTTTATTTTTTTGCTTTTTTAGAGTTTTTGTATAAAAAATAATTTTTTTTGATATGATACACATTTATTAATTAAATTTATTTGTTATTTATTTTTACAATAATATAATATTATTCTTTTTAGTAAAAAATCTTAAATTACGCTAAATTGATAAAATTCCGAAAAGTAAAATATGTTTTTTTCATTTATCTCTTTTAAAAATTTACAACTGTAAACTTGCATCAAGAAAACACCTACAAAAATCTAACAATGTTTTCTATATAAACTTTTATATTTTAAGATACGAAAAAGTATTTTTGAAGGTCCGAACTATACAAAGTTATTTTTTTAGGTTAGAAGCGGAATAAAATATATATATATAGTACGAAGTAAAATTTGTTAATCATATGAATATAACTAGCAATATTTTAAAAATTACTCATTTGAATGCGATTCGTCAAAATTAAAGAAAAGTTTATTTTACACAATATCGAATTCAAATGGTATCAAATACTATATTGATAAATATTTTTGATTATTATATAATGTAAATTATAGTTGTTGCACGATCGTGGCTCAATTAGAAATTATAAGAATGTTGAAAAATTATTTTGTTTGTTTTTTTTGATTTCAAATTTATTTAATCATAACCCATTAATACATTTTTAGCGAAAGAAGTCAGTAATTATGTTTAAAAATTAAAAAATATATTTTTTTGTAAAAATTTAATCTATCAATTATGAACTACAACCAAAGTGTTACTGTATTGATATC
>AFBI03000059.1:0-38082 GCA_000230595.3 Edhazardia aedis USNM 41457
TATAATATTCGGAAAGTGACAATTTGTGTTTTTTAAACAATTTTTAGCAAGATAATTGCCTTGTAAAGATATATTTATCAAAGTTTTTTTGCATCTTTTTATTTCGTTTTTTTCTATAATTTTTCGTATCATTACAATTTTTTTATCATATTAATGCTTCTCAAAGGCAATTAGAAAAAAACAGAAATTTATGAGACTGCATAGTTCGAGATCTCATGTTATGACTTGAGAGCTCCATTCCCACACTTTAAACACTAAATTTATAATCATTATAAAACATTTTGGTTGAGTTAATTTAAATTAATATCTTTATTTCAAAGAAAACTACTAAAAAATTCTTTAAAAGAATATATTCACCTAGGTGAACACACAACTTTATTGATACAAACGCAATTGATGCTGAATCTTTTTACCCGTTCAAAAACTTTAGCTTCAATGATCTAAAATTTTTCTGGTACGATTTACCTGTAACTGTTTTTATACTACTATCATCTTGATACTGTTTAATATTCTTGAAATAACAAAAATTTACACGTTTTTTTTATTTGTAGTGTAGCCTTGACAAATAAATAAGTTTTTAGAAATTATTTTCATTATTAATTGAAGTAATGCGATAAAAAAGTATGACAGTTGATAATTTTTTAGTAATTTTTGAAAATATAATTTATATAAAAGATATTTGAGCTTAATTAATATGACATTTTTAAATATATACATAGAATTTTATTAAAAGAGAAAAAAATATATCATACAAGCTTTATATAAAAAAAATTAATCAAAAACGCTGGCAAAATGAATTAAAAAATTTTTATTGATGTGTTAGCAAAAGCTTGATGTTTTTGTTTTGTAACTTAACAATGATCAAAGTAACTGGATTTATAAAAGAAACATTAAGACTACGATATTTAAACTGCGACTGTTATTAATTATTTCTTTGGATCAGCACTTAGTCCCATTTTCTCTTCACGATGTTAGCTCGTGGCTTCGTTGTTCGATTCGCACATAATCTTCTGTTTTTTTCTCTCTTTTTTTTTAATTTTTTATGTGGTTCTCATTTAAGAAATATTTACAGTGAATTTTGTAAAAAAAAATCGTATTCGACACTGATCTTCTATCTGTATTGATTATATAAAAAAATATATATAATATTTATAAAAATAAAATGTTCTTTGAGAAAAATTTATATACTTTATAAATAGAAAGACATTTTTAGAACAATATGAAAAATTATATTATTTTTGTAGATTCAAAAAATATTTTACATATAGAAAAAATGGCACTTAATTATCAAATCTATGTTAAGATTACTTATATATTTGATAAGCTACAATTATTAAACACCAGAAAATATTTAACAGCTTTATATTCATCATTCTATCTTTTCTGAAGACATTATATTCATGTTTTTAGAAAAATTATTAAATTCAAATCACTAAATAAGATTTATATAAAAAATATTCCTTTCAGCAATTACATCTTACTTATTATTAATATGTGAATTTATTCTTATATTTTAACAAAAATTGAAATTTTATTGTTTGATCTTAAATAATCTTTAAAAAAAGATCTTCTTTTAGAATTGTTCTTGTTCTTTAAATTTATAAAAAATTGTTTTGTTTTTAAACATTTAGTATTAAAGGCTTAAAGATTTTCTAAAAATATTTCTTGTTGATGATCATATTACCGACTTTAAAAAGGAACTTCAAAATTAAGGGTAAAAAAAATTTCGCGTAGTAGATTGTGTAAAGTTGTAGTAATTAATACATCCTAATTACAGCACTCGCCCTGATTGCATTTCTAAAGAACAAAAAGAAGCAATGATTATAAGTTAAACACTTGTTTTATAACCAAAATAAAGATAATAAAAGTATTGAGCATAAAAAAGAGACAATTGAATTGAAGAATAGTTCGAATTATAGAGTTAAAATTGATTTGTGAGAAAAACAAAATATTAAAATTTATTGATGATTTGAATATCAAATCTGCAATATGAATCAGTAATAATGCTTTAATAAAGATATTGGGAGATGTAGACTGAATAGTGAGCGTAATAAAAAGAATCTGAAAAAATTAGAAATAAGTTAAAATCTATAAGATACATGACATATATAAATTATAATTTTGGGTAAGATTGATATCACAATTTTTTTATCTTGATTTCTGCTTTTTTGGGTGTTTTTGTTTAAAAAGTCTATAATGAAACAATTAGAATACTGTCTTGAAAATAAAAAAATTAAAATTTCAATATGTTGGCTAAATCGAATATTAAATCTTTGATATTTGTGTTTAAAGAGTAGCTGCAATCAAACGAGTATGGTGATTTTAATTGTATTTTTTGTAATAACAAGTTTTACTTTAGTCGGAAATTTGATGATTAAGAAAAAAATACAAATAGTTTGGAACGAAAAAAATAAGAAATACGGATTTTAAAGATAAACAAAATGTGGTAAATTTAATCTATTACATGCGAAATTTACTTTAAAACCTATAAAAATCTTGATTGAAGGCACGATGTGATGTTTTAATATATTTTTTATAACTAGGATAGTTATAAATAAAGATTATTATTTGTCGTTAAAATATCATAAATGATTGAAACCAAAACAAAAACCATTTTTTGTATAGCTTTGCCAATTTTTAAATATAAGTTTGGTTACCGATTTTAAAAATAAAACTTTAGTTGTGTCAAATATCACTTACAAGTTGTCTTTTAATAATAAATTATTGTCACTAAACTAAAAGTATATTCTTACATAAAAAATAGCGTTTAATCATTTAAAATCACAATAAATACGGTTTTGAAACCCATATTAATGTATTTAAGATAAAAAAATGTATTTTAATTTATTTTTCCAAATAAAATAAAATTTTTAAACTCAAAACCTCTGTTGTTTTCTAATTCAAATTATGAAAGGGCGTTTTAAAAATATTAATGACAGTTTTTTTGACTTGAAATTTAATATATCATAGAACTAAATCGATTTAATGCAGATTCTAAAAATACAAAAAATACATTTTAAATAATGTATTAATTATATTTCACATACCACTATAGATACAAAAGGAATAAAATCAAAGATTTTTACTATGTTTAGAATTCTGCTTTATTATACCAATTTTTTTATTTTGAACATGAAATGTAATATATTTTCCAATTTTATCTATAAGTTGCTTAAATAATCTTTTGCTTTAATATATTTACATCTTTCGGGATACATATAATTTTTAATGATATTTCGAATGACTATATTTAACAAGAAAAAACGTATAAAAGAATATTTATTTCCAAATTTTAATTATAAATAAAGGATTTCTGATTTTAAATTTAAAAATTAGTCTTTTTTGTTATATGTTTATATTTTTTGACAAAAAACTTAACCAATTTTAATATAATACCCTTGTTACGTATGAATTCGTTACAAGAAAGACTCGAATCATTCATAAATTGGCCTATAGAAAGTAATACATGCATTCCAAAGTTTTTAGCTAGCGTATGTTTTGAACACACAAACCCCGAATACACTGATCTTTGTGTTTGTGTGATATGCAAAAAAAATCTCGAAAACTGGGACCCAGAAGATATTCCGGTTACAGAACATTATGAACACAAACAGGATTGCCCTATCTTTAATTTAAGTAGTGCTGACCAGAGACTTGAAACATATAAATTAGTTCTTAAGCATAAGAGAATAAATATAAAAATGGCAAGAAAACTATCTGATCAAGGGTTTTTTGTTTATACAATAAAAAAGGACTCTAAATATGATTTGTTTTGTTATGTATGCGGGTTTTATATATCCGACAAATGTGATCTTAATGACAATTTATTTTTAAGTCATTCGGCATATTGTAAACTCCCCGAGAAATCAAAAGATAAAACGTCGAAACAAAATGGTAAGATTTTTGCAAATAATTTGTTTGCAGGAAAGTACTTCGATATGCTTCACACTTATATGTACAGCAATTTATGTATTCCCGATTCCATCAAAGAGGAGATCGAGAAGGTTGTTTTTGCAAAAGATGGAAATTTTATCAGCGGAAAGCATATGCTCGAAAACGTTAACGAAGCATTAGAAAAAAAATATGACGAATACTATGAGATTGCTGAAGCTATGATCGACAATGAAATTAATGTTATCATGGGAAAACTCGACAAAAAGCTCGTAGAATATACAAATCAGCTAAATAAATTTTAATTCTTACTGCAATTTCACAACTTTAATATTTTCTTTATTTTATTAGTAATGGTTTTATTCAGCAATAATTGAAATACTCGTTTTTATTCATTTTTTATAGATTAATTATTCAATCCCCAATTTACTACATTTCTAAAAAACCATAGTTTTGCATGCTATGTTTAAACACCAAAATATGTGGAGAAAAATAAGCATAAGAGATCTAAAAAGTAAGTTATTTTTCTGATGAAGGATCTTAAATTTTTTTTGAAACATGTTTTTTTTGAATGATCATTTGATATATACCCCAGTAAAAGCATCAAAAACACTAAACTATTCTGAAAACTCTGAAAATGGTTTTTTTCTATCTATTAAATAATTTTACGTATTTTTATTTGTCGATGTTGTAATGCAAAAAATGTAGAACCGTGAAACTATTTACACACCTAAAAAAATATATTCATAAATTTAAAGATTGTCATTTGAAGAAAATGCAAAGACAAATAAAAAAGATTATTTGAACATAAGAATCTCAAAAAGATTTTTATTGTTGTAAATTTAAACCACGAAAATGACATCATTCTCCAAGTTCTTGGATAAGAAAGGAATAATTTCACTTGTAAATGCTCTTTTTTCTGAATCGTGAGTTAATACACCATAAAACTTTTTTCATAATTATTTATTTTAGTTTACTTAAATTGCCAAGAATTTTTAATGTGAAGGCAGAGAACAGTAAATGCATAGGGATAAATAATTGCTTAAATATCTATAAAATCGTTACGTTCATCCTTTACTTTTCATTTTGAGGCTTTAATAATGTTGAACCTCACCGTTTCTGTTAAATTTTCACATTTTGATTTATCAACATCAATTCAAATAAGGATTTATACTGATGATCTTGTATATTGGTGAATTCTCGCCATCACTAACGTAAGCGGCTGTGCTATTAACAAAAAACTCAAACATTTCAATATTTTATATAAAAATATAAAAAACAGTATTTATCCAATTTTTAAACTTTGTTATCGAACTTCTTGAACAGATTATGTAAATTATATATTTTTTCTTTACTATTCTTGTTGACATAAGGTTGATATCTTATTAAAGTTTTTATAATACTAATTACTATCATATGAAGTGTTAAGTCATAAAATAGTTTGAAAAAAATATGTTAGTTATTATATAGAAATTAATTATAACCAGATTTGAATCATGATTCATATAATCTAATTGCATAAAATAGTTCAATAATTTAAGAGTGATAAAAAACAATTAAAATATTCGGAAATGTATACAGTTTGCATTTTTATATATTATTAAATTTATAGTATGTGGAATATAGGTTTATAAAATATATCACATTTAAATGTGCAAAAATTATTTTGCAGCTACGACTTATGGTTCATTATGCTTAAACTAGTAATAAAAACAAATAGGAATTACATACTGTGGTAAAATACATGGTACAAATGGTAATGCGTCTATTTACAACACTAGTGTATTTATCAACTCCCTCCGATTTTCCCTCATTCCCAAAGATATAAATAATTTCATCATGACCCTCAACAACAGTAACAAAATAGAGGAACCGTACATAAGACCGAATTGGGCAACGAAGAATCACTGTGCATCCACAGGACACCCACAAGTAACTAAAAACCATTCAATCTTTCTTTCTTCTATTTTTATCTATTATTTGCGGAATACTCACCGGCCCACGGAAGCCTACAGCTCATACAAATAAATAAAAATCCATATAATGCTGATATTGTTTATAAAAAATCAATATTTTTATGCTGTTTTTTTAGTTTTTAAAACTATTTATTCTTTCACTTGTAATCATAATATATTTAGAGTCATCTTTTTTTCTGTTGTTTACTTCAAGATTTTTTATGTCAACACTATTTTTGATAGAAAATCTAAAGCCTTAAAACTACGTACACATATTACATTATAATTCATGGTAGAATGTTTAAAATAATATGTGTTATATAAATCATGATTCACTAATAAAGTGATTTTTGCGAATTTCTATTAAATGAATCTTTGTTAAACTTTTTTTATCTTTATTCCAACTAAAAACAAAATAGAAAAGAGCAAAATTAAATTAAGGAAAAAGAATATTACATATTCCACGGTTGATTCAACTGATTGAATGAATTATTTATAACAAGATGGGTGATTTGATGACTGGAAAAAGTGCCGGCTTTTCAGGTTTTCGTCTATCTCTGTCGATTTTTCGGGTTCCCTTTTGATGTGTTGTTGATGAAAAATTTTATGATGTGGGCATTCTTATATTTTATAGAGAATCCAGCAATATGGTTGGTGGATTCCTGAATTTGTAATTTACCTTTTCAATTGCGAATTGACACATCTCTCATTCCACCAATCCAGAAATAAATTGTTGTAGAATAAATGAATATTTTTAGTTTCTTATATGTGATGTTTTAAGTATGTTATAATTGTTTATAATCAAATATTTTACATCATTTAGTCATTTGTTGGAAATACTTATTGATAAATAACATTTTTACAAAAGTATTTACACAAGAATATCAACTTTGACTTGATTGTTTATTTTGGATGTAAAGATATTTATTTTATATAATATTTTTATATGTTGATTGAAAAAAAAATTGGGGACCACTAATGTTACTTTTGTTTATTTTTTTATTTATAAAATTTAAGCGTTTATAAAATATAATGCTAATGTTAAAGTAAAAAACAACTATTTTTTAGTAGTACTATAATAGATGTTTTTATAATCCTATAATAATAATAATATATTTGTAGAGAATAACGAAAATGATGCAATGTGTTTAAATCAGAAATGTCAAACAGTTTTTTGAGATATTTTTAATTTGTATTTCTTTGTTGTAATTAAAAATGTTTACCAAATAAGAAACTTGATTTATTTGTTTTTGTGTCATTTAATAATGTATTTTAAATTTTTTAAATTCTGTGCGCAACATATTATTCCATTAAAATGGCATCAGTGGAAAATAGATTCTGATGAAGAAATGGTAGTGGTCTGACTACAAGAATACCACGGGAATATCTAAAATAGGTGTTCTTGAGATTCCTAAGCAAAATATTATATTTATTATAATTTCTACTAAATTTTTTTGAATTTTATTAATTCTTTGTATTTTTTCTTTTTATTTTTTTCCTTTTAGGGTAAAATTAAAACTTTTTATAAATTGTTGTTAGAGACCATAGAATAAACATGCATTAAATATAGTACTTGTGATCTAAAGCTATAATTAGCAAAATCAAAATGTTTTTTGTTGTCATTTTATATTACTTAAGTTTTTTTAATTTGGGCAAATTTTTATGTGTTTTTCACAAATAAAATTTTTATACACAATAAAGTATAATATCATTTGAATTTATATGACGCAAAAAAGATTTTTTATGAGGTAAAAATAGTATTTCTTGCTCAAGAAAAAGTAAAATAGTCGGTTCACAAAAATACGCTATCTGTGAACAAAATCTGTACATAAAAAAGTTTTGTAAATTCTTCTATTGATATGATGAATTATAAAAATTGAAAATTTACATTAGTAGCTTTTATATTTAAATTGTGTTTTTTTATTTCTTGATTCTATTGTAGTTTTTTATGTTGTGTATTCATTCACAATAATATAAATCAAAAAGACTATATTTTGTAACAAAGGGATTACTTCAATAAATAAAACTTATTTTGCAGAAGCGATAGAACTTAAAACCTCTGGTTTATAAATTTGATAAATTTTTTTCTTCAAATTGTTTTTTCTTGGAATAGTAAAATTTAAATTTTTATTATTTACATTATGCAAGAAAAAAGTTATTTTCTATGATCATAGTTTAGAAATGATAGAATATTAAATAAATATAAAAATTCTTTTATTTTTACTTTATATATAAAATATTTTATGTGTGTTTTTCAAATCTAATTTTTAAAATTATTTTTTGCCTATTGCATATTTAGAAATTAGATAATAAAAGAAAACATGAAAAATTTAGTGTTAATAATGTTATTTTATTGTCTTTTCTAAAAAGGTTCCAAAAAAATGTTCAAAAAATATAATTTCATAAATTTTTGGGTTATTTTATGTTATTTTTTTGCATAATATCAGTTATATAAACAAATCATATTAAGAATCCATTCTTAACGAAATTTTTTTATTCACAAACCAAATAAACTCTATATAAAAAAAATTTTAGTACCATACGTCAATAATTTGTAAAGATTCTTCTTCCACCTTTAAAGGTTTTTTTAACTGCATTTAACATCTCTAACTGTGATTACTATTGAAAAAATTATTAAAAGAAAATTTGGGCTTGATTTAAAACTAAAAAATGCTTTTCTTACTTTTATATATTAATCGAAATAGTTCGTTTTTTTAATTGAAAAAAACATTATTTTATTTTTATTAGTGCAATAATGAAAAATCGAATATATAAATTTCCTTTATTTTGATAAAAAATGATTTATAGTTAGATTATTATTAAAATTGTGATTTACTTGATAAAAGCAACCTAAAATATTTTACAAAAAATTTATAGAAAAAAACTTATATCTTGTATTTCTTCGTGTTAAAATAATTTAATTGAATAGTTTGAGCTTGTAAGGTATAAGATGTTTAGCATAAATATAACATACAAAAAGAATTACATAAAATTTCTGTAAATTTTCTGGTAGATTATAATCCAATTTTATATCATATTAACATTTATTTCTCTGATCCTTAAAAATTTTGCATCTAAATATTTGTACTTAAATGCTAGTAAATATATAAATTAGAAACATAAAAAAATTATAAATTGACAGAGAGAAAAAATACACAATTTGAAATGTCTATATTTTACAAATCTTTTGTAAATTCCTTTTTATTAGCATTGATAAAAAAAATAGATTTTTTTCTAATGTTATATTTTTTCTGAAATGTAGCTTTACAAACCTAAAAATCATAGAACTTTTAATTTCTTAATATTTATAAACTTTAAATTCACATTAAAAAAACAAAAATATAAACAAAGTATATAAATACCACTAAAAAAAGAAGTAAATTGAGAAAAAATATGTTAATTTAAGAAAAAATAACAAAAATTTTTATGAAGTGTATTTCAAATGATAATAATTAATAAAAATAAAATCTCAATAAAATTATGATATACAATATAACATATATTTAATATTTGAATATTAGTTATTAAAGAAATGTGTTTATAATTATATTTTTAACATTCTATAAAAAATTTATATTTATAGTTTTATGAAACTAATTTCATTTTAAAAATTAAAGAAATTAGTATACGTAAAAAATAATATAAAAAATTTCTATATTTGAACTTTTTTGTGATTTTTTAGAGATAAAAAAAATCACAAAAAAGTTATTTAAGTAAAAAAAGAGAGAAAGAAAAAGGAGAATGTAAAATATAAAAATAACTTTAGTAGTAGTAATAATAGTAGTAGCAATTATGTTAGAAGTAATCATATTAGTAGCAATAATTTTAGTAGTAATCATATTAGTAGTAATCATTTTAGTGATAACAATAATAAATATAGCAACAAAAACATTCCTAATCTTTAAGGATTTTATTTTAAAACAAGCAGTTTGCGTTCTTTGCATGACAAAAATAATTTTTTAAAGCTATTTGTATTTTATCGTTTACTACCAGTTTAAATTATGATGTAGTTTGTTTATATTTTAAATTGTTTTATATATACGAAATTTATGTAAAGAATATTTTTAAACTTACTTTAAGCATAATATAGTAGAAAGTGAATAGATTACTGCAAATTTCAAGGGCATCTATTTTTGAAACGTAGAAGCACAAATTTTAATTAAAGATTTAAGTATTAGCAGCATCGCAAAAATTGCAATAAAGTTTAAATATAAACAGAAAAAGTATTTAGTATATTGTGCTTAAAACTTTGTATAAATTTTCATTATATTAACGCAAAGTAAATTTATATTTCTAACACAAAAAAACTTTGTAAAACTATTTCAGTTTGCAGATTTTCGTGCACAAATCATATATAGTTTTAATTTTACTTTTATAGAATATTCGGTAATAGCTGTGATTATTACAAGCAGACAAAAATTTTATATGTAAGTAAAAATATTTTTTATAAAAAAATATCAAACTAGCTACATAGTAATTAAATTATTCAATTACTATATTTTTGTGAAACACGGACAAAATAGTGTAATTGCGACTATCATATGTGATTGTGACTCACAAAACATAAAAAAAACTACAAATGGATATTGTTTCTGTTTATTATGTTTTCACTATATTTGAAAAAACATTATTTACAAGAAAATTGTAGTGACTTGTTCAAATTTGATTTTTAAGAGTATCTGCTAAATTAATGTGTAATTTAGCATTTTAAAAAAGGTTTTGTTTTCTATTTTTTTGATTGTCTTGTACAATAAATATAGCAAGTTTAAAATTGTAAAATATCCAAACTTTTTATTGCCACAACTTATATTGTTGCAATATAATAAATAACAATATAGAAAACTATATTTCGCATTTAACTCTTCTTCTGGTAAAACAAATCTAATTATAATATAAAATAAAATTTTCCGCAAAGTTGACTTTAAATACGGTTTTATCCTTGAAAAGAAGAGAGAATCATTACATGGAAAAAGAAAGACAGACAAAAACCTTAAAGGTACAATTGAAAGACCCTAGCCACTATGAAAAACTACCGGGTCCTTTAATCGTGCGCAAATTAACCCTTATGACTTATGTTTCTTTATTTATACTTATTGTATTTACTCTGCTCACACTAAAAAATTCTGTGATTAAAGCAACTAAACAAAGCCTTTTCATTTGAAGTCAAGAAAACTTGAAAAATTTTTGTTCGAAATACTAATTATGAGTCTTATATCGGGTGCGTTCCATATCATCGAAATACTTATATGCAATATTCATAAAGATATAACAAAAATCCTTTCATAGAATACAAGTTATTTTTTATATAACTATGTTATAAACAAAATAACATGCCTTTTTAGTATATATCACAAGAGATTTTCAATCTCTTTATTGTGTTATTTAAAAGTCTCTATTTCAAAATTAGTATAAATCGGACGATACACTTTGTTGGTATATGATATAAATGTAAAGGCTAGACATTTAGAAAAGATTTATCTTATCATAATGTATTATAATAAAATGCGTAAATAATGTTCGTAAAAAACTGGTTTCACATATAAAAAATAATTTCCAATGAGTTTAATAACATAAAAAAATTTCATGGTCATAAACAACGCATAGTTTATGAATATAAAATATTTTAGATTTACACTTTACCATTTTCAATTTAAAAAATCTGTTTTTTACGAATTTAAACAAAGTAAAATCTGTATATTCTGCCTCTTTTTATGTATAGTATAAATTGGCACCTTAATAAAAAAACTATACCAAAACACACTTTTTACAAAAATTACAAATTAGAAATTCTATTCTGGTATAAAATATAGTGTAATGATAACAATCTTTAAAAGTTGTTTTTTCATTGTTTATTTACATGTGTTGTTATTAAAAGAACAGTGACGATTTTTCACGTAAAAATAATGTGAAATATATGTAACTTCCCCAATATAATATAATCTAATTCACTCTTCCATGTAATTGGTTAAGCGTAGATAAGAAAGGTCAAAAAAGAGATTTTTTAATTATTTTTTATCCATATTATTTCCTTAGAAATTTTATCAAGCATTTTTATTAATGTTTTGCATTAAAATATATTAACTCATAAAAAATATAACATCTGACTCATTATGATTAAAAAATAGTATTTTATAACTCAACTATATTTAATTTTTTTATTTGGGCAATCTATATAATCTTATTTATAAATTTTTAATATTTGTTTAAAATAGATTTGACAATATACATTTTTTAGTAAATTAACTAATAAATGTTTGATGATACACAATTTAAAACACTTTTTATATTGTTTAAAATTTATATAAGAATAAATTGGTTATATCAGCGTATTACAGAAATTAGTTATAATATATATGAAAAATATTTATAGGTATAAATTTTACACTAAAAACTAAAACATAAAATAATTTTATAATAATTAAAAATTGGTACAAATTTTTGACAAAAGCCATTTAAAATAAATGGAAATTCATTTTGAATAAATTTTAACGAATTTAATACACATTATATTTCTATTTGTTGTAATTAAAATACGAAACAACAGTCTAGGTATATTTTTTTACATTTAAAATTACTAGCTGTATTTAAAAGTTATAAATTTAAATTTTATTTTGATGTTTTCTAACACTAATTATTCGATGATTTGTCAAAAATAATGGTTGAACACAAATATTAATAACTTTTCATAGTCAAAAAATAAGTAATAACATATTCGAAAGAGTAAATTGCGAAAGATTTTTTTCAATAAAATAATAACTTCGATATAAAAGATTTTTTTAAAAACCGTTTTTACGATCTAGTTACGCGATTCTTGGAAAAAAAAACTAGATCGCAACATTATTGATATAGAATATGTAGATAGATAGAAAAAATATTTAGTCAAAAAAAGAATTTTGTTTAGTTAATGTATATTATAATGTTACATGGATACACAGTGAAAAACAATTTATGAAAAATTTTTTTTTTCGAAAACTAGTATTAGCAAATGTAAAATTTCAAATCAAAAAAAAGCTTTTTTAATTTATTGGGGTAATAAAATGTAAATATGCTTTTTGAATTTTATCTATATAAAAAAAATTTCAATTTTAAAAATCAAAAATCTTACAATATTATTAATTGATAAAAAAATGTTAATTTAATTTCAATCTATTTATATATTATTAACATTTTAATAATAATTTAAGTTCATTATATGTTTTTAGCTTTTAATACGTTACTATTTATATATATCCAGGATATTTATATTTTTATTTGTCATCGATAATGAATAAATTTTCATCATCGTACGAAATTTCATTTAACTACGCATTACTATTGAAAACTTCATAATAAAATCTTCTACTTTCTTAAACAATTCTTAAGCAAATCACATATTATAATTTTTTACATTAACACGGCAGCGTAAACATAGATGATGTATTCCATATAAAAATAAACCTAAATACATTTTTTTAAAAAATATAACAATTTTATGATTAGCCTTTCATATCATAATTTTCATAGATCAGGTTTTCAACTTTTTTTATTGTTATTTATCCTTTTGTTGAGTCCCTAGGATATGAGGATCTTGATGATATAGTTAGATTATTGTGTTTCTATTTTTTGTGCTTATGAGAACCTGAAGAATGCTTATATTCTATATGCTTTTATGTCACCTTTCCAATGTATTTCTTTTTGAATAAATTCATGAAATCATTTGAAATGTTTATCAATAACAATGCGGTTCATTATTTTTTCATTAAAATTATTACTGTTAGGGACATAAAAAAAGACTTTTAATTTTTTTGACTTCTTTCATCTACTTTATCATATTATTTTCAATTATTCAATACAAGTTGTGTAAGAATCGCGAGTTTTCTCTTTTATGTAAGCTGATTTTGTCCATACACATATTTAATAAATAAAGATATAAACATAATATATATATATATTGATTAGGTTTTTATTGTTTTTTTTTATATTTGAAAATTTATGAAAATTCATTAAATGAAAATGAAATCTTTTTTTATAAATATATAACTATCTTTTTAGTAAAAATTAAAATGTCATAGATTTAGAAGATGAAGAAAGAAAATGAATACATTACAGATATTTGGATAACAACAAAAAATTCAAAAACAGGCTAAATTGTGAAAAACACAATCAAGTTTTTAATTTCAAAATTTTAATCAATGAGCACGAATAATTAAGCAAAATACAGAAAACTAACTATAAAGACAAATATATTTTCAATAACGAATTTACAGATATGATAACAAGCAAAACTAAAATCTTACTTTTTTTATAATATATATGTTTATTTTTTAGATAGTAAAAATATAAAAAAAATGATTCTACTTCATTTGTATTTAAATGAAAAATATTGCCTAAATATTACTATTTTTTGATACGTTTTTTGTATTTTATTCCTTATAAATAAGTTTCCATATTGATCATATTTTTATCGATTCAATATATAAGGTGTAAATATTCTTGATCATTATTCAATAATAGACTATTAAATTTAAACCTCAATTATAAAAAAAATTTTGTTCTAAATTTATATACAAATAATCGTGTTATTTCATTAATTTTATCTAACATTTTACTGCTTACTATGGCACAATTAAAATATAATAATAAAAAACATAAAAAAATCTATAGAAAACTTCAATGAAATATTTTTTTGTATTGCTGATAAAGGATTTTAAAAAATTTAGTAAAAGATATTTTTATAAAATATATGAAAATTCACAAAATAAGGAATGAAGTTGAGCGAGATATTTTTATAAAATATGTGAAAGTTCACAAAATAATAAATAAAGTACAGCGAGAATTTTTTAACCTTATTGTCTTAAAAATATAATCCAAAAAAATAAAAAACAGCATATTAATATTTTTAAGCACGAGTTCTATATAAAAAATAATCAAATAATGTTTTTTAAAAATTTTGATACTTCTGAAAATCTAAAATGAATGTGTAAATCAATAAAATAAATAACAAATATCAAATAAAAAAAGCTCGATATCATTTGCATAGCATATTTTAAATGTTAATGAACATCTTTTTACATTTTTTTTCGATGTATATGTTTTTGAATTAAACAGATTGAAAATATTATGATACCATGCTGTCCTGCCCAATCCTAGTGCTACCGTTTGAGTGGTAGTTATGGAATATGGACTTTAGACAATTACGACTGGTCTTCGCTTCTGGTGTAATTGTTTTGGCCAAATAGTTTTTGGATAGCAGCATTTAGAATAAGACTTGGTTTTTTGAAAAATAAAGATTTGAAAGGGTGAATAATTTCAATATTCTATTTATACACTAGGTAGAAATAAAAAAGTGGAATGTTGGGGATGAACCTATGTCACAACACGTGCACTGAATTAAAATATTTTTTTGTGTAGAAAAATTTTAAAACTTATAAAAAATCATATTATTATAGAAAATACAAACTAAAAATTGAATTTTTGAATGTATTTTCGAGATTCCTAAAATTATGTGAATTTTTATTTGTGTTTGTTTAAAATTTATATTTTCTTAAAGGTTTTAAAAATATATTCACTAGCTTCAAAATTGTGTAAAAGTTGTTGCTAGAATTTATGAATATCAAAAATCAATTTGTAGAAAGTGAACAATTAAAACATCTAATCATTTTTAAAAATATGATATTAGCAAAAAAATATTATAAATATCATATATTTCACAAAAAAAATTGAAAATATTTTTTTAAGTAGAAAAACAAGCTTTTTTATATTTTTGTTAATTACTCTATTATAGCATAAACGTATTTCTTTATGTTAATAAATTTAAACCAAAATTTTAATTTTGTAGTTACTTTCGAATATATTATTTGAATTTTTTAGCAAACAAATAAAGCTTCTTTTTATTTAAAAGATAATTACTTAACGGATGGTACAATTCATTAAAAGATTTAATTAACATTTAAAGTATTAAATAATGTAAAACAGTAAGTTTCAAGATTTTAAAGAATTTATTTTGTTAAAATATAATTTTTAAGGTGATTTATAAAAGTTAATGCGTCGTTTTGGTTTTTCTGCTTTATTAACTGATGGTTTTTTTGAAAATCTATTTAACATTTCAATGTTAGATTTTATAAAAAATTATCAATTTTATGAGTAAAAAGAAAAAGTAAAAAAACATACAAAAAGAATAGTGAAATTTTCAAATTTCTTATTTTATGTGAAATATATATTATTTAATTGTAATAATATTCTTCACTTATATGCAATCCCTTTAATACCTCTGAGATATTATTACAAAAATTTTTATCATAATTTAATACTTCAATTTGTTTGTTTTTCAATGAGTTGTTTTATTCTTTTATTTTGTACTTTAATATGAAGATCAAGTGACATTTTCATTGTATTTTAAAAGCGATTTGACACCGGCTTCAAAATAATTAGGCCAAAGAGCCTAAAAGATAACAATTTTTTCTGTTTTTAATATGAAAATGTTTAAATTTCTTGGATTTTAGAACATTTTAGCTGTTAGCTCATTGTTAAAAACCATTTCGATTTCTATTTCGACTTTTGCATTTTTTACTTTTTTTATAACTATTGGCTGAATTTTGAATATTGTATATTTTTTTATTCAATGTGAAAAAATGTCAAATGTATTGAAATGGATAATTTTACCATTAAACAAAAGGCGATTTTGGTTTGGTATATTTTTGAATTACAAATAACTTGATTACGCAATTTATAATAAATAGAAAATATTATAATATTTAAGTTGATCTAAATTCAGATATAATGTTAAAAAACACATAAATAAGGACGAATTCCTCCATAATGTCCACATTTTTAATGAAAAATTTATATAAATTTATATCTTTGAAATTTAAAAAAATTAAAAAATGTTAAATTAACAAATCTATGGTGTGCTTCTTTAATTTTAAACATAATTTTCCTGATTTTCTTAATTGATAAATCTAAATATTCAAAAAATATTTATAATAAATTTAGAGCTTGAAATGGATGCAGGAAATAAGCTTCATGGTGTAAATAGGACAATAGTAGATTTAAAGCGGAACAGTATGGCGATGGAGAGATATAACCAAACATTTCAACTAAATTTCATGTTCAATCTTGTATATTTTCTTGTAAATATATTCATTTTCCTTTCTACGATAATAGTCTTCTTTTATAAACCAGATCTTATAGATAGTCTTTTATTACCATTCGTTTTGTCTTCTGCACTGCTTTCATATGATTCATGGAAACTATTTAATAGGATTTCGAAACCCGACTGGCGTCCCTTCTTGCAATTTACAACATCCAATAATGTTGAATTCTTATTGAAATCAATAGCAACTCTTCTTATGATAGGTTTCTTTGGACGATTCTTATATTTTCAATATGAGTAAAAATTATTGTATTATAATAGTGTTTTATAAAATTCAATTATATTTCTACTTGAAATAGTTTTTTAAAGAATTTTTATTTTGTGTGTAATAATTAATTATTATTTGTCTTTGTTAAATTTAAGTTCTAATTATAAATGTTAATTGCAAATTTCATAAATACAGAATAAAAGAAGCCAAAAAAATAGGATAAATTAAAATATAAATAGTACTATTTATTAAAAAAAATAAAAAATATGTCCATTCATATTGTTGTTGAATATATAAATAGCAAATGAAATTATAACTGGTAATTATTTTTATTTAAACGGATAAAAATGTATTTAATTGATAAAATATTTATACTTGATTTTATCAATCCATATGTATCAAATTTTTTCACAGATTATGATAATAAAAATTTAGTATATGGTGGGATTTTCAACCTAATTTATTAAAATAAATCAAATAGGCATTTTTATAATTATAAAAAAATATTTAAATCAATATAATGTGTTTATTTTACATTTTCTAATTTTTATAATAGCTCAGTTATTCTTTGCGCATCTATTTTTTTTCTATGTTATTTCACATTTATTATTTTTATTATAATAAATTTTTTGTGCGCAATAAAAAATTTTCAATTTATGAAATTCAAGTCTTTTGCGCAGCATCTTATACTATTAAACAGTTGTTAATCAACAACTAATTATTTTTTTTTTCTCATTTAATCTATAACAAGCATCAAGATTTCAAAATTTTAATTTTTTTTTATCACCACAAAACATTAAATAGATCAAAGAAAGGATAAATCAGAATTTTTTTGTTTTCCCGAATTAAAACAAACTAGAAAAACTAATTATTATTGAAGTTTATATATATTAGAAAAGGTAGATTTAGATGATTTATTTTTATTTTTATTAACATTCTCAAAGGCACATGCCTTAATTTCAATCTATTTATAGTAATAATAATTTATTTGATCAATAACAATAATAATTGCTCAACCAATACATATTCAATCGTTAATTACGGTAATAATCATTAAAAACATGATTTATTACTTATAAATATTCTTATCGAAATTGATTAAATATTTTTCATCAAAATAATTGTATTAATTATTTAATAATTTCCGTTTATCATATTTTAATCTAATTTATTTATTTTTCATGAAATATTTTCTTTATCAAATTAAATTAATTTGAAACTAATAAACAACATGCCTCTTTCTAATTCCCGTTCAACTGAGAGCCGTGTCTTTCTATATACCTTACATTATTCATTCTAATAAGCATCGTATTATCAGAAATTATTTTATCAACTATCTCTTCATCTTCAAACTTACAATCCATCTTTGAACTTTTAAGCTCGTTTTTTACTAAAACTCTTTGTCCTACAGTAAAATTTTCACATTTTCCCGACTTGATTGATTCTTATTCCTTTAAAATAAACAATGCTATTATATTTCACAAGCTCTCTGTTTACTTCAATTGTTGGTTTATTTGGGGGCATACTTATTTCTCTATGTCTCAAATTATTATAATTTTCAATAATATTCATCTAATTTAACTTTTTTATTTTTCCAGCTTTTAATATTGCTGTGCGTAATGTTCTTATCGCTCGCTCAACTCTACCGTTATCTTCATGGCGATATGGCATTGTAAAAATATGTTTTACATTTATTATTTTAAGCCATGATTCTATATTATCATTAACAAATTCATGTCCGTTATCACTGATCAAGTTTTGAAATTTTATCTGATCATAAGATTGTTCCAAAAATTAGCAATTCAGATACTTTTTTTATTAAATACTAATTTCTCGAAGATTTTATGAGTAAAATAATCAAGTGATATTATAGCCCAACATTTTTTACTAAATTCCATTAATCGTTTTCAATAATTTCACCATAATATGATTTTAAAAGTCGTTTAAAACCACGAAAATTTTTTTATCATGTTTTTTACATTTCAAGCAATCATTAATGATCTTTTTTATCATATTATCGTTCACATCGTTAAAATTTTTTCTAATATGGAAATAATCTCTTTTTTTGGTTTTAATTGTATGAATCTTATAATTTCATTTTTTATATCATCTGTGAAATTATTTCACTTGCAGATCTACTTAAAGCTTTAGCAACTAAAAAATCTATACCTCGTTTATAAATGAATTAAAAATCAAACATTTATAGTCTTTCAAACCAACTAAGAAAGCACTTGTTTCCAAAATAGTTTTTATTTGTGATCTATTCTATCGCTTTATGATATTTTACTTTTTTTATATCTACGACCGATTAAAAAGAATTCAAACATTTAGATGACCCTCAATGCAGCCAAAACCTCCCTCTCTTTAATTGAGTATTTTTATTCTGTATTTTATAACAAATGCGAAATATATGCGATAGGCTTTTCTTCCTGCCTTAGAAAGCACCTAAACCTTTATCAGATGCACCCGTTTAAAATTGAAATTCTTTATCAAAATCTGGCATATTATATATCAAATTTCGTTTACATTCTTTTTAATATTTTTTTTCTATTTTTCAGCTTCAATATTCTAAACAAATTTATCACCATTTTTCAATAGATCATATAAAATTTAAGTTTTGTTGATAGATATTAAATAAACAATTTATCATAATTTAGCATTTCAAAGAATCTTTGAACCTCTTTTTTGTTTTGTGGTGTTCTAAAATCGACTATTTCCTGTGCTCGGCCTGTTGATGGTTAAATAAGATTTTCATTTTTCTCATATCCTAAAAATTTTACCTTTTTTTGCACAAACACATTTGATGTTTTTTTGTAATTGATACTCTTTAAGTGGCAAAATAACCATTAAAAAATTTTTATCATATTCATTTTCATCTGATCCAAAAATCAAAACATCAGCAATACTGGTATAACAGGACTTATCTATAAAATCACTTAAAACAGTCGTCATTTATATTTAAAAATAACTAAGATTTTTCTTAATTCCCGTTGCATTTTTTTAAACTGCAATAATTTCCAATTTAAAAAAGCAGTTTTTTTTTATCTTCATCAGCGATTAGTGCATAAAAATACACATCTTAAAGATCAATCTTGCTAAAAAATTTTTTCAATTATAATCATATTTAATATGTTGAATTTTTGGTAATTCAAACCTATCTTGTTCAACTAATTTATTCAAAGATCTAAAATCTTTGCAAAATCGGAGCTCACCGATTTTTTGTTGATGAAGCACCATTACACCATTCAGAACTGCTGTCTTCTAAAGTTCCTCTATTCTTCAATCATCAACTATCTTTGCAAAATTTAATGTGCAATTTGCTTTTTTTATAGGTCTTCTCCAAATAACCACTTTTCATTCTGGTTTGTTTATTATACAAATAATTGAAGTATTTATTCAGTGCGATTGTTTTAATTAGTTTTTTTCTTTTGTACTTTCAATAGACTTTACAAGTCTGTTTCTCAATATAGAACTTGCATCTGTATTTTCTAATACTTGAAAAAAAAAATTCCTGAAATTTTTATATTTTACTTCAAAATAACATCTTTATCTGAATAGTAATTCTATCCGCTAACCTAAAAAAATTACAAAATTTTTTTAATTGAACTTACTGTGGATTTATTCTTTCTACAAATTTTTTTACTGATAAAGTTATCACTTGCCCCTGTATCAAATAATGCAACTGCTGACATATTAGGCAATAAAATTTACGAATTTTAACAACCATTACATTTATAAATCATATGAATGATAGTTTTTTCCGTCTTCTCACATTCAATTTTTATAATGGTCATAAATAACACTTAAAACAACGAATTTTTGCTTCCATTTTTTTCAGAACTATTTTTCAGAAGCAAAAAGTGTCGTTCTTAGGAATTAGAAAAATTTATATCATTTTTTTATTATATTCAAATTATAAACATTTCCTTGAAAACCTGAAAAAATATTACAAAAACTTACGGCAAATAAAAGGTTTTTAAATGTCATAAAGATCATATATATTATGTTTTGTCATAATAATTTGGTAAAAAAATCTTTTAACAAATTCACACCATTTTTAATTTTAAAATTTGCACTTTGATCTAATACTTATATGTGTTCTAAATTTTAAAACGAGATCTTTGTACGATTCATGGCTTTTTCTTAGTTGATCATCATTTCTTACCTAATAAAAACTTATTCTATAAATACTATCAACATAATTCGCTATCTCTGACCCCTTTTCCTTCAAATTTAAATGATCAAGCTCATTATTTCCTTTAACAAGAAACAAGTTTGTTTTTACCGGTTATGTTTCAAGCCCTCTATAAAATCGCATTGTTTTTTCATATCAATTGATCGTCTTGCGTTAACCAATGTCTGTTTTTTACTAGAAAAACTCTTTTGTCAATCTCCTGTGTGCACAAAAAGATTTTCATATAGCCTTATTTATTCAAAATTAGAAAAAATAGGTTTTGATGATTTACTTTTCTTTTTATTAATACCTTTATACTTGCCTGATCGTAAATATATTAATAGTAATAATAATTTAGTTGATCAATAAAGTTATTATTTTTTCACCCGTGCGTTTTCGCTTATTATTTCCAGTAATCATTATAAAAAATATAATTGATTACTTAAAAAACTTCTTATCGATATCAGTTGGATGATCTGGGACGACCTCTTGGTCGGCCAGACTTTTCGCAGTTATTTTTATTGTTTAAAAATGAAGACATGATTTGAAACTCGTTATATTTATTTAACTGGCTATATTTAAGCCTTTTAGAGATCAAATTGAACAAACCATATCAATTTGATCACAACGTCAAAACTATCAATATAAAAATATAAAACTCCAATCCAATAACCTAATAGTCGTAAAATGTCAAAAAAATCAAGCTAATCGCACAAATAAAATAATTTTATTGAAATACCCAATAAGATCAAACTTTATCTTTATTGTGATCCAAATATGCAACTATATAAATTATATTTCTTCATCATAATATTATTAACTTCAAATTATTTCTGTTTATTATATTTTAATCTAACTTATTGATTTTTCATGAATTATTTTCCTTATAAAATTAAATTATTTGACACTAATAAACAGCAATAAGATAAAGGCATGTAATTTTTTAATCATGCACAAAAATAATTTAAATTATTTTTTAATTTGCACTAAATACCCATATTATTTGACTTACAATTTGATGTTTTCATTAACATTTTTTTTCGAACGCAAATGCATTGTAGTCATTTTTAAATAACAATATTTTAAGATATTAATTGGAAAGGGAAATTTTAATACTCGACGTAAAATTCACATAGTGGAAAACAATTTCGGTATTCCACGGTAAAATTGTCATGAGCAATATAAAAACTATAAATACTAATTGGTAGAAAATAATTTTTATTTCTTAATTATCTTGTGGCGTGTCGATGGGATGATTTTTTCATTCGCCAGTGAGTCTCCTGTGCCACCTAATGTCCTGTTTGTTATGCATGGGTAATAGAAACTATTCGTAAACATAGCTTTGGCGCTTTTGAAAAATCTGAATTGGTTGTTCTACCAGAAAGAATTTACCCTTCTTATTGTAAAGATCATATTACATAAAGAAATCTTGCTGCATGAGAAGTACAGAAAAATTTTAATTTGCCTGAAAAATTCTTATTCTTTATTTCAATTTTAAAATATTTGTTTGTATTCATGTATGAAATATTTTAACTCTAAATTAATTTAATTTTTGCAACTCATGAAAATGTAAATAAAAAGCAAAAACAAAAGATGAAGAGATAAATAATTGTATATTCAGAGCATCCCAACAATAAAAATTTTTTTTGCTGGATAAAGAATGATATCTCAATGATTTTCTTGGGCTGGATTGACGTCGCATTCTAGATTTTATTTCCTAGAATCTGGTAAATAAACGTAAAATTAAAATTTTTCTAATTTTTTTTAACTTGCAATATTTAATATGACGATTTTTGTTTGTTATTTTACTCTGTTAAGTAAAATATTACAATTTTAATTATCAACACACAACTTAACTCATATTTATAAAAAATGACAACGTTTGACTTATGGTTAAATGACCAATTTCATCAAACTTCATGTCAATTTTCAATATTAAAACAAATAATAGAAATATAGATTGTAAGATAAAAACATAGAAGGTCATGATAGAACATTAATTGCTTTGTCGCATCCCAATTTTTATTATTGTATTTAACAAATTGTTTTATTTTAAAGGAGAAAAATATAAGAATAATCATGATAAAATGACACTTATCTATATAAATCTACATCTATTTCTGCACAAATAAAAATATATTGTTTTGTTCTTTATATTGTAATTTGATTTATAATATACTACGAACAAATAATTTATATTTTTTTGCATCACGCCAGACTAATTCAACTTCAATGATATATTTTCTAAAAAGAATCTTACAAATTAAACATAATTTACTTTTTAGTAGAATTTTTTTTTGAATTTTAATAAATTATTGTACATTAAATTAAAAAATTAATAAATATTTTATTTCAATCTGGCGAATTTTTTCTGAAGAACTATTTGACAGTTTTTTAAACAAATTAAAGTTGCAATATCTCAAAAAGACAACTAATATGAGTAAATATTTATATATATAAATATTTATGTTATTATATTTGTGTGCACTCATCAGTGTCGGAAAAAATTAGTATGAATTTCCATAAAGTACATACAATTAAATAAATGTGAATATTTTTTTAAAATTTGATCAAAAATACTTAATCATTTATAATTTTATTCGAGTTGGGATATAATGTCAACCTAAAACTATGAAAATCTATAACAAATATTTCTATTTATTTTTAGTATTCTAATGACTTTTTATATGTTTTTTTATTCACATCCCTTCATATATATTTTTTCATAAAAAATTAATCAATGACAAAAAAATTGTCCCACATATATAGAAAAAAGAGTGAAGAAGTCTAAATAAAAACATAAATTCTAGGAAATTCTCTTTTTTTATTATCTTCTTTATAAAACCAATATGTTTTTAATGTTACAATGTAACAATTCACCAGCAGAATCAAGATACCTTTCAGTATTTTTTGTTGCAATTTCTTATTAGAAAAATTATTAGATATCATATTTGTTTAGAAAAAGAAATCAGATAAGTTGATGAAGGAAGATATCTAACCGTTTTTGTTACAGAAAAAATTTTTATGAAGAAAAAGAAATTTGCTTTGGTTATATCCGGATTGAATATTCTTTGTTATATATCTATCTTTATGTAAATTGTATAAAGTTTGATTTTATTATGCTTTTTTTATTATTTTATTGTTTCAAATGTTATTTTGATAGATGAAGCGCAACTAATTTATCACATTTCAGCTTTCACTTGATTTTTTAGATAACAGATACTCTCTTATAATATATTTTATAAGTCTTACTGTGATTTTCCTGTTATATAGATGTAATCCATATTAGTAAATTAGTAAAAAAATTACATTTTATTGTTGCCAATAAATAATTTATTTTTTACGAATTAGAAATATATGTTTGACCATTAAAAAAATAATTTTTTATTTTTCATAAATAAAAAGAATTTTTGTCTCGGTTGTTGTGAATTATATCTTTTTAAAGGTAAAAATAGCTCTTTGTGTTGATTAAGTTCACATTGTTGTATTTAAAATTTCTTGTAGTATTCATTATTTAATTGTACTCATATATTTATATAAACATATGAATCATAGAAAAAGAATCATGAAATTATATTTTAATATCATAAAATATATCATCGAGTTTTTCATGTTTTTGAATTCTATAAAATTCATTTTTACAATTTTTACATAAAAGTATGAATTAAGAAATTATAGTATTTTGATTTCATAAAACTTCAATTTAAAAAATAAATTATAATGAATGTGCATTTTTTTAGAAGTATATAAAAAAATGCAAACTTGTAAAATATTTATAGTAAGCTTTTGTATTTAGTTTGCAGTTTTTATCCAGAATATAAACATAAAAATATTCGAAATAATTTTTTAAAAAATTGTGTACCGTAAAAAAACTTCATCATAAAATAATTAAGTAAAAATGCTTCTTCTTAACCTGATCTACTAAATATGAGCAACTTTAAGTATTCTTGTATTTTTTAAGTTCATAAATCTATAAAACTTAACAAATATTTCCACCGCATAGAAAAACAAGACGTGATTACTTGTGTTAAATAGATCCATAATGTAAATAAAAAATACAAATGATTTCTTTTTTATATTAGAAATATAATTATTGCACGAAATGTACAATTTTTTTTTACTTTGATCCACATTCTGATCCATATATTTATTATTTTAAGATAAAATAGAATGAAATAGACAAAAATCTGTAAGAATGTTTTTTTAGTGCTGAAAAGCATTTTTTTATTATAGTTCACCATCTAATTACAAAAAAACAATTGACATAATAAATTATAGTGAATCTATGAAATTTTATTAGCGCTTCAGTGATATAAATGACATAATATGAATATAATAGTTTTAAGTAAATATTATTTTTCGCAACAATGACACTATAAATGTGCATAAAAGAATAAAAATAATATAGATAAAGTCACATCGTGCATAATTAAGGAAAGAAAAAATTTAAGATAGTCAACAAAATCTATAAAAATTAAAATTGACAAAGAGCATATATATTTTCGAAAATCATTATTTATCTGCACAATATAACACTTCGACTAATTGAAATATTACTCTTCTGTTTTCGTTTACTATAAATCCTTCTTATAGCGTTTATATCCAGTTGTCAAAATTAGTTATCCAAAAAAATTATAAGCACAACTTTGTTTTATATGATTAAATTATTTGAAATAATATGTGTGCCGTACACAAATGGTGATCAATTGGTGCGGGGTGCAAATAAAGCATAAAGGCAAAAAGAAAGACTATTCAATGATGAGTGTTTATTTATTACGGTAGGCTCTGACTCCCAGGGTTGTTCCTTCTGGGGTAGTCCATTCGTTGGGCTTTCTCCGAATGCGTAGTATCCTTGTGCCTTTTTTCCTGCATTATAAACCTTAAGGGCTCGAATGGGAACCTTTTTATAGGGAGCAAGGAGGGACTTTTTGGTGGGATTTATAGGGGAAAGCGAGGCAAAAGTTATTAATTGGGTACAGTAGAGCGGTCGCTTGCTTACGCTACTGATTGGCCTCATGCCAAGCTATTTCTCTAATTTGTGGTAATTTTATTTACCAAAATGTGATTCTTAAAAGGATCCAAATGTAACAATAACACAATTTTCTAAAAAATTTACAATAATATGCATAAATATATATATATATTAACAATGTCATAATATAATTGGTGCAAATTTTCTTTATAAACTGTTCGTGTATATTAATTTAAATAAAAGATATTTTAATACGGTGTGTTTTTTTAAATTTGATAATTATTTTTTTGAACAATTTTTGTATATACATATCAAATATCTATTATTTAAAATGAAAGAATTTCAACTATTTTTTCTTAAAATTTATTTTAAGTTTTGAAGAAAATCATCCTATTATAACTGTGTAAATTAGTGCTTAGATAATCTTATGAAAAAAAATCTTTTTAGAATTAAATTTTTCTGAGAAAAGACATGAAAATTTTTTTTTCTTTACCTAAAACAGAATTTTACACTATATTAATATGTTTAAAAAAGATTATTAGTAAAATAAAACACGCTTTTTTAGTGTAAAAAACTTTCAGTAAAGAATATTGTGATATACAGTATCACATATCTTTAATTTTTTAATTTTAGTTATTAAAGAAATGTGTTACCAGTTTATGTTTTTGAACATTCTAAAAAAAATTTATGTTTATTATTTTGTAAAACTAATTTCATTTTAAAAATTAAAGAAATTAGTATACGTAAAAAATTAATATAAAATATTTCTATATTTGAACCTTTGTGATTTTTTAGAGATAAAAAAAATCACAAAAAGTTATTTAAGTAAAAAAAGAAAAAAAGAAAAAGGAGAATGTTACATAATAAAAATATCTTTAGTAGTAGTAATAATAGTAGTAGCAATTATGTTAGAAGTAATCATATTAGTAGCAATAATTTTAGTAGTAATCATATTAGTAGCAATCATTTTATTAATAAAAATAATAAATATAGCAACAAATTCATTTCTAATCTTGTAGAATTTTATTTTACAAACATTGTTCCTTCTCTACAGGACAAATATATTTTACGGCGCGAGAAAATTTTTCAATAAACATAATTTTATTTTTTATTATTTTTTTCTCGGTTTATGTTCAATATATTATTTACAATTCAAACAAGAAAATAGATAGATTGCGTTAGATGCATACAAGATTTTAAGCAATCATTTTGTTTACTCAATTACAATATACTGCCAGAATATGAAAATTAAAGATATTGATGTAATATCGATTTATTATTATTGATATTTCTTTCGAGTTATTTCTCGACCGTGGGTATATTGACATTCAAGTGCCGGTGCCAACCGAATAGCCGTTGTGACTCTTCGTTTTTGTTTCTTCTTATTTACTTTTTCTCACTGTTTTTTGTGGTTTACTTATTTAAATGCTTCATTTTTTTTTTACAAATTTCGTTTAATCCCTTTCTTGTTTTTTCTTTAAATCAAATTCAGATATAGTGTATTTAAACTTATTTATTGTGGTCTAAAAAGGTCGTTAGTACCACAATATATGGTTTGTAATGTTATTTAGAACAGAGAAATATGTATTTCAGCTATGTAATTCCTTTGTTTTTACTTTTTAAGAACTTCTAAAATGCAAGTTTTTTAAAAAAATCTACGTATTTTAAATTTTTCCAGAGGATTTTTTATATTTACTAAAAATTAAAACACTTTTTAAGTTGTAAGAACTTCCAGAATGCAAGTTTTTTAAAAAATCTACGTATTTTAAATGTTTCCAGAGGATTTTTTATATTTACTAAAAATGAAAATATTTTTTAAGTGCAATAAATGATTGTAGTAAGGTTTGATCCGTAGTTTTTTTCGCGATGTAATTGAAAGCGTAAAGATTTATTTTAAAAATTTTTATTAAAGTTTTGGTTTTCATGATGAATATAAAGATTTTTTCGAAGTTATTCTTATTCTAAGTTGTGTTTTTTCTTAAATATTATTACATTCTTATTTTCATGAAGTTTTTAGTGATAATTGTAAAGAAAAAATTGATATTGTGTAATTAATCAAAGGAAGAGTGAAATATATATTTATCATAAATTAGGTTATAAAAACACCATAATAATGTTTTAAGGTTGAAGATACCAAATATTTGATGTGATAAAATGTAGAATTTCTTATATTAAAAATTATATTGACTGTTAAAAAGCATTAAAAAATGATCAAGGCGTGAATTTACATATTTGCTATTGTAAGACAATATTAGAATAAGAAATAGAATGTAAGAATTTGTTTTTGGAATCGAAAGAATTATAATAAGAAGTGGCTTCTTTATAAAATTTACTAGTTTCCTTCATAATTAAAAATGATACTATATCATTTTTGATGGAAAAAGGTATCAATTATATTGTACATTATTGTATAATAGATAATATCATGCTCGATATTTGTAATTTGATACATAAAAAAAAGAAATTTTCAAGCATTTGTTTAAATGTATAAACACAAAAAACTTAGTTTTTATTTTTGTTGTGCTTTATTTGAGCCTAAGAACATAAGAATATGATAAAAAAAAACTTATATGTTTTTATCTTATAAAACCATACAATCAAAACAATTTAAAATTGTTGAAAAAAATACGATCTGTTTTTTAAAGATATATAGTTATGTAAAAAATCTATTTGTAAATCAAAGAACCTAAAAATATTAAAACAATGAAGTGCACTAATTCAAACAATTTGCACTAGCTTTAAAGTATTGAGATGCAAATACTAAGAAAAATACTAAAAATGGTAAGAGAATTTATTAAAAAACATTAATTGATATTCAAAGGTTTATTTTGTTTGGAATTAAGATTATTTTATAAGCCAATAGAACAATTAAAACATACCTTAAAAAATCAGATATTAAATGTAATTTAATAATAAAATAAATAAATTTTATAATGATAACATTATTGATCAAGCTGAACTATGATAGACAAATAATGATTATGCAATTGTTTTTTAATATATTTTAAGCGATATAAATTGCAAGAATACACCTTTTACCTTATTTTTAAGATATATTTCATTTCCAGAATTGTATTAATATTTAATATTGTAAAATATCTTTTTATTATAATTTCCCATGTTAAAACATAATATAAAAATGCAAAAATTAATTCATTTCTTGAATTTTTTTTTATGCGAAAAAATCAAAAAATGTGATTTGTAAATATAAAAAGAATTTATAAAATCAAAATATTTAAACAACTTTATATGAAATATATGATTAAAAACTTTTTTAATACTACTAATAATAACAGAAACATAAGTTTAGAATGCACATTATGGCTAAAAACAATGTAACTTTATATTCCTATTGTTCTATTATTCTATTTTTTAATAATAATGTGAGAACTTAAATTCTATTTGTAAAAACTATGATATTCATGGCGTCTTAAAGGGGAATTGATTACTTAGAATGAAAAAAAAGAATGTTTAGAAAGTTAATTTATTTGAAATGTAGGAAAATACAACAATTTTTTTTATTAATCATAATATGTAGCTCTTGTATTATTGATTGAATTTTAGTTTCGTTTCGTAAAGTCAAATAACTTTTTAAGAACTTTTTTTTCCTTGAAATGCAATCTAACATTTATATAAAATTTTTATGATTTTCAAATTCATTTATACAATAGAAATAATTTACTTAATAAATATTATGTTTTTTGTTTGTTTTATTCTTAGTTAAAACCGCTTTTTATCTTAAAATCTTTTAATGCTGCAATAATTTCAGTAAAAATTGATGAAAACTAATTGTTTATATAGTAATTTTTAATTAATATGATAGTCAAAGACATCCGATTCAAATAATATAGGATTTAATAAGCAAAAAAAAAAATTTTTGTTAATTACTTAAACCTGCTTCATCCAACAATAGTCATTACTATTTTTGTCATTTTATTGTCTCTGATCTATAATTTTATTGTTTATTTTAATATATTATAGATAAGATTGTTCTAATGCCTTTGAATGTGTTTCTACAAGGATAAACATATAATGATAAACAAAAATCAAATGAAAAGATACTTTATACTTAAGGTTATTTTCAGACATAATAAAATATATTGATATTTCTTTTACCTTTTTAAAAAACTATTATCTTATGAAATTTCAAATAATGAGTAGTTATATGATCATGCGTTTTTTATTTTATCATTTTTATACTTTTATAGCTGAACCAACTTATGTGGTTTTAAGTTTATTCAAAGTAATAGAATAAGTTTTTTTTATATTTTTCATTTTCCTACATGTTTGGTCTATCTTTTTTTGGTTTTCAATTCACAAATGGGTTAGAAAATATAATTTAAATATGAAATAGAAGAGATGACAAAAGAAAAAGAATAACTGATTGATAGAGACATTTGAATTTTTAATGCGATGTTTTTTTTTAAGATCTTTAGTATATTTACAATTAAAGGGAATGTTTAGTAAAGTGATATCAATTGAATAAAAGTATGCTAAAAATGATAAAAATTTTATGTATGCTCAAAAATTATCTAATAAAAAATAAAATTAAAATAATGAAAAGTAAAAACATATATTCTAAATTTAAGAATGAAAAGACTTTATTTTGCAATCAAATACACCTTCAAGTGTATATACTTATTGATTATATAATATTATCTAAATTTTTAGAATATAATATTTGAAACAAACTTTTTTTTTAATAATGAAATAAAATTTAAATAATGAAAAGTAAAAACATATATTATAAATTAAAAAAAATATAAAGACTTTATTTTGCAATCAAATACACCTTCAAGTGTATATACTTATTGATTATATAATATTATCTAAATTTTTAGAATATAATATTTGAAACAAACTTTTTTTTTAATAATGAAATAAAATTTAAATAATGAAAAGTAAAAACATATATTATAAATTAAAAAAAATATAAAGACTTTATTTTGCAATCAAATACACTTTCAAGTGTATATACTTATTGATTATATAATATTATCTAAATTTTTGAATATAATATTTGAAACAAGCTTTTTTTTAATAATGAAATAAAATTTAAATAATGAAAAGTAAAAACATATATTCTAAATTTAAGAATGAAAAGACTTTATTTTGCAATCAAATACACCTTCAAGTGTATATTTTTATTGATTATATAATATTGGAAACAAGCTTTTTTTTAATAATGATAAATCTATTTTTAGTATTATATACACGCGATTTACACACTAATATACGCTAAGAGGGACGAAAAAACCGAGAACACATCGCCTTCACCGTAATACTTACTAAATTTTGCATATAAATTATTAAAATTCTGAAACTCTTCTTTTAGGTTGTTGTGATCTGTGTATAGTTGTCCTAGGAAGATACTGATATCTTCTGAATCTTTTTCGATATTGTTGTAATTATTTGTGAGTTCTGTCATTTCGTTACACACGCCGTCGTATTTAAGTTTTTGTCTTGTGATCAAACGAAGATCTTTTTGCAAGTCGTTCTGTAATCTGTCAGTAATAACTTGCATGAGTTTTTCTTTTTTATTACCTGTGTATTCCATGAATTTGTAAATGCTTTCTAGAGTGAAGCCTTCGGCGTTTCCCAATGTTGAGTTTCCGTTGATGCAATTTCCAACGAAGAGAGATAGAGCCATGAACTCTTTTATTGCGGGGCTTTGAAGTGCTGTTTCGTATACTTTAGTTAGTTTTTTTATTCCGAAACGGACGTTACTGCACAGATCTGTGTAAGTCATGATGAAATACAAAATTTTCAATCTTCTTCTTATGAGGTTGTAAGTTTCTAAAAAGTCAGCTGTGTCTATTGTTAATGCAGTTTTTGTGCTTTCGAGGCTGATGGTGTCATTTTCAGCGTTTGTTGAAGTGTTAGCTTTGTTAGAGGCATTGGTATTTTTGCTAATTTTATTTTTTGCAACTTTTTTGCCTATATAATTGATATCAACTATGTTTTGAATGCAGTTGAAAAAAAACTCTTCTGCCCTGCCCATTTTCTCGTTAGTATTTAGATTCATTATGAATTCTATTTCCCGTGCGGTTGGATAATTTGCAATGAGCTGCTTGATGGTGTTTTCTCTGAAGGCTGATGTGTCGAGATTCAGAATTTTTAGGAGAAACTCTTTATCTGAAATTTTCGACAGACCCAAAGCTATTCCGATTGCGTTTCCTTTTTTGGTTGGGAAAACTATTTGACAGGTTTCTTTTTTTGAATTTTCAGCGGCATCTTTTTTTTCTATTCTTTCGAAGGGTGCAAGATCTTCTATTTTTATGATTTTTAGCATTGATTCGTAGTTGATTTCTTTGTTGATGATTTCCCAAATTGTTTTTTCCTTTTCCATTTTTTCCCACCGCAGTGCGTTGTATGATTTTAATAAGAATTTTGTGTATGCGGGGTTTGCTGATTTTTTTACAGCTGTTTTTCGTGGGGGACCTCTTCCTGGTGGTTTTTTCGGGCCGGTTTTTGTTGCTGTTGCTGTTGTTTTATTGGCGGAACTAAAGATTTTTATTGCTCCTCGTGTGGGTGCAGAATTTTTCAATTCATTTGTTGTATTTTTAAATTCATTTGTTGTATTTTTAATTCATTTGTTGTATTTTTTAATTCACCTGTTGTAGAAGTTTTTAATTCACCTGTTGTAGAAGTTTTCAATTCACCTGTTGTATTTTTCAATTCATTAGTTATATTTTTCAATTCACCTGTTGTATTTTTCAATTCATTAGTTATATTTTTCAATTCACCTGTTGTATTTTTCAATTCATTTGAATTGCTTGTATTTCCAATTGCATTGTCTTTTATTGTGTTTTGCGAATTCTTAGTTTTTTCAGCACAGCTAGCTTCATTTCTTGTACTAGTTGTTGCTTCTTGCATTTTGCCATCGTTTGTATTGCTTTTAATTGACAATTTGCTCAAAGAACTGCTGAGAACATCTTTATCTGTGTTTTTTCCGTAATTTAACACATTTTCAGATTTGTGTTTGATTTGAAAATCAGAGTTTTTACCTTCAATTTTGGCATTGCATTGTATGCAAAAACCCTGAGAATTGGTGCCGCTTCCTGTGTTTTTGTTAGATGATGGAGCAGTAGAGTTTTTATTTGTTGTTTTTGAATTTGGATGGCTTGTAAAGGAATCGATTGTCTTTCTAAGAATGTCATTTTCTGTAACGACGTTGTTGAAGGCTGATTGCACCCTCACCAATTCCTTTTTGAGATGATCGTTTTCGTTTTCAAGAATTGAATATGCTTGGTTCAGATCGTTTTTCTCGTCGAAAACCGGCTTGGAAAACAATATGCCTTCCAAAATACACGGAATCGATCTGAGCATGTTGTTTTTTGCCGCATAATTGAGCAGAAACGTGATTTTGTCGATCGCGAGCTGTTTCTCGGCAAAATCACAGCTGTCTACCTTTGTTTCCTCGCAATAAGTGAGCTCGGGACTGTCGTAGTTGCAATTTCTGTTGTTTGAGTAACTTCTCTGGGTGTTTTTATTTTGAGAATCTGCGCTGTTGGCATCCGATTTTGTGTGTGCGCGTGGCATTGGCTGGCTTTTCAAATTGCAACTGCTGATTAAATCAGATTCTTTGTTCGATGGAGGATCAAAATTCTCCTTTTTGCTGTTCTGCAGCTCTTTTTTCATAATATAATTTTGAATGGGCTCGGAATTCGGAGCTTCATTAGGTGGTTTTTTTCCGACATTTCCGTCTTCCACAATCACCGTTTTTAGCGAGTTTGAGTCTGTTCGAAGTATTTTTATAAGAGAAGGCGCGTCTTTGAATGTTCCTTCAGCAGAAGACTCGCTGCGCTGTCCTGATGCCCTCGCATCAAAATGTCCTGTGGCTCTTCCAATATCACAAATGATGGCTCTTTTCTCTTGCCTGCCGCTATTCAAGTCGCTTTCGCTGTTTGGAAATTGTTTTTCTGCCTGTTCGTCTGCTTTTCCACCTTTTTCTGTGTTTCTTATATATTCGAAGTTCCCGTTTTTTTCGCAAATTTCATAATTCTTATTGAATATCTCGTTGAAATTTGAACACCCGTTTGGAGCTTCCTTCTTCGTGGATTTCTTAAAAGTGCTGAAGAATCCCATTTCTCTAAATGGGCTATTATTTGTTTCGCAATTATTGTCAAATTTCGAAAATTTATCTTGTTTCTGTCTCAAAAAAAGACTATTCTTCGAATCCGCAAGCTTATAAGAATCATTTCTCTTGTAAATTTCAGAAGACTGATATGTTAAAGGCGTGTTGTAGATATTTCTTGCAAATTTTTTTTCTTTTTTAGAACTACTTTTAACACACAGAAAAGAAGATTCTCCCGTACAGGATACATCATTGCAAAAACTAGCATCTGATAAAATAAAGTTGTATAAACTGGTATCAGCACACTGTTTGGCTGAGCTCAGTTTACTATTATTTTTTATACATTCCTGACCATCTATAAAGCCATCGCGACAAAAATTATTTTTTTCTGAAGTACTTCTTTTGAGCTGCTTCACATGACAATTTCTGTTCTGACATCTTGCGTTTTTTAAAATGTTGGCAGATAAATTCTCTTTGCTGTTTTCTGAATTGGAAAAACAATTGCACAAAGCATTATAGTTTTTTTTAATCTCGATTTCTGCATTTTCAAAGACATAAGAACAATCAACATCGAAAGAAATACAACTTATAGACTCTGAATTGTCTGAATTCTTAATATTACTGATATCACTCGAAGAGTTTCTTTTCTCGCTGTTTTTCAAATCCGCAGAACTGCTTGAATAAATTTCTTTAGAAAAATGGTATTCCCTGTCTTTGAAACTTATATTCCGTGGAAAATAATCTTTGTCATCGTTTTCTTGATTATCTTGAAATGTAAGGTTGCCCATTATTTTTTTGTAATTATCTAATTTATCAACACATTTGAAACAACTGCTTTTTAATTTGTTTGTTGAAGATAACGTCGTGTCTTTTGTTTTACTTCTATTAGTAAACTTGTTCCTTAATTTGTGCAAGAAACTCTTTCCTGTTGTATTCTCTTTAATTAAGTTGCTACTATTCTCAAATAGTTTGTTTTCATATTTTTCCTTATCGGTGTTTCTTGAAAAAATTTTTTTTTGCTTTTTTTTATCATTGAAGTCACCTTTTTGGCAACTTTCCATATCTTCTAATGAATTTATAGTATTAATGTTACTGTTAGAATTACCATCTCTACCAATTCCACCTTTCTGGCTAAAATTGTTTTCTTTACTTCTACACAAACATCTTTCATAAACTAAATTGTGAGAAAATCTGTTTTTTATTTTTTCACATCTCTCAACATGTTCGTGTTTCCTCATATTTTCGGTATCAAATTTATTGTAAAGCAAATTAGATTCTTTTCTATCAGTAATCACACTTTCTTTCACTCTTGAATTTCGATTTGTGCAAATCACATTCATTTTTATTGATTCATTACTCATAACATCAACCAATTTGCTGTCACTTTGGTTTGAAATATTAGATTCCGAAAACTGAATATTTTCGCTATTTTTAGATAAGGAAATATTGAATTCTCTGCAAAAGGTATCAATTCCATCTGCTTGATTTCTTTTAAAGGTACAGTAATCACACAAAATCTCTCTATACTTGTAAAAATCGAAAAGCAATCTGCAATCAACACAATCCAGTAAAAAAGTATCCGAAAAATCATTCTTAAAACATCTAAAACGACATTTTTCATTGCATTTAATACATCTCGATTTCACACTTACAATATCTCCACACAATTCGTGTATCAAATAACATCTTCCATTAATCGTTCGATCATCTCCTTGAATAATTGCTTTATAATGGTTTTTACCCATAGTCTTGATCGATATAATACTACCTTTTCTCCCAATACCACCAAAATCAAGTAACTCTCGCCTTCCTGTAATCAAAAAATTATAATATCGCACTAGATACTCGTATTCTGTACACAAAAACCGGTCAACTATTTTTTTACAAAAATTGATCGTAAAAATCTTGTAAAAATACGTTTGAATCAAGCAATAATGACTATTGACAGATTGGAACAGAAAAAATAGCTTGCTTATGTCCCTAAAAGACACATAACTTAGCAATTCATAATATTTACTAGGGTATACGTCCACATATTCAATATTGCAAGTTATCTCCTCAATATCAAGAATTTCAATAAAATTCTCATAACTTTGTAATACAGTCATGATAGCATTCAAATATTCATTCACCATATATTCACGACTATATTTCACATAATTTCCTATATAATGTAAATCATCACCACAATCAAATTCCTTATCAACAGCACTACTTCCATATTTATCAACACTATCGCTGTCAAAATTTATAAAATATTTGCAATATATATTATTAAAATTATCTGCAGAAAAACTATTAACAAGTGAAAAATCGGAACACAATTTATCATTATAATCATCTTTACTAACTTTATCATAACTTAAATCTTTACCATCTCTACGTTCCTTCAAACAACCCGGCTTATTTTTATTTATATTCTTCTCGTTACTTATGTCCTTATCAAAAATATTGCACATTCGTATACCATCTACCAATATATCATCTCCATCATTGTCAACAAAAACTTTATAATAACTTAGCGGCCCATTTCTCAAAAGACTTTGTAAACCAATCAGACTACTCAAGTTCGGCTCATATTTCAGTTTACTCAATAAAACTATCAGATTGCGCTCTTTATCACTTTGACTCTGTAACGAAATTAGAAGATCACTAATTTGTGCTTCACTCATGGTTTTTACTAACTTATTAACATCTTCTATTGGTGTGCCAAGTGATTTAAGTAGCTTAATAAAGGTTCTTCTTATATCTTTAGATAACATATTATATTCAACTAGATTCTCGCTGCTTTCAACGTCTACTTAATTTTTCTTTAACCTTTTTAAATCAAGGTTTTTAGTATACAAGATAAAAGTAGATAAATAATCTTAATATATTTTGTTATAGACAATATTATTTATTTTATAAACGGTTATATTTAAATTCAAGGTTCTCGGACCTTTTTTTATAATTCGCTTTATTTCGGTTTTATTAACATTATTTGTGTTTGTTGTCGTTTTGTTTGCCTTTTTTGGACTTAAACTCGTGTATATATAATATTATCTTGTATTTGTTTCCTACTTTTACAAAAAAAAAATCATTTATACCTTTTGATTACAATTAAACCGTCTTTAAAATATACCAACATACATATATAAAAAATCACACTTTCTTGATGTTTATTCCATACTTATTCTTTAAATAAACAAAAATACATCATATAAGAAACTAAAACAACAATTCTTATGATTCAAAATACTTGTTCTCCTTTTCTATATTTTCTCTAATTTATTATATACTTGTGTCAAGTTTTAACCACACAAAACTATTTCCTTTTTTAAAATTGATTTAAGCTTACATTAAAAAAATTTGCTAAATAATTAATAATTTTTTACAAACCAAAAATATAAAGACCATTTAAGTTTACATCAAATACTATTTATTCCGTTTCATATTCATATCAAACTCGATCCTTTATAATTTTCATTGCATCAAAGCTGCTCTATATAAAATATCTTTTTTTGATTTTTTTTAAAAAATAAATTTAGTATTGTTAAGAACATTTAACACTAATATGTTACATTAGAACGAATGTAAATATATTATGTATATAAATTAAATAATTGTTAAAGGAATTGTCCATTTTATAACAATACAACAAAATAAAAGCAGAGTTCCATCAAAACAAATCATTA
>AFBI03000059.1:38707-244619 GCA_000230595.3 Edhazardia aedis USNM 41457
CCATCAAAAAAAATCATTATTCAATTTATATATATACTACACACTTGTACACAATATGAGATCTTCATAGGAGTTTTTGTATCTACAACACTATCTTTCAGCTACTATCCATACATTTCTAACTCTATATAAAATATTTATTCATTACTCTTATCAAAATAATGCATTACAAAGTATATGAACAAAAAAGTGCAAGAAAGAAATGTTATTGGTTTACTTTTTACGATAAATAACAACAGGTTGACGAAAAAAAATTTATATCAATTTACATCCTCAAAGCTTGCTCTTTACTCTATTTCTTGCGCTATACGCATAGCCTTCAGTGAGAATACAACAGATAAATTTGCCATTTTCTGATTTTCATTACTCTGCGTTATAATTTTTTAATTTACAAACTATAGGTCAACTATTTTTTGCAAAAAAAAACAATGTTTTATATCGAAAAAAAACAAAAAAATTATTCTGTATCGTATTCTGTAAGTAATCTACTTCTTTAATAAAAAAAATAATTTGCATGATCATATGCTTTGTTATAAACATCCTTATAACAAAAAAATATTAATTACATATTTTGTCATTATGTGATTATATTTTTTTCATTGAACTTGAATATTGGTTCTAAATGTAAAAAAATCGCATTTTGCTTCAATTACGCATTTAAAAAAACATACGAAGAATTAACTTTGTTTAAGCTTGTATAATTGAGCTTATTATCTTAAATATTTTTACAATAAAATTAAAAGAAATAAATAAATATAGAAAAAATCGAAAAATTTTATAAATTGTCATATTTTCATATTGTTAAATGTTCTACACACCTTCATATAGCTGTTTTGATGTAGTATTTTATTAGGAATAAATAAAACGGCATTTAAAAAGTATAACCAAAAAAAAATATAATATCATTTTCTTTTGTAAAAAATATATTGAACAGTTCTAATACGAAAAAAATAATTGAAGTAATTATCAGCACATATTTTATGGTTAATGTTTTATATCTACATTAAGAACTCATATTCTAACGATCAGATTTTATAGGGTTTGTATTTTATTATTTGTTCTTAAATCACGTTAATATAACTAATAAATTGAGATTTTGTTGTAGTATACTTTTTTAATAATGAAATTTTAAACTACACTTGTATATATCTTTATAAATCCTGATTATCTAGAATATTTCTATTTGTAAATCTAAACTATTACAAAACATCAATAATATCTGTAAGAAAACTATCTTAACTAGAAATTAAACCTTTATTACTGTAATCTAAAAGTAATTTATTAGAAAAACGTGCATAAATTGAATATATACATTTTAGAGGCATAACATCGTTATTTGTATATTTATTGTAAATGGAAGTACTTACTTTTATGCTAGGTTTATTCCAGCTAAGCTTACTTATAGTTAATGAGTTGTGACTTTCTATTCCCATACTTCTCACCATGCTTCCTCCTCTGTTTATTATTATTTTTTTGAGGACTAGAGCATAAATAGTTAGCATGGAGAATAAATTGCGAGAGAACACATAATTAAAGAGAATGTATGCGTATTTCAGTAGAAAACATGTATATTGCATGCTTTCTCCGATTATTTGACATTTATCATAACAATTACATAAAAGAATATATTGAAATCTTGAATTTAATTAAATATTTTCAGATTGTTAATCAAAACGTTTTTTATAAATTTTTTTTTTGAGATAATATTGATTATATTTATCTTGATATATAAATATACCAATAATAAAAATCATCACAACTATTTCTGGATCCGAAGAAGCATATATTAATTTGTAATATATAATAAAATTTGCATTATTTTACGAAAAAATAAAATTTATAAAAAAAATTTTTGATGCATAAAAATGAACCTCCTTGTTTGTAATTAGAAAATTTCATTCTGCTCACAACACTACTTTATCTAAAATCATTTATTAATAATGAAAATATATTATAAATCAAGTTCATATGTTACTAGCCCTTTTACAGACACGAAATTTCAATTATCTATGTCGACATTTTTTACCAAGCAACATTGTTGAATTAGTTCGTTTTAAACTAAATAAGATATATTTTTTGACTTAAAAAAGTGGAATTTACTGTATTACTTAAAACTCGACTCTTAAAAACACACTGTGTATAAATATAGTAAAATAGTATAAGAAAACAAAGGTTCAACTAAAAAATTTCATAAGAACTGCATTTATTTAAAAAATAATTTAAATTTTTCTTTAGTTTTTTTAGATTGCGTTCTAACCAAAATATGTAACAGCTCTTACCATATTAAGTTAAAATAAATATTAATTACATATTGTACACATTAATTTAAACAAGAATTATCGCCTTTTTTTGCGAAAAGTATATATACATAAGAAGTCATAATAATTCCATTAATGTTTTTTTAATCTTCATGATACTTTGCAGTGGTTTGGTAAAAAAATAAAAAAAAACATTTTTATAATAATAATAGTTGGTTTTAATAAATAGCCATATTAATAAGTCTATGCAAAAATTTTGGTTATATCGTATCTTAAAATATCTGCAATTGTTGCTTTCATTTGTATTTGACGTTTTCTTTTATGATTGGAATTTCATGCTTTTTATCAAAATCGTGACGTAATAAAATATTATTGGTTCATTTTATTTAAAGAATTGTTTGTTTTAGATGTTTTCTTTTTTTGTATAATTTTCGATCAAAATATGATTCGTGATTTAAACTCACTGAAAAGCTTAAAAGGCTATGAAAAAAAATATTGACAGAGTTTTAATGTCTTTTCAGAATTCTAAAAATATTTCTATCTTTGGAAAGTCGGGTAAGCCGAGAGCTAGATCATCCAACCGTAAACTTGAAAATTCTAGATATTACATTAAAAAACGAATTTTGCAATTTAAGCAATTTTTTTGTATTTTTTTCTAGAAAATTTAGACAAAATCCCTATTTACATCAAATCAATTAATCATTTTTCATTAATATACAATCTTCTAAAATTTATCATTATATAAATAATAAAATTGTTTTTAATTTATTAATTATCATTCATTTTAAACATTGAAAAATATATAATATGTTGCATGCCTAGATAACCAGTTGATTCGTTGAATTTATCAAAAATTTTTAACATATATATTATAGTTTTACAGTGCATAATAAAAAAAAAAATAAATTAAACAACCTAGACAAACACTTTTTTTAGAATTTTATAAATAATAAATCTTAGAATATTTTCATATTTACTTGTATATGTTTATTCCAAATACATACATTATACAATACTTGAAACATATGCAATATAGTTTTATCTTTTATTACAATTGGCACTAATAAATAGATTTACTAATGTATATACCTGATGGTTTATTCAATAGGTTATTTTTATTATTCTACATATTGTAAATGTTAAACAGAAAAAATGCATGTGTAAAACTATTTTTTAAAACATATTGTTATTATATTGCAAAAAATATACGTGAAAAATATTCTAAAAGATCAATTATATTTTTTTTATTTTTCATTAGAATAAAGTGCCATAATATAGAATAATTGGGCATGAAATTATGAATAATTTTAAAAAGATCAAGAATTATGTAATGAAAAATAATAAAACCTTTCCTCTGAATGAGTTAATACCAAATCAATTGTATAAATTTTTACGCAGAAATAAAATGAAATTTTTCATTGTTCGTTTGAAAATAAAATTTTTACTAAATTTGAAAACAAAAAATTCTTTGAAATTTCACTTAAAAACGAACAACTGCAATTTTATATTTTTGAGAATTGAAAAAAATACTAGACTTATTTTTTTCTTTTTAGGTCTTTCGTAAAGAACAGAAAAGTTCAATTAATATTCCACTTGATGATATAATGAAAATAGAAATCTTTTGAAGCCGACCAATTGAGTTACTGTATTACTATAAAAAAAATAATTACAAGAATAGATGTAGAATTCTTGTTTGTAGAGATTGCAATTTTTTTTGATATTTTAGAAACAAGTTACTACCTAAAATATCTATTTTTTATCTTCTAGAATATATGATATTAAAGATTTATTAACTTTTTCATGTATTAGATTCTAAAAACAACAAATAGAATTAATAAAATTAAAAAAAATTATGAATAATTAATCGCTGGTTAATTATTGACTAAAAGAGAAAAAAATCGAAAGTAAAAATAAATTTGACATTTAAATAGTAATCATAGATTTTATTTGTACAAACGATTAAAAATATAAGTTATAAGATTGTGCATTTTTATTGAAATTAGTTATAAAAAATGCAATTGAATGAATAAATAAAATCTCAAAAGCAATCTTTCAAAGCTCTATTATTATCTAAAGTATGTCTTCGTGCACAAGAATACGCAATATTTAATGAGAAATATTCGTTTTTCAATGTTCAAGGAACAAAAACATAGATGAAAAATTTTTGTGTTCTTTTGTTTTAAGCTGTGTTTCATTGAAACTTTTATCGTTTTTATCTTTTTTTATGAAAATACAAATATCTGGACGCTTTAGTATTAAACTAACAATATGACTTTTTGTTTTGATTGTCTCAGTTTAATTTATATATAAATAAATCTAAATAATAAATTCCCCGTAAATATAAATTTCAGAGAAATTTTTACGTGATTTTTAACTTGAAATTTACATTTCAGTTTGGAAAATTTCCATTGATAGTAAAATTAGAGATTAAAGAGCTATATATACTTAATTTATTGCATCTTTAATAAGATTTTCAGTTTCTATTAAAATTTTGTCACAGATATATTTTTTTCTGTTAAAATTTTTATCTGAATAAGTCAGCGATTTCGGCTTCAAAAAAAAGAATAAAGTTATGTCATATATCAAGTACCTAAAGCCGTTTTACGTACGCAAGAACAATTGAAAATTCCTCGGACCGACTTTGTATGCTCCTATAGTCATTAATCTGGTTATAGGGTTTCTGGTTTAGTAAGGTACCGGGTCTATTGCGACGATGTAGCTCTTGGCAGAGAAGCTTTTAGGAGAACCGAGATACCGTGTGTTGGAAACATCAGGAATGTTCCTGGATGTATAAAAATCATAAGAATCTGCTAATCTATAACTTTGTTGTTGTTTTATTTATTAAGAATAATCCCGATGGGGGAGTAGCAACAAAAGAAATGGTTGGGTAAAGAAAAATATATTTTCTTACATGTAAGCCTTATTAATCTATTATACAGGATATTTATAAATGTAAAAATTTTTCTTTCCATGCATAGGTATCACTTGAATTCGGTTTATAAAATTTTTTTGAAAAAAAAATATGATTTTTAACATATTTGCAATACGAATGTATTAAATACTCAAAAAAGAATATTGTGCATGTTTTCATATTATAAAATCAAAAATATAGATCCATTTCTGATACTGCTTTTGTTGTCATGTATTTTCCCGTGTTAGAAAGAATACGAGGAAAACGCCACAAATTAAATCCTGAAAAAATTGGCAAATGGATTGATTGAATAGCGAAAGTTGAAAAAACTATTAATTAATTTGAATAGAAGTCCTATTATACATGTAAAACGATCAATAAACAGAATAAATCATAAGAAAAATAAGCATTGCAAACCAATCCATTATGAAAAAAATCTAAATTAAAAATTAAATGACAACATTTTTATACAAATGATAACCATTTTTAATGCATAGATTTATTATAAACTGAAAGAGGATTTTCAAAGATATTTTCTGATTAGTTAACGTCCAACATACCGAAGACTTCATTGCGAATAAAAATTGACCAATAAGACCTTGTTATTTGAAACAATAATATTGTGACAATTTTAGTAATCTGATTGACTAAGGACAATATATTTGAATTTGTGTTTAAAAGAATTTCTTTCAGTGATTACATTTACAATTCATTTGTGAAGATTAGAGGACGAAACAGACTAGGGCAAAAAAGGGTTCAATACATAGAAAAACATAACGAGAAAGTCGTAAACGACACAAAAACTATAAAATCAAAAGAAATTATTATATATTTTCTTTTTTGGTTTTCCTTTTTTCTACACATAGAATGAATTAATATGTTCTTCTATTTTAATATATCTCTTTTTGTTTTCCAGAATGAAGTGCAACAAATTTTTGCGTAAAACAAAAATAAATAAATTAATAACAAATTCATTAATAAGAATTTTTTTGCTGCAATAAAGCTACAAAATACATACATATTTTTTTTTAGAGTTTTTAGATTTGTAATTATTAACCATTTAAGTGTTGTTTATAAGATGTAAGTGCTACAAAATATTTTTGATAAAATTAATAGTTCTCATATATGATATTCTCATTGTATAAAACAATATTTGTACTTATAATTTAATATTGATAACAATTTTAAATTTAAAGATAAAAAAATTATGATAGCATGTTATTGGCAATCAGAAAATATTTTTTGTAAGTTACCTTTTCTGAAAATAAAATAACAGATATAAGAGCTATTTTACAGCTGAAAATTGTTTAAACACATTATAAAATTTTTTTATATGTTTTTCTGAAAATTTAATGTATTTCATTAAAAATTGTTATTTATATGGTTTTTTAATAGATATGAGAATTTAAAAACATTTTTTCTAAATCATTTATTCATATCAACAATAAATTTTCATTGAACTTTTTAAAGAAAAGATGCGACGTTATAAATTTAGATGATTTTTGTGTTTTTATGTGCATAAATTTATTTATGTTCGTTTATTGTTTTATTTTTTGTTTATCATCCCAATGACAATAATGCTGTATTGTTGGTCAGTCCTTTTGCCCTTGTTAGATTTGAACAGACATATTTCATGGGTGAATTAAAGAAAAGATAAGTGTAAAAAGATCAATGTACTTCTTCACGCTAATATACTACACCAACATATTTTATTCTTTCTTTTTTGCTTATTTTTTCTGAAATTTTCATAAATAGTGATTTTTTTCTAATATTTAATCAATCACCAACACAAATTTCGAAAGTTGTCTTTCAAATAAAACATAAAAATATATGCGTTTTTTGCGCAGATAGATGAAAATTTATTACATTATTTTGATATAGTAAATCTTAAAAAATTTCAACAAAATGATCGAGGCATATAAAAAGTAAAATAAAAATTTTTCGATATTAATTTTTTTCTATATTTGAAAAATCAGCATCAAAAAGAATCGCCAAACTTATTTCAGGGAATATAGGAACCTATTTTGGTGCTTTGTTATGCGCATTCGAAAGACATCAAATAATAAATTAGTGTTAGTGTCTCGTGTCTTAAAATTTATATTTTCCTTTTTTAAAACAAATAGTTCACAATATTGTTATTATCAAACCTGTAGAGTTGCTTTTTTATTTTATTTTTGTATAAATACAAAGAAATATACTAAATTTATTTCGTTATTTTGCACGGGAAAATCGTTGAAAGACTTTAAGAGAGATACTTCCTTTAGCAAAAAACCTTAGTAGAATACTTCAAGATAGGTCGTATTCCCATTTTCACCAAATTTTATAAAAAAATGCGTGAGTAACAATAAATATTAGTTTTTTAGAAAATTGTTTAATCTGAAATCAAATTCATCAACTTCAAAGTTTCTATAACTTAATAAGGCATTTTTAAAATATATTGAAAAAAAAATTAATTTTAACTATAGGTATAAGCAAAAAAATGTAATTTTTATAGTATATTATATTTTATTGTCAAAATTTCTAGGTGCATAAATTTTGTTTAATGTTATCTAATTTTTCATAACAATTAAAGAAATAATATTTAATTAAAATATAAATAATCGTTGTTGACATATGCGATTTTATAGCAAAGTATATCATATTTACTGTGAAAAATTGTGTTTCAGACAGCAGTGTAGTACCTGTTATCGAACCAGAACAAATATGTTATTAACAGCACTTCCTAATAGGATGTGCTTCATGTAGATTTTAAATAACCTTTCTTAAAATTAATGATTTGACATAAAATTATTCTAATTTGAATAATAATAACAATATTATTGATTCTGATGCAACAGTTTCTCATCCCAACCATCGATTTTTCAACCTCAGAGAATAATGGCAAATTTTACTATTTCATTCACATACGAATAAATTTATTCATCAAAAATAGTTTTGAATAATAAAATATAGTTTTGTATATATGAAAATCAATAACAACCATTAACGCATAAAAAATCTAAATTTTTTTAAGGTATGGTACTAAGTTATTAGAATTTATTGTAAGTGGAGCTTATAATAAAAATTACTGTTTCGATATATTATAAATTTACACATTTATAACTATGTTTTTTAAATTTCATAATATTGAGGAATAGGTTTTAAATATGTTGTTTCAATTTTTAATTTGAATTTACTAAGTCATCAAAAATACGCATACTTACAAGAAATTAAATTCTTTAAATTATCACTGTGAATTAAATTTTTTTCAAGAATAAAATATATCTTCGTTAGTTTAAATTTGAAATGTAAATCTTTAAGGATATTTTTAAAGTCGTTTTATTGGTAAAATAATTTATATAAATTCAATATTTACACAATAAAAAACGATGATTTAAAAAATATGACATATTTTGGTTATTAATATCACAAACTTGATTTTTATTGCCATACGCATGTGCCCTAAATACAATAATAATAATAATTATCAATACGAAAAGATGATTTAAAAAACAACTTTGATACTTTTTCAATTTGATTAAACAGCTTATCACAAATTTAATCAAATGTGAGGATAAAAAATCAATATATCTCAATAAATATTTCATATTGAATACATGCTTTGTTAATAAAATTTAAAAAACTACTCATCTTATAGGTGTAATTTTGATATAAAGCAAAAAATAGTCGTGTTATTATAATTAATTAAATAAAATGAAATTATAAAAATTTAATCAAGATTTAATATCAATTTGGTTTTTTCAAAAATTGATATTTCTCATTATAAAACTATAAATACTATAATTTCTACTCATAATTAAAATTAAAATTTTTAAAGACGAATAGATGCTTAAAAAATACGTTTTCATTTTTATTGCATAAATTTTTTTATGTATAAATTAAATATTTATTATTATCTATATGTTTGTTGGTTTTTAAGATGATAATAATTTTCAATCATTTCACGATAGGAATTAATAATCATCATTATTATTGCAATAATAATAATACAATCCATTTGGTGGAAATTATTATGAATATCATTAAACTTTATGATTAAAAAAATAGAAACCAATTCATTAAAAATAACAACATCGTTTAATTTTTTTTTTAACTTGGAAAAAATATCTTTTTACAATTTAAATATTTGTAAGTATCTCATTACAAAATATATAAATTATTCGGCAAGTTTTGGAAGCATTAGAATTGATATTTTGCGGGTTTATTTGCATTTTATCTGGCAGATTAGCATCAGAAATACAGCATGAACGGGCTTGTAAATGTAAATTTTTACATTTATATGATTTTCCTAACATTTTTTCGGCACAATCACACCTTTTTTCTGTATCAATAAGAAAGTTTTGTATGTTAATCAAGAAAGTTTGTGTAGCCATATCAAGCATCTTAAATTTATTATTTCGAATTATATCTGATATTGCATTATCAAATTTGTTTATTTTTGCCAGACTAATATTAAAACCGAGGTTGTTCTCTATCAAGTTTGTAAACCTTTCACTTAAAATGCCTTTGTAGCATTTTAAATCATAGAATAAACTTTTAGACATAAGGTATCCGTCAAGGTGATTTTCAATTTCAGATGTAATCTTTAAATACGAAAAATATTCTTCGCTAAAAGAATTCGTTGAAACGAAAAATATTGGGGAATTAATATAATCCGTTCGGATGATTTTTCGTTCAAAATAAGCTAAATTTCTTGGATTAGCATTTCTATAAATGTTTGCAAATGCGTCATCATCTACACTATGATTGTCTATCTCAAAAACCTTATATAAAAATTCTTTTTGATCTTGCACAAGAACAGAATCGAATCGGCTATTTTTACAGGTAAGTTTTGAATTACTCAAATGCGGCATGCAATCGATATTTGATATTTCTAAATTTTGATTTCCTTTGTAGTAGTTTGAAGTTATTTCATTGCTTCTTTTTTCTTTATTTACCAATTCTAAAATAACGCTTAAAAAACCTAGGATGATTATAAGAAACGCTGTCCATGTGAATATGTATCGCATATGGGTCTGATGATTAAAAATATTCAGTCGATTATAATTTATAGTATATTAATTTATATTTATCATTAAGAAATTAACATAATTATACATCCAGCAAATACTAAGTATGTACGTGTTTTTTATAATAATTTATATAAAAATACGTCTTCCTAATTTTAAATTCCGCTATTTCAAATATTTAATACAAAAATTAAAAAAAAGGCAAAAATACATTTAATATGTTAACTTAAAATTTTTAATGATTTTTATATGTGAGAAAAATGTCTAAAATTTAAAAGATAGTCTGTTATATAGATTAAAAGCAAAAATTGCTCATTAAATACTTTTCTTTTTTTTGAATTTCATCTAAGTTACATATAACTACAGACGTAATAAAATAAAATATACATTTTTTAAAAATTCTAAATTATTACAAATTAATCAAACTCGTAGATTATTTTGTTTTAACTTCAAAATAATTCATTCTTACACTAAAAAAACCCTCAACCACACCAGATTTACAGACTTGAATATGTTCGATGTTAATAAATAGAGCATTTATCAACACATTTCTGTTCTATGTAAAAAAATCAAGAAATTTAAAGTACATATTTAATTTGTTCTAAAAAATTTTAATTGATATTGTTGGATATAGGACATGTGAAAAAAATATTCTGTAACGTTCAATCTAATCAAAACATAATTTAAATCTAATGTGTCATAAATCACATTCGTGACGAAAAATTAAATATTTAATTGTTATTGATTGAAAAAGTATTAAAAAGTGAAATTATATTAATTTTCAGTCATTTTCTGACTTAATCAAGAAATATCAGATTTCAATCATTTGATTGACAGATGGCTATATAAAGCCTAGATTTTAGATTTTGATGGTCACAAGAATAATAAAAAGGTAAATAAATCCCATGAATCTTTGCCCTCAAACAGATATAACTAATTTTAATAAATCACTAATTTGTATTTGGATAAAAAAATGATTTACATTTAATTTTCATTTCCAGTAAAATTCAAATTTCAACGCTGTTAAAGCCTAAATAAACTATATGTGTTTTTGAGCTATTAAAACAATCGAATGACATTTTTTATTCATATTTCAAGGATTATCTTAAAATTATCGAAAACACCAAAAATTATTCAACTATTTTTTCTACAATTAAAAGTTTTATTTTTCTTAATCAACCTATTAAGGAATATATGAATGTAATTTACATAATAACTTTTATTGGTTTTGCAATAGTTAAGTGAATTTTATACTAGAAAACTAATCGCAGCTTTTTATAAATGAAAAATTATTTTTTATATTATCATATGATCAGTTTCATTACAGTTCAATCTAACAAAACCACTTCTTTATAAATCTGAATGATAAGTATTTCTACTATATAAAATTAGATTAACAAATATGATATAAAACAAGATTTTTGTAAAATTGTTAATGATATAATTAACCCGTTTCTTTATTAACTATTGTATTTTTATTTTAAAAAATACTAAACCTCATTGACATGAGAAGCTTCATTGAATTGAAATCTAAATCAATCAATTTATAGATTTATAAATTTTCGCTATAATAAAGAAGTGAAGTTTAATATCATATTTATATTTTTATTCAAAACCTTATAGAAAAATCTTTTTAGTTGTATGGATATTTATTTACTAATTTTTTTATAAAAAATAAGATACAATATAAACTATGATGTTTAATTTTTTGCGTTGCTTAATTCCAATACTAAAATTTATTAAGCCTTAAAAGTTTTAAATACCAATCTAATGAAAAAAAAACTTGTAAATAGATTTGTCTTAAAGTTTTTTTACAAGCATAATAATTGCATTTTGTATTAAGATTTAATATATGTACTTTTAAAAGACTTTGTTCTTTAGTTATTGTTCTATTTAAATTTTTTTGTTTTTTAATCAAACCATAAAAGTTTAATTTTTTGATTTACATTTCGCATATAGGATTTATAAGATCATCTAAGAGTCATGTCATTTTTTGATTGGATATATAAAAATGTAATTTTTTTGATTTATTTTGTAAATATAATATATGTTGTGCTACAAGCACTACGAATGAGAGTTGACAGATGAAACAAATTGTTATCGTGGCGATAACTTTTTTGCTTATAAATATTGATTCAAAATTTGATATAATTCTTGGTTACAGAAATCATATAATCGATTAATACGATAAAATAACAAATAATATTGATTTGTGCAATAAACTATAAAAAAAACGTTGAAAAATTAAATTATGAAGTCTTAAAAAGGTTATAAACACTCTCTTTCTGTGTCTCCGAACGCCAATTCCAACCATATATATTTTTTTATGTTGAAAATTTTACATTTATTAATCGAATTTGATTGATGTTTTCATACCAATAAAAGTATTTAAATTTGTAAATAAATAATTATTGAGCAATTTTCTTTTTCAACATACCAATATATGATAAATGCACTCAATTCGGAAGGATAAAGGGTCGATCTATTTCACCAAAATATAAAACGAAAAATTAAACAAATACGTTGTTCTTTATATATAGAAAGTTACTATTACTTTATTTAATTTTTTAGAAAACTATTAAAATTATTCTTTATTGCATAATATACATGAGTATATAAAAAAAACTTATAAAAATGTATTTTTTATTATTTTAAATTTAACTAAAATCTAAAATAAAATAGAAAGAGATATTTATTGTGAGTAATGTTTTTTAAAAGATTTTAACTATAATTTTTTTAAAAAAATTGATCATTTTAAGCAATTTTATTTGTTAAATTATAGTTAAAATTATTGCATGTGGTTTTCATACAGATAAAGCTTTTTATCAATCGAGTCGCTATTCTGCACAAGATCCAGTTGTTGTTGCAAAATATTCTAAATGAGATTCTTGTAAAAATCACATTTTATCAAATAAGTGAATTCAAGATTTTTGGTCAATTACTTTTGCTAGATAATTATATTTGATTAAACTTGAAAAAATTCTTATTTTTAGAAGATAAGTTTGTTTATAATTTTTATCTAATAATAGACAATATATTTTTTTAAGCAAAATTACGTAATCGTCTTAGAATGAATAAACAGTCTTCACCAATACATAAAACCACATGTCAAAAAGCAAAAATGAATTGTTAATCAAATTTATAAATAAAAAAAAGTTTTAAAACATATAAAAACATCAAAAAAATTAATTAAAAAAAATTATCTTATGGTGCAAAAAACAGATAAACTAAATTCTCAAAAATGTCAAAAATGAAATTTTAATTTCATCATTGTAACCAGTAAATTAAATATCAAATAAATGACGTTTTGACAAAGTATGCCATAATCCAAAAACTTTATGCTTAAAATAAGATCTTTACGGTTCCTTAAATTCTAAACAACATGTTTTTAAAATTATCTGTTGTATGCCAACATTTAGAGGTAAAAATAATTTTAATTTGTTCTTTTATGCTAATTTATTCATGATTGTTATTGAACCAGTTTTAATATAATTTGATCCATTAACCATAAACGAAGTATAATAAAACAGTTATGCTGCATCTATATAGATAATTTTGTCTAAAAACATATGAAATTAATGTGCAATAATAATTCTTTCAAAAGTAAGACTTATAAATTTACAAGTAACTACGATTATGCATATAATAATAGAAGTAAAACCAATTCTATTATCGAAACATATTTAACAAATAAATGTATGCTCGATAGATTCTGCAATAGTAACAAAAAACAGTTGTTTAAAAAAGACGATTAGAAACACTTTTATTAATTAACCGTTTAGCAGAAGTGTTGAAAAAATTACTTCATCTAAATACAACTTATTATTTTTCTTTTCAGAAGAAAGTATTCGAATCCTGTAGATATAAGCTTGTTTTTATAATATCATTGTTTTTTTCTGCCGTAACTCTTATTGAACGAAACTACTAACAAAAAATTTAACCTTAAACTATAAGTATTTGTAAAAACAGATATTTCAGTATATAAAATAAGAACAGAAAAACGGATTTCATTGCAAATATTCTTAGAAATTTTACATTATTCTATATAAATATCCAACATATGTTATATTATTATTTTTCTTTTTCTGTGGAAATAAATAATTATTCAAAATATAATATTCAAGATGTTTTATACGCACCTCTGCAATAAATTTAATTAAATAACTAAGAACTTGCTCTCATAATGTAAAAATTTATTGTCTTTTAATTTTCTTGAAAGCAATTTTTCTAATAAATAATACATAACTGAGATACATTGAAATTCAATATAATCAATACTCTGTGTAACGAATTAACACAACAAGAAAGAAAATTAAGGGTATCAGCTAGGAGCAGCTGTTCGCATAGATATATGTCAAGTTTATTTTCTTTTTGTGTTTTTTATAATAAATCACCTACGGATTAAATCAAATGAGTGCATTATCCCATAATATTAGTTATTAATCACTATAAAATCTGCAATTCATTATCAATTACAATTTTTCTTTTTTTAATCACTATAAATAAAACAATATTATTCCAAAAAATTGAATTTAAAACCACTCTCAGAACAACAAAATAATGTAAAAAAGATGCGCAATGCGTAAATCAGCGACATTTTAATTATTTTTATTATTTGTTTTCTGAAATTTTAAAATTACAACTAATTTATAATGAAATAATCACAAAAAAAAATAATTTTATGTTTTTAAGTCCTGTTTTTTATATCACTTAACAAATAAAATTATCTTAAAATAGAAAAAAGATTTTTTTTAAATATTTTTTCTCAATTTTTAACCGCAAAGAACCGTTATCAACAATTATTATTCAATTAAAAATTTATTTAGGGAAAAGAGCCTAGCTTTTTATAAAGAACTTAACGATTTTCTAATTTTCTCTTTATCTACAAAGTTTACGGATTCATATTCTAAAACTAGAAAATTCAACATTCATAATTTCAATCGAAATAAAAAACTATCGTGTAATATTATTTTAAATAAAACAATTTAAATAAAGAGCTAACAAAAATGGAATTTTTTACGAAAGATTGAAAAATAAAGTCTATATGAACACTCAAAAAATTGTTTTGTTTTTAGTTAAGAAATTACCCTTTTGCAAACCATAAAACGTCGATGGTGCTACTATTTCGTTTTTTTTTGATTTGTTTAATATATATTTTATAAAATTTTTGTATAAAACTATTTTTGTTTTTTTTCTGTTTGCTTATATGAAAGTTGAAAATTACAAGATTTTAAATTTTTAATATATAAAATATTTATGTTTTTTTTAACATGTAATATGGAATTTTCAGTATCTAAATGGTTTTTGTATTAAAAACCGGTTTTCAAATAAATAATACTACCTTCACATGTTATATTTATTCCTGTGTTTTCAAATCAATCGGATTTTGTAATTTTTGATATAAAATATAGTTCTATAAAAACACGCATAAACACGATAAAAAAACATATAAATATGTTATAAAATCTTATTTTTTCTTAAAACATTAGCAAAATATAGAGTAACGTCGTAGTTTGATGCCTTTTCATGTAATTCTTTTAGCAACTTAATTTAAAAATGTATCGCTGATATATATTTTGTGAAAAATTTAGAGATAAATTTTTGTAAATAGGTACATTTTGACGTTAAAAATATAGCACTACACAATTTCTTAATTCAGATTGTATAAATGTAATACATCAGAATCAAGTGTAGCACCTAATATTTGCAGGTGTTTTAAATATAATAAGGTTCAATATGACACTTTATCAGATGCAGAAGTTAATGATTATGTTGAAACCATACAAAAACCATTGATTCGTGTGATAATAGATATTTTGAAACACAAAAGTTTTATGTTAGGCTATATATAGCCTAATGGTAAATAAATGGTGCGTTCTTGAAAAAACACAAACAATGAAACTGTTTCTTCGTCTTTTTTAGGTGCTCCGGCACATCCCAATCCAGATAAATTTTTTTGATACAACATATTATAAGGAGTAAATAACGAAAAGTTTAGCTATTATACAATTGCAACAACAAAAAAAATAGAAAAAAAAATTCTATCTAGAAAAAAGTATTTATTTTACAATTTGCATGCGTCCTCCTTATAAAATTGTATTTTTCAACATAGATTAAACATTTTTAGCAATTTTTTATAGTTTTAAATTTTCTTATATTTAAGATATAAAGCGTAACGAGATGAAGCTTAAAATATCCTTTCTTTCCAATTAAGACAATATGAAAGAATATAATTTATTCTTTGGACTTTTTTTATAGACGAAATGAATAATTTATCATGTCTATTACACATAGTATAATTTTTTGATTTCATTTTTTATTATTCATAAATTCATTCTTAGTATTGTAATAATCTCAAAAAAATTAAATATTTTTCATACTGTTCGAAATAATTGCAGATGATTTATAGTAAAGAACAATGCAAAACATTATGATGTTTATTAGAATCAATGAACCATAATTTAAAATAATTTTATTTTAGATTCTAAGTGAGTATGATAAAAAAAATTTATTTTTAGTTGCATAAGTTACTATAGATTTATGCTGCATGTATTTGGTTTTGCTATTATAAAAAATATTTTTCTGTATAATTTTTGAAAAAAAGCTGTATATAATACCACACAAACATATTTTCAATTATTTTATATTTTTATTGTTTAAGTTTAGAATAAATTTAAATATACAACATTTCCCTTTGCAAAATGTGATATCTAAAAGATAATTTAGATTACAAAAAGTTTTATATTATAAGAATAACAAAAAAATAAATGATAAAAATGTTTAATTGCTCTACATTTTGTATCAGTGGTAGCAATTATTCTAGTAGAAAAAGTAGTATTAATAAGAATTATACCGTAAAAATAGAAGCAATTTTGCTAGAATAAATGGAAGCCTTAGAAACGATATAATAATAAATTTCTGATCAATTTTATAATGTAAAATGTTTCGTATTTTTCAGTCTTATTTAAAAATCGTAATTTTTAGTGTTAGAGGACAAAAAAGATCGAATAATGTTATAGTATTTATAGAAAAAAAAATATTTTCATACCTTTTTATAATACATTTCTCTAGATAGTTCGCCAAAATATAAAAAAAATTATAAATAATGCACTGTTGGAATTCTAAAATATAGGATTACGTTTTTTCAAAATTATAGATGACGTTTCGTGTATGCTTTTTTAGTTGAAACAAATTTTGACTTTATAACAGTTAATGTAATAATTTTATCTAATACATTTTTTTTAAAAAACATAAATCTAATTATGTTGATATTGAAATTTTTTTAGTCTTTTTTAAAGTTTAAGTATAAATAAGAACTTTTGTGATAAAAAAAATGGCAAAAAAAACAAATTCTCATCTACTTAATTTGCAGATCGAGAAAAATCCAACATACTTTTTTTTAGTTTTTTTGACAATATATTACTCAATTGTAAAAATACAATTTCTTGAATTTTTAAAGCAGTTGTTTTTTTTTTCTTATAATTGCGCGGATTATAAGAAGCAAGATATTATCATAAAATATATTAATAAATTAAATGAATTAATGCAACTTTCAAAAAAACAAGTTTGGTTTAAGAATTTATGTTTTTTTTACATAAGTTTTCCAGTTAAACTTTTTTTTGTATGTTTTGAAGAATGTTTGCGCTCTGGTAAATGATTATTTAAATTTAAAAAAAAGATTTTCTATCCATATATATTTTTAATTTTCACCATTGTAATGGTCTGAATATAATCTTCAAATTGATAAATCATGTACTTAAATTCAAAGCTTGTGATGTTGTTGTATGAAAATGATAATATATAAAAATTTTTTAACGCTTCAATATATAAAATAAAAATGTTATTTTGTTTGTTCGCTTTGGTTAAAACTGTTATGTGCACTAATACTTAAAATTTGATTTTCTATTATTATTTCTTGCAATTCTTATGTTTACACAGTCCCGACGCTTATTAAATATTTCAACAAAATATTACAAACATTTATAGTGGGAAGTCTTGCCTGTGTTTTAATTTCAGAGCAATGTATACTTTTATTATTATTATTATTAGACAAACACTTTAGTGTCTACTAAATATTATTTTTGGTGTTGTTTTTTGCAGTTAAAACTTTCTATTGGCGTTTCTTTTTTTGTATGTGTTTTAGATGTTATTTTAAATATACAATAAATATTTTTTGAAAAAAGAAAAAGTGTATTCAATACAGAGTAGTCTTTTTTTATAACCAATCATCAAACAAAAACCGTAACAGTGCTTTGTACGACAATATTATAAACTTTTTATAATTAATTTTTAACTTTCGGTTGAATTTTTTTTCTTGATGAAACTGCCTATTGTTGATGAGAATTTTTTGTTATTAATAAAATGATGTTAAATTCTGCCTTTGCATCAAGATGTGATTGAATTGTACAAAATATTCTACGGTGTTTAGAACGCGTCTCGAATTTACTGACAAAGACTTGATCTTTTTCTCAATTTTCTTGACTGGACGCTACTAAACCTGTTAAGATAAAAATTATATATATTATTTTTGCAAAAAATATTTATTTACTTTATTTATTTGTTTGTTTTTGTTCCTTATTTTCTTGTATAAATATTAACATTAACAAATTAACTTAAATCGAATTTTCAAACATTAAAATTATAACTAAATTAGTAATGATTGTGTGGCATTGCCACTTTGAATCCTTGATGGAGAAACCGTGTTATTTGTATGTTTATCTCTGATATATTACTTTTATCAGCAATAAAGATAAGAGCTATCATTGATAAAGTAAAGACTTAAATGGCAATTCGTATATTGTTTTAAAATTGAATTGCGGCTATAAATATCATTACAATAAATATAAAAAATGAAACAAAAAAACAATTCTGTCTTTTACAATTTGGTTAGATCTAATTCATTTGGAAATTACAAAAGTTCATATAACAAAAGTATTCTAGAACATTATTTAAAATATGGCATAATACCAAATTAACAACACAAATTGACATTGTGGTTCTTAATTTTTGCACACTTTCATTTAATGTTATGATATACGTTTCTCAAATTGACACAATCTATGAATTCAAGCAAACTATAGTATTAAATTTCCAATAATAATACATTTTGAACATTTATAATATTTTTTAAAATTATTTAACTCTGGTTAGATATAAGTAAATACATTTTTTACAAAAAGACATTCATAAATTTTATTTTTTTTCTATTCCCATAAAAATCATTGTGATATCAGAATAAGAATGAAATAAAAAATTGTTTAAGATCAATTCATAAAAAAATAGATAGTAAATGTTTTTTGTTATTTTTCGTTGGTTGAAAAGCATGTTCGTACCCCATTTCGCTAAATGTATGCCTTTTGTCTTCTCTATACTTTAATTTCTTCTTCGTTGAACCTTTATGTTAAATTTTTATTTAACAAAATTTTTCATTTACTAATCATTTTGGTTTTTTGATTTTTCGTTATATAAAAGATCCGAATTTCGCGCAAACTCTAATTATTTGTGGTATAATAATGTTATTTGTATCACACGTATAATAATTTTCGGTGCAAAGCATCTCAAAAACATATTTTAATCTTTTTTGTAGACTTTTATTGTTTTTGTATATTTTATTCATATCTTACCATGTATTAATATCGCAAAGATACTTAAATTAATGTTCTTTAACAAATACTTGTATGTTTGCTATGTTCATTCTATATTACTAATGTGGTTATAATATTGCTTTTCCTAGTGTTGTTTACTCAACAAAATTTAGAATATTTCTAATTTGATATGAAATCTGAAGAAAAAATCAATATAAATGTGTTAAAAAAACACACTGATAGAGCCTAATGCAAATTAAAAATGCAAAATATTGCTCATTACTTCAAATATTGTAGTATTTATTATTTTTTATAAAACACAATTTATCTAACCCTGAGTGGTTTGAACTCTAGGCTTTATAACTTTTTTTAAAATTAAATATTTGTATAATGCTCATGTATGCATATTTATCAATAAATCAAATTGAAAGAACAATGACAATTTAATACAGTTATTTATATATTAGTCTTTAAAAAAACCGGTTTTAAAAAATTCACTTGAAATAGCCGATTTTTTATATAAGTAATAAAGATAACAAAAATAAAAAAATGGATTTATTCTGTTTAAGTAATTCTTCAAATATACAAATGAAAAATTTTTTAAGATGGTTTTGAAGAAAATTAGTTATGAATGATTGCCTACTTCTTGATATCTATAAATTTATAACATAGCATATCTAAATATATATTGTTAGCAAAATCTTTTAAGTATATATGTATCTTGCATTCTTTTTAAAATTTTAATTTATCTGGTTTCTTCTGGCCATTGCAGTTAGCATGTAAAAACCTTTAAAAAATTATGTATTTTTATCTACCTTGTTTTGAAAGTAATTTAATACTCGCAATAGATTTTTCATTCGCCCTGATTTTTTTTGTCACTACATGACTTTGAATCAGATTAAATATTCAACATATTGTAAAAAAGCTTTTTGGCTCTTTTATTTACAAAAATGATCAAAAAATCTTTACGCATACAATCAAATTCTCATGCTTTGACAATTTTGCTATGTTGATTTTAATCAAACCTACTATCTTCTAGTTTTCAAAATAAATCTGTAAAAAAATAATGATTGAAATTAATGACGATTAAGAATTAAAAGCATAAAAAAAGACTGTTTATTCATATTTGTATTTTTCTTTTCTAAAAATATGTCTAATACTTATGGTATAACAAATTTTAAAAATTTGTCTTGAAAGGTATATTTTTTAAACACTGCAGTATCAGACCATAAAAGGTGTGAAGCATTTTAATGGATATATTTATATCAAATAAAGATAAATTCAAATGACTTACTCATCAAAGTATATTTTACAATAATAATGTCTAAAAGTTTTAAATAGTACATATATACTAAATGATAAAAAAACATATATTAAAACACTTGCGTGAGTCAAAAAAAACTTTAAAACAAATAAAAGTGGTTTATCTTACAAATTCTCAAAAAAATATATGATACCCATAGAAACTAAATTTGTTGATCAAGTCATCAAAATTTATCTTATAATGCAATTATCTCTAACTTTTCAAAACAAATGTATGCTATAAATAGAATAACTTAAAAAATGATAGTAAAAAATCAAAGAAATTTTTTAAACCTTTCAGATTAAGACGAGTAAAGATATCGACAATTATTGCGTTGATTTTATACTTAAACATGAATTTTATGATCATAATCAGTAAATCAAAATTTTAACAGCAAATCGTGCTTTAGTTTATTAAAAAAATTACAATAACAAATATTTATATTATAATTAGCTTTTGCAAAGCGTTTAAAAAAGAACTTTGAAACAGATAATTTCAAAAAAAATTATAAAAACGATTAGAAAAAGTACAATTTTTATGCTATCAGAATTAAAAAAAAATATATGATTCACTTATATTTGTAATGTCATTATGTTTTGTCTATATTTTCTTTCTTAATTACTCCAAATCACGCTTTCATATAATTTTTGTTAATAAAAGTGATATTATTATTTCCGACCACTTTTTCTGGTAAAATTAAACGAAATTGTACCACAATGAGATAACCTTTTATTTATGAAAAGCCTACTTAACCTGTTTTAGCAATCGTAAATTTTCAAATGTCATATTTATTTATTCAGAGTTACTTAAAATATGATATTTATTCAAAAAATACTTAAATCAAAATTACTAAAACTGACATTTTTTGAAATAAATTAAAGAAACAATTAATTAAAGTGTCAAGTATTAATTTTTCGACTGAAACATTAAATTTACTACTTTTCAATTAAATTTTTTGGTATCATTTTAAAGATTTTCAACTTAAGTTACAAATATTTGAAATTTCCTATTGCTAAAAAAATGTTCACTTTTAAAACACGCTAATTGTTAAGTTGTTTTGATAAATCGTTTTTGTTGATTATGATTTAATATTGCAGATACAAAAAAAGTTTTTTTAAAAATTTATTTCTTTCACAGAATATTATACAAAACTATTAATTGAAATTTTTAAAATAGTGGGATTTAAATTATATAGATACTTTTGATGGCAATAATTTCACTATCGAATCGCTAGCTTTAATTTGCTATATTTCCAAATAATTCGTTCTTTTATTTTAAAAAAAATAATCTAGTTTGAATTTTATGTAAAAATTATGAATCTTATAACTTTTTTACTCTTCAACCTTTTAAAAAAATATTTTTTTAATATAAAACTAGCCCAAATATTGGATTAAAAATTTACAAAATTTTGTTTTTATGAATTTTGAATATAGCAAAGCAACCGATTCAAAATCCGGCCAACTAACTAGAACAACGAGAAAATTAAATAAAGAAAACAAGGAAAATGAAGAAATTGAAGAATTAAAAAGAAACAATCTTAAACTGCGTGGTGAAGTATCAATTTTGCGACAAAATTTATTATCAGTGGAAAAAGAAAACTACGCATTAAAAGATACTAGAAATAAACAAATCGTTCAAAAGTTAGACATTACAGATAAACTCAAAAAAGAATTAAAAAAAGTTCAATTGGAAAATAAAATCAAGGAGAATCAATTAAGAGCATACAAGAAGCCTCGAATTACAAATCTTACTACAACACAGGCTGAACTTGAAACCAATAAACAGCTTGATCTTAAATTTATTTTAAAAAATATCAATGAAAAAGTAGTTTTTTCATTATATCCATTCAGATATGAGCGATTGAAAACTTTACATGATTATTTTTATGATGAGTTTGAAAAATTATGCGATGCTACAGACACAATTATTAATGAAATCACTAGTATAAAACACGATATGATGCTTTTCTTAAAGTTATTTTATTTGTTTTGTGGAAAAAAAGAAATATTTGATAATTTTTTTCCCATCGTTATAGTTCTTTTTTTGAGAGATTGTGAAAAATATCCAAAACCAACATTGCATAAAATTACATCTAAAATATATAAAATTTTAACAGAAATTGATTTGGGATGGGTTATCAAATTGATTGAAGACAAAGAAGTTGTTGAAAATATGCAAATCTTTTTAGATAATACATATTATAGTGATTATTCTATCATATTCTATAAAAGAATTGCTAAAGAAAGACCATTTATTTTGCCAATTTTACTAGGAAACGAAAGATTTGATAAAATACTGTTGTATAAAGAGCTAAATAATGATAGAACATTTTTTGACCAATTTATTGATTCAATACCAGAGTCTATTTTAAAAGATTTTGTAACAATAAAAAATATTCATCTTTTTAGTAACAAGATTCTCAAAAAAATTTTCAAAGATTTATATATTTCATATAATGCATAAATTCAAAATGCATTTAAACAATAAACACATAATACTATAGAATAAATATATTTCAAAAATGATTCAAAGGTTTTAAATATAAATTTCTATATTTTTATGCAACATTTTCAGTAATTGTTTTTCTTCTATTCCATAGATTTATCATCACGGATTATTTATTTAGTTAAACCAGAATAAACATTATATGTCATCAAATTTTTCTTAATGAAGAAAAAAAATTATTATTATCATTTTAGTAAAAATATATTCAATATTTAAAGCTATTTTTTTATGAAACGTTATAATTGCTGCTGTATTTTTATTCTGCGATTAAATTCGTCATTACAAGAAATTATTTTTATAGATTGTGGTGAAATGTTCACCACATTCTGGTGTTGAAGGTAACTTAAGCATATTCTCACCAGAAAAAGCTTCCCTCCAACAATTGCCTCGCAAAGTTACCTCACCGGGGCTATAAAAGCAGTAACATGTTCCCCACACACAGATGGAAATGAGGACAAGCGAAACGAAAGCTACGCTCCTAAATAATAACGGTGATCGCAGGAATGACCCAGACACCTTCGTTAATAAATCACAAACTTTACCATATTGTCTTATTGCCTATTATTTAGGCCACTCGTCTCGGCCATCCAGCGAGTACAGCATAGATATTTTTGTGATTCGTAAACTTTAAAGATTTTTGTTGTAATGCGATTTTAACAGCTTGTGTGTTTACAATTAAAAATAAAAATCTGCAGAATTTTATAATTTTGTTCGAATTTATCAAATAATTTGTTTTTTAAATAAAAAATAACCATTGTGGTTGCTATTTTAGTGGATTTTATTGGTTTAAACGAACATTTTATTGTTTTTAATTTACAGTTCTACATTTTATAGTTTTTAAATTGATAAATGAATCATGTATTATAATGGTTTGAAGCAACTAAAGTAACAAAAGTAAGCACTTATATGTTAAAAACATTTCAAAAATATAACTTGAACGAAATAGAAATGTTTACACAAGAATACATTTTTAAATATTTTAAAAAACAAATAAAATATTTTAGAGTTGAAATTATTTTTTTTTCATTTTGTATGTTGAAAATCAAGCCTTAAAATGTATATTGTGGAGATCAAATTATATTATTAAAGATTATTACTTCAAGAAAATAACTATAATTATAAAATTTATATAAAAAATTTTTATAATAAGACAAAAAATCGAAAATTAAGCGGTTTTACAAATACATTGCATTGTTTTTTTTATCCAGACATGCCTAATATTTGAAATTTAGCCTTTTCTAGTGCAACATATTCATTTTATTGTACGTGCACCTCAAGTTTTGGGGCTTTATTGAAATATTTAGTGAATTCACAAATTAAAAATGTCTAAAAATAAATATTTATATTCCTGTTATCGAATTGCAGACATAAAAATTAAAGCTTAATTTATTATAAATGGAAGATTGTTATTCATTTTTTATTAAAGCGATTTTATAAGAGTGTTTTGTTTCTCATTGAAATAACCTTTTGGACTTATAACCTTTCTACTGTCTTGAGAGTCGTATAAAATTAGATACTCATATTTCTTTTTTTGTTTTTTGATCAAAATTATAAATATAAATATAAATTTGAAATTTTTATTTTAATAAATCACTGCTTCTCCAAAGCATGCCTTTTAAAAGTGTGTACTAAAAAGAACATATAACTATAGTATTACATTGACCATATCATGAAAAAAAATTTATATGACACACAATTTCATATATATTTTTGTTCATCTTGCTAATGTAAAATCATAGTAAATAAGAATTATAAAGGTTTTACTTTTCTAAAAAACGCTCATTCATAAAAAATGATTTCAATTTTTAAAAAAAAACATCTATTTTAAAAACACGATACCATAAAATGTTGTTTTTTTAGGATATTTTTTCATTTTTTTATATCGTCATGCACAAGAAAATTTTACAAATAAAAAATTTGCAAATTCTAACGATATGGGTGTTGATATTTAAAGAATTATGAAAATATATTTTATAAACATATCATATCTCTATTAATGTATCTGCGGGAAGCGCTAAAAATATTTTTGTGTCCGAAATAGAAGTCAAAAAGAGATAGACAAGTATTTTAGTTATATCGATAAAAATTGGAATTCTTATAAAATTTATTATTAGTATTAAAATCAAAATTATAATTGTTATTCATTTTTTATTATTTTTTTATTTTCTTAATGCTGCTTTTATAGATAAAGCATAACTAATTAAAAACATTTACCTTTTTATTTGTTTTCTAGATTTTAGATAATTAATCATTACACATTTCTAAAAATGTCAAAAACCAATTAATCTCTTATCTATTGAAAACCCAAAATGGTAAATGAGAAAAAAAACTAATTATTTTTGTTACTAATGCAACAGTGTCTGTTAATTTAATTAAAATTGGTTTTCAAGCTAGTCTTTTGTCGTTAAAAATTTTTTTTATCCTTGAAAGAACCGGATTTCTTAGAAGCATATATAATAGTTTAGTGATTTAAATTATATAAACTACGTTCTAAATTGTTAAATATTTATTAATCCTTATGCATATTGTTTTTTTTATGAAGTTATACAAACCATAATCATCCTTTGCTTATATCAAACAAAAATGAAATTGCCATTATGATTGTGTTACAAATAAAAAAATGTGAATTGTTTTTTTAAAATACTTGACTTCTTAAAAATGTTACTAATAAATACATTTCTTTTACTATCACGTGTATACATTTAGTAAAAATAAATTATGCATATTAAAGATCAATTTATTGTATATGTCTTGCACTGGCTTTTTATATCTATATATATAATACGAGTTTTTAAATGTTTGATTATAAACATCTAATTAAAAAAGCTTATTTTTCTATACAAATATATGGTAATTATATAAATACAAAATTTTAATGTTGGTTTTAAGGCGTTAATTTTCTGTTTTTAAAATTGGAAAAAGAGTAATTCTTTTATTTCATCTAGTTTCTAGGCATGTTTTAATTTTTGGTATATTATTTTTATATACGTACGTGACTTTTATCTTATCAATACAATTCATAATTCTGCGAAAACGACAAATTACGAATTAATGTTATGAACATATGACGGGGATATTATTAAAGTTTGTAATATACCAAAACGTAAATTAGATTCTAATTATTAATTTTTGTCATACCGTTTTATTCTATGCGAACTACATTGTAAAATGTATATATTTTATTGAACAAGTGTTTTTAAATCGATATATTATATATAGTCGGGGAAGGTCTAAAAACTGCAATAACTCAACACATTTATATTATAATTGAACACCGAGTGACACTAAGTTTTGAAAATTGTTTTATACCTATAAAAATATATTTTTGTAACTATTAAACAAATCTTTATTTTTAGATAATGTTTAAGTATAAAACATTTACATTAAAAATTTCATTTTTCTTATTATACATTTTATTTTATAACAAAAAAAAATACTTAGAATTTTCTGATTCTTTGTATAAAAATGGAATGATATGGATTTTCTATATTTTTTTTGTTTTCATTTTGTTTAGAAACTTAATTGATTGTAAACAATAAGTCTATTGCAGCAGTACGCACTTCCTAAGCTGCGAGAAGGTTTGATAGTGATTTCAAGATCACTTTAGCAACCAATAGTATTTCTCCATATAATTCCAGTACGATTGGGACTATAAAAAGCGATTCCCGTCGAGCCGACAGAAATGCATACAGGAAGAACACTCCTAAGACAGGAGTGGCACGCCGGTAAGAACAACGGCCTAAGAAGCGAATTGAACAACATAAATAAAAGCTACAATAAGCACTATTTGTCTTCTTCTTCTTTAAATATATCATCTTATTCTATTTATGAATCATTTATTATATCACCAAGCAATTTTGTAAACACCCACCATATTGTAATTTTTGAAACACTGTCAGTAGTTTAAAAATTTTTTTTTTGTATTGAATTTTTTGGTTAAAGAAAGAAATGGTGAAAAAAATGAGGAGAATTTTTGATTAATTAATTATAATTATAATATGTTATTTCTGGGGTAAAAACAAAAAGCATAAATTATTTGTGTTTACTTTTATGTAATAAAAATTTATACGGTTTTAGATATATCATTACTAAAATTTATAAACTGTCTATTTTGTTAATGAATAACTAACTTACTGCTAAGGTATGTTTGATGCATAATATGTCAAAAAAACATGCATTATTTGTAATAAAACATTTTAAATATATGATTAAGATGTATATTGTTGCTTGATTCACATGAGAAAAATGGTTTTCTGATTTTAGAAAGATCTTTATTAATCAGCAGGTATAATCAACATCAATAAGAAAAAAAGTTTGAACCAAAAGGCCTCATATAAACAGAAATTTTATTTTTAGAATGTGATAAGTATGGAATAACACAAATTTTTTCCTAAAAGTGAATATAAAATATTAAGTCTCCTTAAACCAAGTTTAGAGGCAAACATAAATAAAATAAAAGTTTTGAAAAAAAGCTTTTTTTTCTGATACTTTACTATCTAATCAGAAGAAACCAATAATATTTATTTATATTCAAAAAATGATATTTTATTAGAATTTTCGAGTAAAAACTCATTTAACCAATTCAAATAAAATAAAATAATTCGTACAATGGAAGTCCCAAATATTTATCATAAAATTATTTTTTCTAAATTCCTTCCAAAAATTCTTAGATTCGACATTTTTTTTCCATATAATATGCAACGCTATTAATCGAAAAAAGAATTCATAAATAAAATGTTTTATGTTTATTTGGATAAAGTAAAACAAAAAAAACTAAAATACTGATTGCAGAAACAAATAGAAGGAAAAGAAAATGAATATTTTTTCAATGCGAAATCAAAAATTTCAAATAAGAATTTGATAAACAATTATATTCTTGATTTTAAGTTTTAAAAAATAATAAATAAATAAATAAAATTGTTTTTTTTTGCATTTTTACATAAATATAGGCCACTATTATTTTTTCATAGATACATTCTATATGTTTAAATTTTTTACACATTAATATCTCCTATAAATGTCTTGAAAAAAAGGATTCAACATATATTAATATCAACATTATTTCCGCCACAAACAAAACGTAAAAATAAAATTACCAAACATATGACCTTATTAAGTAAATTTTATAATATATTTCCTTAGTTGTGATATAAATTGAGAATATCTTTTTTAAATAGAATTAGTTGTTTGTTAATTTAAATGAATTAAAAAATTAAATCTTTTGAATATAGGTTGAGAATATTTTTGTGGAATTATAATTTTTTATTATCAAAAAATATAGATTTATATTAGAGCTTTCGTTGGATATTTTTTAAAGAAAATAAAAAAAATTAAAAAAAAAATAAAAATAATGAAAAAGAAGAAATATAATCATTTTTTGTAAACTCAATAATACAGGAATTTTTTTTGACAACAAAGAAAAATTGGTCATAATAGTAATGTGAGTAATATTATCATTAATAATATTTATCATAAATATAGAAATAGTTTAAATAAGACGTATTAGTATCAATATAATAGACTTGTTGTTTTTATTAAAAAAATGTTGTGTTCTTCTAATACAAAATATTCGCAAAGTGTAGAAAAAATGTTTCATTGTGAAAATAATTGTCTTAATATGCATATGAGGCAAAAATATATTTTTTAGAAATCATAACTTGTAACACATTTTAAGGCAAAAATTTCCAATATTCGAATTAATTCATAAACAGTATGAATTATTTTTGTTTATAAAAGAGTTTTGACATTTATTCTATAACTACTGTAAGCAAAAAGGCAGTTCCAAAATTTTTGAAATTTATTGATGTTGATAATTTTTCAGTTTTTTACGTTTCAAAAAAAACAAGTTTTGAAACTCTTATTAAATAAAAATCGAGCAGAATAAAATAATACGAAATGCACTTATTGAATGATTGAAACTTTAAAAAATTTAATAAAAAATTTTAATATCTGTTATCGTTTTTGATCATGTATATAAAAACTAAATATTACTTATAATAGATGTAAACTATTAAATAAACGCATAACAAAAAGAAAATGTTATAATTGTATTTCTATTTTAATTTGTGCTATTTTTTTATTTTGCTTTATGTTAAATAACGTAAGAACATTTTATTTAATGCATTTGCTAATTTTTCATAAAATAGCTAATTATAGAAAATTTATTAATTTTAATAATTCGAAAAAGTTTATAAAAGAGCAATATTTATTTTGTACGAAACAGAAAAATCTAATATATTTGACTTTATTACCTACTTCATGGTAACTTTTTATTGCCTACACAAATATTGCATCTAAAAATACCTAATTGAAACAAAAAAAAATATAAATGTCACATTTTAACTCGATCGGTGAGAAATTATAAATTTTTTGCCATAATCAATACTTTTTTTGTATAGATCTAGTACTGATGAATTTAAGGCTTCTTTTCTTTAGATGTTATAAATTATCATAAACAAAAATTTTAATCATCACAAATTCTTTTGCTTCTTTAATCATCACTTCTTTACACAATAAATATGAATATTTATTATTGATCTCACCCTAAGATGATTAAAAGAAAAAAAATATAAAAGAATAATAATAATAGAATTTCATAAAGAAATATTGAAAAATAACAAAAACAATATAATTTTTTAAGCACACTATACTGCCAATTTGTTTACAATTTTCTGCGTTTTGTGTAATTATTATACTTCTTATTTACATTTATGTTTCGTTTCGCGGTGTATTCTAGAAATTCACATCTTCAACAGTTTTGAAGAAAACATTTTATGCATAAACTAAAAAAGGTTCCAACATTTATATACAGGTATACTACTCTGCACGTTTCTATTATTACGTAAAAAACGGTGAACCCAGGAGCGTTAAACTTGGAAGAAACAACAAAAAAAAAATCGATGATAAAAAAGACATTCTACGGGCTGAAAATGAATAGTAATCTGAAAAATTAAATTATGCAAAAAAAACACAAATTGACATTCTATTTCTACCTTTTTCTTAAATTTTCTTTCCAATTTTCTTAAATTCCGATCTCGCCACCGTAAAATCCCCCCCTCCCCCGAAAATTGTATTTCTCTTTTCTAACCGTTATTTTTTTTGGTGTTTTTTTGTACTTTATCCCTGAAAAACTGCATAAGGATTCCGAAAAATGGATAATTCTCTAGATTTTTTTTTTTGACTACATTTTTTGATAAAAAAAGCGTACTATATAATATGATAGAATATAAACGAGTTATAAAGACAAATTTTCTTTCAATTATATAAATTTTTTTAGAAAATATATATCAGGAAGAACTATCAATAAATTATTCATTTTTTTAAAGTGATTGCATAATAGTACTATTAATTGAAAAAACTTTTTAAAAATAATATAAGTACAACAGCTTTAAAATATGTACAAATTTTAGCAACAAATTCAAATTTTTACAATTTTTAAACTTTTTACTTTAAATATAACCTAATTCCTTTTAATATACAAAACAAAACTTCGAATCATGTAAGTGTTAATTAGTAATTAGAAATGCTGGTTAAGTAGATAAAAGGTTAATATTATGTATAGATTTACATGTAATTGCAATATAAATATCACAATTCTATTTATTGCAACCATTAAGAAATAAATTGACACATTTGATTAGTTTATTTTATAAGCCTAATAATTATTTTTTGTATTGTCTTTGAATTCAACAAGTTTTCACATTTAAGGAAAATAAAGAAACAATTATAAATGTTGATAAAAAAAATTATAGCTATTTAAAGAAGAATTGAAAGTAAAGAAGATAGAAAAAAAGAATAGTTTAGATAAAACATTAGTAGCAGCAGTAACAATAATAGCGGAAACAACAATAAAAATAATATTTATAATAAAAATAAAACAAAAATATAAAATTATCAGTTTTTTAGAATTTCGCCTAAAATTTTGACATTTACTTATGTTACATTTCAGAAATTAACGTTTATATAAAATGTTATTACTTTCATTGTTTCATTTTTGACCAATATATTCTTAGAATGATTTAAATGGTAGATGTGTTTTTCCAAAAATACATATAGCAATTATGATTGATGCTAGTGAAATGCGTACTAGCACTTATTAGATTTTAAATATTTATAATGACAATTATAAATTTATGCAGAAAATATGGAAATTAATGAAATAATTTAATAATTTAATAAATATTATGAAAATTACTTTTTCTTGGTATAAATATTTTATATTTTGTTTTTTTAGATGTTTTTTTATACAATTTTTTCAAAGAACTGTCAAAGATAATTGGTATTCAAAATCATTTGTAAAAAATCTAACAGACTTATAAATCACTTTTTTTTTGAATTTTTACTTTCAGGTGCCACTTAATGTAATGTGAGTTGTTTTTTAAAAGGTTTTTCGTTAAATGAATTGCCGAAAAAAACCAAGATATAAAACGAGTTTGTTGGTCTTTAAATCATATAACAATATATATTTAATTATCTCACGGAAATTTTATTTTTAAAAGTTAATCTTCACAATAAAAAATCAGAAACATCAAAATTGAAAATATAACTTTATCTTGGAAAATAATTCACAGAAGGATATGAAAATGTAACTAGTAAATATAGATTTAATTAATAATGAATAAAACATAATCTAATAAAAAATCTTGTATAATTTTTTTAAATAAGTCATATTCTGTATAGTTGAAACAATTCAGTATTACAAAATAGTTTCCAGGAAAGTTTTCGATCTGTTGCTTGATTATCTACATATAAAATAAATGCAAATAGTATCATAAAAAATTAATTCAAAAAACAGATATGTAATTACTATGTTTTTGGAATTTTCCTAGAGTTATGGTCAATTTACACAAAGAAAATATATATTTTATTTATTCTTTAACAAGATTTATCCTATCGTTAATTTTATTATATTGCTCACACATTTTTATTTTCATGGATCGTTTTAGCGATATTAAAATCACATATTCGCAAAGATATAAACACTAACATAATGATTATGAGGGTTTTGTATACAATTGTTAGACATAAAGCATTCTATATTTGATTTTAAAATTTATAGATTCCCAAACAGCAAATATTTTATCATACAATAAATGTTTAGCAAATAATCTTAGTTTCTTTTGAATAAAAAAACTTGCTTTTTGATTTAATATTTTTTAAATTTTGACATTTATGTCTATTTCTATCAATGAAGAAATATTTAACCTAATTTTGTCATTTAAGCCACTTTTTTTTCAAAAAAAAACAATATAAAAGTATCAACTATTAATTTCACAAATGCTAATAAATAAATTTTAAAAGTAAATAATATTTGCTTAAATAAAATTATATTTAATATTGACTTTTTTATGTTTTTAAAAAGCACGATCTCTTTTTTTGCATATAATCACTTATTTCCTTTAATCTACATTTTTCAATGTGAGGAAATTAATTTTTTCGATATAAAAATTATTGAAATTGTATTTTTCAGAAAATAGGGTAAACAAAATATGTCTGTAGAAGATTGCTTGAAAAGTTATGAATACAACAAACACCATCTGAAATTTGTTTGCGAGGATGGAGAAGAAATAAAAAGAATTAAAATTGTTGAGAATGGGAAAATAGAAATCTACATTCGATTTGTTCGCTTTGATGTGCTTGAAAAAAATATTTTAATTGTAAAAAACAAAAAAATCACTTTGAGCACAGAAATAATAATCATAACTGATAGTAGCACAACTAATTTCACACTTAACGGTATTTTATACAATTTAAACTTAAAATCATGTGAGTACCAATTCTTTACAGCAGAAAATATTGATTTCTTTGTACTTTTCATTGAGAAAAACAATTCAAAACCGAAAACAAATTTCTTGCCAAAAAGAAAAGACGATTTATTTAAATTACCTTTGGTGATTGGCCACAGAGGATGTGGCCAAAATGAATATCAGACTGAAGAGTATGTTGAAAATACTGTTGGGGCATTAACAAAAGGATACTTGCATGGTGCAAAATGGGTTGAATTTGATGTCAATTTGACTAAAGAAATGATTCCTGTTATATTTCATGACCTTGAAAAAACATCAAATGGATCCAAAAAACCTATTTGCAATATGACCATAGAAGAATTCTTGAATGATAAACAAAAATATACTAATAACGATACTAATGTTGGATTGAAATTATCCGATAAGATTAAAAAGTCTCCAAAATTACAGGATAAAAATATATTAAATCAACTTGAATCAAAAAACCCAAATAAAATCGCAATCGATAATGGCTTTAACAACGATAAATTATCACAAGGTTTCTTTGACCTCAAAAAAACCAATACATCTGTGATATGTAATGTATTTGATGAGGATTTCATCATGCAAAACTACAACACAGCAACTTTAGAACAATTTTTTACACAAACACCGTCTGAACTAAACTTTAATGTCGAAATAAAATACATTTCTAATGATTCAACACCATTAGTAAACAATATGATAGAGCGTGTCGATAGATATACCAGAAATATACTCGATATTACCACAAAATATAAAAGGGAAATTATATTCAGTTCGTTTCATCCAGAAATTGTTATATTCCTATCTTTAGTACAAAGTAAACATCCAATATTTTTTCTTTTTGACAAATTTGATTGTGTTAGTATGACTAAATTAGCTACTACTTTTTGTAAAAGATATGGGTTGGCAGGGTTTATTACTGATATAACCAATTTTTTAAATTTAGGATCCAAGGATACAGATTTTGTGGAATCACTGCATTCTAAAGATTTGCTATTTTACGTTTATGGTGATTTAACCAATGAAAAAGAAGTCGTTAATATGTTGGTAGATAAAAAGGTCGATGGAATAATAGTAGATAAGGTTAATTACGTACTTGATATTTTACATAACAAGTGAAAATAATTGATTGTAACTGTTTCGGATTCTTTAAAAAATGTAGTATTTGAAATTTTTTTTATCGCCAGATATGTATTTTTATATTAGTTTTTTTAAAAAAATTGTCTATAATAAGCAATACGTTTATTTTCTTAAAATTTCTGCTGCAAGTAGTCTCTTCAAGATCATGTTATTTAGTTACTTTTCTATATCAAAAAATAGTCTTCGTAGAAGTAAATTTATCGCTATTCGAAAAAATCAAATCAGTATTAATCAGATAATCATGTCTTTATTGATAAAATTTTTTATTTGAATAATACTTTGTGCTTTAAAACTATAGTTTTCATGTTTTAAAGAAATTTTGTAATGGTTTTTTTTCAAAAATTCAAATATTTTTTTATTCGAACTGTTATTTTTTAATATATTTAACAAATTTGTTATTAGCATTTAACATATCAAGAAAAAAACATGATTTTGAATCAAAAATATCATATATACGTTGTTTTTTCCCTACAAAATTGTAATATTTTATCTAATTTGGAAATTACCTTGCTAACAAAAACTCTTTATATCTATTAAGAAACCCATATGTTTTTTTAAATAAGATGAAAAAAACATATAAATCAACAAAAGAATTACTTATGTAGTGTTATATTAATGGCGCCATTCAGCAACAAAAAAAATTGCATTTTAATTTTTTCCATAAAAAAGAATTGAAACTCTTTATTTATCATATTTAAAGTTTACAATGTATACGACAAAAATATTTATTTTTGAATCTATGGATAGTTTAATGTGAATAGAATAAATATTATTTAATCGGAAGCAACCCGATATATATTTATTTAAAAATTTGTTTTTATTATTTTGGAATCTCTTCATTTCCTTTATTTTCTAGATGTTTACAAATTTTTATTTGATAAATTACTGAATTCATCACAATTAAATATAAATTAACAACCTTTGATTTTCGTAATAAAATAATTATTTAATTATTATCTCATTTTTTTATAAAAATATTGATAATTTATATTAGTTTTTTATATATAAAATTAAATTAATTTTTGTTTTTTTTACTAAATGTTTTAATTTTAATATACATCACACACTATGTCAAAACCTGACTTAGGTGACTCTGACATAAATAAAAAACCAGCTTAAGGCATTGAAAATTAATTCATTTAAAAATTTGTACAATCAGATTGTATTTGCATATTAATTGATACTATCTTAGTCAAGCCCCAAATTTTCATGGAAACAGTAATTATGATAAATTAACTCGACTTTACTGAATAAAACTCATCTGCCAGCGATTAATGCGGCGTTGAATTATGGTTACTGATAAAGGTTGTTTAGATATATTCCAGTTCAAAATAATATATGGTTTTGTTTTCTGTGAAAAGGGTAAATTATTTATTAAACATAACTAATAATCATTTAGACCAAGGTAGGATTTTAAGTTGGCTAAACCATTAAAGATACAGTGTTTAAATTTATATAATTTTTATTATATTCATCTGTCATATTTTTTAACTTATAGTTATACAAAAAAAATGAATTTATTCTCAAAAAGTAAAGATAAAAGATCGTTACAAGTCTAAGAAAATGAAATAATATAAAGAATTTGAATACAGGCATCAGAATCAAGAATTACGAAAAAAAAGTTCTTAGATATTATGTTCGCTATATTGGAAGATTATTTCTAAAATAGTTTTTATTATAAAAAATTCATCAGTTTAATATAAAAAATGATAAAAATGTGTAATAACAAGAGAAAATTCATTTCATAGGTTTTTTGATATATAATTTATAATAAAACATCTTAAAATCCGTTTTTTAGTTTTTTCAATTCCTAAATTTTACGATAATACTTCTTAGTTGGAAAAACGCTTTTATAAAAATATCAATAGGCATTTTATAATCATGTAGTTTTTTATTGATGATTCACCAAATAAACAAGAAAACAGGAAAACCCAAAATTTAATCTTATTTATACTAAAAATGTTTAAAAAAATCATTATTTTAATATTAACAGGAATTTTTTAATCTTTACAATGCGAAATTTTATTTATAAGATTTAATTTGTACATTTACATTGGTTCAAATAATTTATAAAAATCAACACAATGCTAAAATTCATTCAACCACAGTTTAATTTTTTATGATAAATCTTTTTTTTTAATTTTTACTAAAATTGCAAAAAAGATCATTTTTTAGTGTTGAAATGTTTTACATCACAATATAGTGTGCGAACATTTTTTACCATTATTTCCATTCACATGTAATAGGAAACAATTTATGCGTCTATAACCGATATACTAACTTCTTAAAAAAATTATAATAATCAAATGTCCTAATTATCAAGGTTATCTTTTTTGTACTTCTCTAGACAAAAAAATATTATATGCAAACCGTTTTTTTTAGGGGAATATTTTGTTGTTTAATCTAAATATAATATGTTGTAATGTCCATACAAATATTATTATAAAAATCTTTTAAAGAATGTTTTTGAGTATTTATAATATACTTATGGTATTCCAAAGCATATTAAATCGAATTCAGAAGTTTAATTATAAAACTTGCAAATTTGATAAGAATACAAAATTTCAATAGATCGCATAAAAATTTTCATTTTATCTTTAAAAATTATTTTATTGATTTCTAAAGTTTATTACAATTAATAACTTTCTATATTCTGATTGGATATCACCTAGAATTAATTTTATAAATGATTGAATTTGTAAGTACCATTAACATTTTTTCTTCAAATTTATTCAATATAATATAAGAAATATAGTTTAATAACAAGTATAAATTTCAACGAAAGAAAACTTAATATGTGAAACATTGTTTTATTCATGCACCAGTCATGATCTAAAACGAGGATTACAAAATTTTAATTTGTCTCATCTTTTTGAAAAAAATTTACTTAAAACGAGTTTCGTGTATATCTACTTATACCTAACCTAAATACAAAAATTTCTTTGGTATGCTGCTTATATGTTTATTAAAATTCACTCTATCAATAACAGTGAATTCATTCTTATCAAAAATGCGTGATGTTATGATTAACGACGGTTTTAGCGGTGAACAGAAGTTTGTTGCAGTTATCGACGCTGGATCAACCGGAACAAGACTGAATATCTTCGGTTTTTTAGTTCCAGGAAATATTTTAGATTTTTTTTCAATAGAAAGAGTATCACCCGGGTTGCATTCATTTGAAAGTAAAGATGACATGGAAAAAAATTTGAAAAAACTTATTGATAACAGTAATAAAACATTATCTTCTTATGGTACTTCATTAGAAAAGGTTCCTGTTGTTTTTGAAGCTACAGCAGGAATGAGAATGATAGATCCAGCTCGAAAGAAAAAGATATTGAATGCTGTTGAACTTACATTCTGCTCAAACAAAATAAAATTACATGATATCAATATTTTAAATGGGCTGAATGAAGGAATTTACGCGTTAGAAACTTTGAGTTTCCTCAAAAATTTTAATTTTAATGTACTACAAAAGTATGGCTGTCACGATGATATTTTGAGAGCATCGATGACACAATATATACCAGACTTTTGTACAAATATAAATATGAAAAAACAATGCAAGTATATTGGTATTTTTGATATGGGTGGTGGAAGTTTGCAGATTGCTTATGAATTTGAAAAATCAAGTAGTTACAACGATCCAGTACATGTTATAGAGGGAAAAGATAAGAAAATTTTTATTGCTTCATTTGATGGTTGGGGATTGAATGAAGCTATGAGTGTCTTCAAAAAGTTTAAAAACTACAAAATAAGGAAGAAATCAACAGCAACGGAAATTTCTGCCGAACTAATGAAGGATTTTAAAAGTTTAGAAAAACCCAACATCAACGATGTAAATGAACTATATCTTTTATCGTATTTTTACGAAAAATTAACTCAGCTAGGATGTGGTAGAGAAACAACTTATAACGAAATAGAGAAACTTTACAAAAAAAGATGTGATGATAGTTCTGAACAATTTTGTGATGAAATATCATATATTATAAGTTTTATAGATAGTATGAATGTCGATCATGGCAAGAAAATGTTTGTTGTTCACGATATAGCTGGTATAAATTTAAATTGGTCTTTATCTCGCGCTATCATGCTTTTATGATTTAATTTTTTTTAAATATCAACAAATTACAGTTAATACAAAATTGTTTGAAAGATAAATTCACTATGAATTTATTGTTAAGAAGATTCCCAATTAAAAAAATTGATATAATAATCATATTTAGATATTTTATTACAAATAAACAATATCAGTAATAAAATATTCTTTATCTAAAATCAGAACGATAAATTACTTGATATTTTAAGGAGTATGTAGCGTTTTCCTGTTAGAATTTTACATATTTCATTTATTACTTTTGAATCTTGAGACATAAAATTTGTTTTAGAATTAAAAAATGATGTTACAAAAAAAACAAAGATCAACTGCCTAATTTAGAGTAATCTTCATTTTTTCAATTAAAATAAATATAATATTAAAATAAAACAAATGGTTCAGTAATGTTAAATGAATTATATACAATTTTATTAGCAAATAGGCATTAAACAAGAAAATTTATAAGCAAAAAAGCGAACAAAACAGTTCTTTTAAACTTTTCATAAATCTTTTAGATAAGCAATTTTCAAGAATTCACAACAAAAATATTTTCTAAAGAGTTTTAATCTTAAAAATTGTATTGAAGCGTGAATCATTTTTTTTAATAAAATCCAATTTAAAGTGTTTAAATTTTGCTTGTGTTTGTATTGTTCCAGGATTCGCAAAAAATATAATAGACTGGCTTAAAACAACACAATAAAATTAAATCTGGTAGAAATATTTTTATTACTAGAATGTTATTAATTGAAGCGTCGTACCAGAGTTTTGAATTTATCATCGACACCTTTAAAACATCAGCTTTTTTATAAATCTAAAGAGGAGATTATTACGCCTTTTATCAAATACACGAGATAAAGTCTTTCTTTTAAAAATTTAAATCGCCATTATTTGATAGGAACCTATTAATAATGATATTTCCTATATATAAACTCCAAACTTTAGCTTATTATATATAAGCACAATTTCTAGTTTGTTAAATTACCAAAAAAACTATTTAGTACAGTATATTTTTCTATATTGTGTCAAAGTTCTTATAATATTTAAATCAAATGTTTATTTATCAAATTTTATTGATAATTTAAGCTTTTTTATCAATGAGTAATGATGAACATTCTAATTCAAACAAATATTAATCGCAAATCAATTCTAATGAAAAATAGAATTTAGAAAAAATGACCTACAAAACAACGATCAAGTATGAAATCTTGTTAATCGTAAAATAAAAGATCGAAATTCAATTAGTATAAATATAATATTTGCTATAAAACTTAAAAAAATTGGTTTTTGATTCAGCGATAGATATAAAAAACAAAACAATAATGATAAAAATAGTGGTTTTTAGTTCGATGATTAGTATTTTGTTCACAAGATTTTTCTTTAAAATAGAGATTAAAGTACTATCTAATGTAATACAAACTATTTAAAAAATTATTAGTTGCATTACAAGTCTTTTTTTGCTGGTTACATTTAAATTATATAAAAAAATTCATCCTTAGAGCAATTTTTGTAATGAAATTCAATATTTTTGTTTGTTGGTTTACATGGAACCCAAGCTTGGGTGCAAAGGTTCTAACCAAGCTTTCCAATAGCCTCAGATACTTTCTCGGTGTTATGTACAGAACACGAGATGTTTAACCTCAAAATGCAACAAACAATGAAGAATAAAAAAAACATAAATTCATAAAATCTATATTATATCCCAAAAAAATGCAAAATATCGGATTTTCTATTTTTTTATGGTTTATTTTTCCCCACTATTTTATTTTGAACAAAAATTATGTTATATATTTTTTTACCTCAATCCACTTTAACTAGCATATTTATATGTTTTTTTATTTTTCCTTAAGATAAAAATTTACCTTAGTAATCAAATTTCTAACCCCCTTAATTCTTTTGACCTTTCAAATTTCTTAATCAATATCAATATTATGCTAAAAAGTCACTAACTTTAAAACCACTTAAACAGCGAATAAAGATAGATCACTAATTCTGTATTTTATTTTTATCACAGCATAGTATTAAGAAATTGTGGTAATAAAATAATTTGTGAAAATCCTATGTAGAAAAAAAATCATAAATATACAATTATAAATGGTATTCCAATCAACATAACACATAAAGATTAGTCTGCAAAAAAAACTTAAAGAATTAACCAACAGTAGATATTTATCAGTCAATTTTCAAAATATAACAAAAAAATATTAAATCAAAAAAAGAATGTATGGTTTATGTTCCAAATTTCATAAATTTCAAATTAATTATTATTTTTCATTTTCAACAAAACAGGCAATTTATATTTTATCTAGCTACCTAATTTTATATTTCGCATTGAAAATCACATTATTAAGATTATTAAAAAATTAGACGCATTGTGATGCCACCTCTAAGAATATGCAATTCACAAAAATTATGACAAATAACTAAAATAATATTATATTATTAGAAAAACATAAATACGTATATGTTGGATTAATTAATAATCCACACCATTAATTTAATTTTTTAAAAAAGGTTTTAAAATGCTTTTTTATAATTTAAACCCATGATTTTAAAAAATAATATTTCTTTCCTAATGTCTATAGAATACATTCTGGAAACAATGACGCTTGTAGGAATTCCTTCAAAGGGGAACACTCCATAATTATAGTCAAGTTATTATTCTACTTGTATCATACGAGCAATCTTATGGTATCAAGCCAGGACAACGTGTAAAAAAAATTGAAAATCCTAAATTTTTTTTTAAAACATGAATACTATAAATTGTATTTATTTTTTAAAAATTATAATGATTCAATCGTGTAAAGACTGCTTTGGTGATACCAAAAGATAGAAAAAAAAACACAAAATTATACAAAAATAGCAAAAAAACGTGACAGAAAAATAATTTACAATAAATCAATTTTTTCCAATATATAAATAACATCACTATATATTAAATGTGTTTTGAGTGAGATCTAAAGGTTTAATTCGATACACAAAAATTATAGTGATTTTTTTGTGATCAAAACATTTACAAAATTTATGAATGTGTTTAAAAACTGTGTTACAAATGAAGCGAAATATTAATAAAGAAAATGTGATAATATTATACGGTTCGGGTTTTACATGTGAAGATGTCAAAAATGTTTTATTTTAATGTAATAAACCATGTAACATATGTTTACCATAAATTTTTATACATGAAAAAACAACAGAAGGTACAATTTTACATAATATGGACCACATACCTATGTGTATAAACATAAAAAATAAGATCTAAATAGTTCTATATATTTTGCATTTTCAATATGATAAATTTCACATAATGATGAATTTAGCAACAAAAATTATTAATTTCATTTAAAATGTAAAGTATACAAAATACATTAGTTTGAGCATTTTTACTTTTATGATAAGGATTTTTTTGCATCAAATATCGCTTTTAAATTGATAATTCGTAGTAATTTTTTATTTTCATATTTTTTGTTATTAAAGAATCAGAAAAGTGTTTATATCGTAGTTTTCAATAAATTTATGATATTCAAACTTTAAAAAATATTTTTTTGCAAGATGTGCATTAATTGTAATTTATTTCGAAAATTTTAGATATCAGCAAATTATAACCTTTTACATTCTTTTTTGAACTTTAGTTTGTGCCTTTGAATATCGAAAATAATACAATTTACACATTTTTATTCATTTCTTTGATTGAATTTCTGTTTTTGAATATATTTTAATATCAAAAAAATGTAAAAATTAATTCTTCCGATCCTGAATCAATTTCTTTTTTTTAAAAAATTGCATCAAATATATCCATTTTGTATTTTGTTCTAAAATGGAAATTATAAATTATCTTGCAATATTGAAATTTGTAAGTCTTATTCATTTTTATAACTTTATAATTAATTTGTTATACTCAATTAGATTTTGACCTCTATGTGGTTTTAATTTATACTAAATGTAAAATTGAAAACACTTATTCATTTCTTTTATAAAGTTTGTAGTTTATAATAAAATAGATTTTTACTTTCTATTTTCATAAGCAAAGCAGTATAAACTATCTTTGTACGGCCAATATAACGTTTGGAAATTTCGTAATTCTTTTGATGATTGAGACAAAAAATTGAATTGTTTTTGATAATCATATATAATAGCTCATATCTATAGCTTTTGAAATGTTCTAATATAGTTAATATCATATTATGAAACTTTATCAACAACAAATATAATTTCAATGTTTCGATTTATATCAAAATAAAAAAAATTGTTTATACAGCATATAAAATAAAAACTTTTCTTTTTATAATTTATTTTGGCTATTGATAATTAAAAATGGTTCTAAATGATGACTTAGTTGTTAATAAACATACATAATAAATTAATATTTGAAAGACCGGTGAAAAAAAATCAATTTTCTAGTTTTAAAAACGTAAAAAATATATATACAATCTTTATATTACATTCTTACAAGATATTTTAACTATTTATGGTTACTTGTAGAAATTAAAATTGTATGTAGCGCTAAAACTTGATTTAAACATATTTCCAAGTTAGTTTTGCTATTATTGTCATTAAAAACATAATAATAAAAAGTTGAAGACTTTTTATACACAACAAAAGTTGCTTGTGTAAATTTTTAAAAAAGATGAAATATCTCAAATATAAATTCAGGTTTTAGTATGTTAACATTGAAATTAATTTGTTATTTTAAAAAAATTTAATAGATATATTGAAACCAATTAGTCGTTCTAAAAGTCCAAAAAATTGAAGTAAAGGCAACTTTTTGTCATAAAAGTTATTTTATAGAAATTGATATTATCGTACTTAAAAGAGTTCACGCAATAAAACGATGCAAGGTGATAAAATAATCAAAACAGAAGAATGTCATCAAACGAAATTATAGCCCAGTAATTTTTATCTTAAAAACATTTTTTTAGATCTTTTTTTAAAAAAGATTCTTCATCAAACAAAAGATATTTAACACTTATTCTGAGAAACATGACTTTTTTTAAAAAATAGATTTATCTGTCATAAATCATACACAAATACATATTAAAATGTGAAAATGTAAACATCAAGTTAACGAAAAGACAAACATTAACACTTCAACTTTTTTTATGTTCACATTAATTTTATATAATTTTGAACTAATAAAAAATTTAAATATTAAACTAATATGTTTTTTTATGATTACCCGTAAACGATGCAGAAATAAAATCTTTATTTGTTTATAATAAATTTTTCTTAGAAAACGCATTATTATAGTAGACTGTCGAAATTTTTGAGATTTATAAAAAGGTTAGTTTGAATATATACAATTGTTACAAAAAACACTTTATTATAATCAAAATGATTTAATTCACCATTATATAAAGTTAGATTCAGATACTGGTGTTTTAACTTTCTTTCACTTTTTTCTATTGGATAAAACAACTAAATATCAATTTTCTTTATTTATACATGAAATCGACATATAAATATAAATATTTATATATAATTTACAAAATTTGAGAAACTTTCAAATAAGTATATTTTGTAAAAATACTATGATTTAATTTTTAGGAAATTTAACAACTCTTGCATCCTTATAGATAAAAATAGAAAATTAAAAACTATCTTGCAATCGTAATTTGATCAAAGCGTAAAATCATATAAATACTGTTTGCCGGATTTCTCCATAATTTTCATTATAGAAAAGTAATGTCAAAAAAAATAAAAAATATACGTATACAAACAATAATATGTTTTTTATAGCAAATAAACATATATTTTTAGTTGTTAAGTTACATATTCAATTAAATTTCTCAATTACATTCTTTGTAAAAATTCAGATTATTTTTATTTTTTAAAATTGCAAATATAAAAATAAATAAAATGAAAGAATAATTTTTTTTTAATATATGCATGCTTGCAAATTTTTACAGACCAAGTATCTGATATTTTTTAAACACAGTATTACAGAGTCTAACTATCATCAGTATAGAAAATAAAAAAAGTGTGTTTTTTTATCGCAATTTTTTGTTATAGAATAAAAGAAAATTTTAAAAAGCGCAAAAAAATGTAGTAACAATTATACAGAAAACTTTTAAATTTTAATTAGCAATTGCATTAGCAATTTTAAAAATATCATTTACATCTTACAAACATATTAAAAGGTTTCTCTCAAGGTGAGTTATTATGAACAACTCTAATGCAAAAAGTTAATAATTTAAGAACGTGTAATAACCATTTTATTAATTGTCTTGCCTAAAAATTTAATTTCACGATTTAGTAATATTGTGAATTCATATTAAGTACATTTTTTTAGACATTTAATTTTTTTTTTTAACTTTTAATATAACCTAAGATTCTTTCTTATTTTTAAGCCGAATTCTGTTTTTAAATTAAAAAAATCCTAAATTTAGTGAAAATAATAATTCTGTAATGTGACAGATTACCATTTTTGCATAGTTTTGTGTTTTTAAATTACTTGTTTCATAAAGATATGATGTTTGCATTGAATATTTTTACGAATTGTTTTTATAATTGAAATAATCAATAATTATTGTAAAAAAAGAAAAAGAATTACCTTCTAATTAAATTTTTTTTGAAAGAAAAAACATTAGTTTAGATATTTATAACAAAATAAAGAATTCGTAAATAATTACACTAACATATTAAGTGAAAATTTTTTTTTTCTTTAAATGACATTTAAAACATCTTTATAGATTTTTTTAAAATTGAATGAATTTCAATTTTGTAAGAATTTTCAATTATAGCGATTGTTTTGTGATGATTTATTACTGAAAGTATAAAAAAATCACAGCTGTGATAAAAACAAAAATTTAATCAAATTATCTTTTCTGTATTTTTTTAGACATGAAATCTGATAAATTTTGAAAAAAAATACAGTTAAAAAATCAAAAATATATATATAATAAAAATTTAGATGTGAATATTATAAAAAAATTCGTTAATTTTAAATTTTGAAGAGTTAGGAATAGGAGGCAATCTAGATGTCACCTCATTTTTCTATCTTACAATGAGTATAAACTATATATGAGAGAAATAATTCTCCGATCTTTTACTTATAATTTTTATTCATGCGCATAACGATCAGAAATTGTCAATACACTTTGACGAGGAAAGAACTAAAAATCAATAACTTTTCATTCATTATTAACCGCATAAAGCGCGAAAATACATAGAATACAATTTAAGTACTTTAACTTTCACATATAATGATAATAAGAAAGAAATTTTGCCAAATACTTTTTTTCTAATTTGAAAGAAATCATATGCAAATCAACACACAGTGAATGAAACAAAATTTGTAAGAAAACTATTTTACTTTACGTATAAATTCATTTATATAACAAAATAAAACGGTAATAAAATTGTTTTCGAGAAATGCAATGAACCATAAGTACCAGAAAATTTTTATTATTTATGTGCATTTTTTCGATGTTATTTATGAGAAAATCTGAATCTATTTTGTGTGTTTTTTAAATTTTAAATTTCTTACAATTCAAATTAAGATTTTGTAGACGATCAGTTAGATGTATAATTTTTTATATAATTATGAGAATTAGATATAAATATTCTATGATATATTTATAATTCAGAATATTGTTATTGGTCTATTCGCTTTAATTTTTTATTTGTCAAAATAGTATAATATTTTTAAAAATACCAATATTTGCGATTTTTTAATGGTTACCGGTAATTTTCAAATATATTCTTTTTTTTTACATGAAATCTCATTAGCATCTCAAATAAAATATTTTTTTATTAATCAATAATTTCCTAATTTATAAAATTGTATAACAATAACAAGATTAGCAAAATCATGAACAAAACAATAGTTCACAGTGGAAACCTTATAATAGTTTTTTTTTTACTTGAAAAATGCGAAACGGATGTGGTTTTTTCATAGGAAAACTATTATTCACATTTCCTGATTATTAAACACCCAAAGAGCTAGGGTTTTCTTTGACTTTTATGAAAAAAGGCCGAAATTTATCAATGCTCTAAAAAGGTGCAAGTATAAGTAAAGAAAACACACACGATATTTTTATAATCTAATAGAGAATGTACGAAATATTATGCCTATGACACTACAAATCTTATATTTTTTTATGTTATGGTATATATGTTATTTTGTTGGTCTTTGTTATTTTTTTTGTTATTAGGTATATAGAAATGTAAAATAAGCACTAAATCTATCCGTTGTATGTCTATAAATTTGTAATCTTAATAAATTTATTCGTATTAAAAATTTAACACCGTAATATAATTATTTAAATCTAAATGAAATTTTTATAAGCTTAGAAAATAATAAAGAAATTTTTATAATGATAAAAGTCTTCGGTTTGTATAGGTTATAAAAAATAATAATATTTTATGTCTACTTCCAAGTAGTGAAAATTTCGGGGTATGTAAGAAATAACGAAGATGAAGAGTATAAATTAGCACATAATTTGTTATTAGTTCAAAATATTGCGATATTTCTATTATAATGATTTTTTTCAATTGGTTTTTTCTAGTTGAATGTTGTGTTTTTCGTTATTTTGGTCTTCAGTGTTTTTTTTCCATCATAATCAAGGGATGAGTTGCAGAAATACATTAATTTTCACGAAAGAGGTAAACATGGGAGAAATTAGAAGAAATGAAGATGAGATTGCACCACAAATTGAAATAACATGTAAAAAATTAGTTTTTTTTGATTAAAACATTGATTGCCAAAAGTTAACAAGAAATGTGCAAAAACGTGTTTTATATTGTTTAGTATTTTATTTGATACATTTTTATAATAATTAAACAATTAAAATGAATATATATAAAGTTTAAATAAAGGTATAAAGTTTTCAGAAAGCAAATGTAAAATTAAAGTCCAAAAATGAATTTTAATATATATTTTTTTGAGTATACTTAGTAATCAACTATTAATTTATTTTATTCAGAAATACAGTGATTACTTTTTTTTTGTATAATATTTTCATTTTAAAAGCAAGCAAATGACTAGTTTAAATAAATGGGAAAAATACATCAATTGTAACTATCAAGTATTTATTGACAATTAATTTTAATTTTTAGGGAATGTTAATTTAGTAATAAAACTTTTTTTTAAGAACTACAAAGTTACAAAGAAACTATTTATATTTATTTTATTGTTTTAAAGTTTTGTTTCTTATATAATTAGCAGAAAACTTGAAATACTTGAAATAATTAATGATAAAAGTTATTTTTTTGTTTTGTATATAAATTCTATCTTTTTTATTTGGTCTATGGTTACTAGTAAATGCAGATTTCCGTAGATTGATTATATTAAATTCTGTGGTATAGATTGTTATTTATGAGGGGTGTTTATTTAATAATGCAGATAGTCATCATGAAAACTAAAATGGTATGAAATTTATATCAAAAAAGCAGTTGAATGAAATTTAAATAATTTCTAAACTATTAAAAAAAAGAAAATTTTAGGCTAAAATCAAATATAAAGCGCACAAACGTTATTATTGACCTTTTTTTCGCACTTCGATAATATTCTTAATAACCAAAATATGCAGTAATTTTATAAATTCTGTATATATATTGTATTTTCAAATTACTTAATTGTAATCAATTTTTATAAATATTTGAAATAAGAAATAGTGCACAAAAAAGTGTGCAAATAGTGAGATTTTATAATAAAATTTGCACTTGTAAGGTGTACAAATATTTTAAGTGTTTAGAATGTAAAGAAATAAAATATTGTATCAATTTATCAATATAAAAAAATATTACCTGTTGAACAGTAAAAAACTACTTTTTGATTTAAAGTGCGTTTATTGATATCTTAAAATTATAATAAGAATAAAATTTTATAGTTTTTTTAAAAAAAAGTAAAAAACTTACATAAAAGAGTTGTAGTTATCAAATACAAAATTGAAATTTTTTTATGGGCAATCTTGTTCTTTTTAAGGCATTTGGTAAAAAATGATAAAATGTAAGTTCTAAAACTGAGTGAGAAACTTTAAGGTAATTTACAGATGTTGTAAATAAACAATATTTAATAAATCAAAGGGAATTCTTACAAATTGAAACAAAAACAGTTTTTTTTTAAATTTACATACAAAATGAATTGTTTTTTGATTCAAAATTTAAAGAGAAAAACAGAATAGAATAAATGAAAGAATAAAAAGTGCTAAAAGAGGAATCAGTGTTTTGAAACTACTATAAAACAATTGATTTAATTAAAAAGCAAATTGGACTGATTTGAAAAAATACACTGTTAGTAAAGTAAATTCACATATTTCAAGGGCATATTTACAAATTATAAAACTTCAAATAATATATTAAAAGATACATAAAATGATGATGAAAATTGTCAAAAAGTTGTTAAACTCAATGTTTTTTTAATTTATTTATATTTTTATTTGTTCATTTTTATATTTTTTCTATATTTTTGTTCAATTTAAATATTGCAATAAAAAACGGTTAAGAAAAACGAAGAAGGAAGAGCCCTTTTAAAATATTTTATAGCGGAATAATTTTTTGAAATGAAGAACAGCGAATTAGAATTGTTTGTAAATATTTTAAGAAATGTAATTAGCAAAAGCCAAACGAAAATCCGGAAAAAAAAATGTTCTAAAAAATCTGAATTTGTAGAAATTTTATTGGAAAAAGAGAAAAATGCAATTGTGAGCAGTCAATTTTTGAGTATTGAAGGTAATAACGAATTTGTAAATAATTCTGATGTTAGTGAATGTAGAAATATGAGATCAAACGAATCTGAAATGGGTTGTGTTAAAAATATTGAATATAATTGTTCTGAAGCAGATAAAGATAAAAAAATAAAATTTAAGTCTGATAATTCAGATATTCACCAGGATAAAAATATTAAATCGGAAGTACAGGAAGATTTAATAGATAGAGACGAAGAAACAGAATTAAATGATCGCAAAGTAGATAAAATCATATATTTGAATGACCAAAAACAAGATATTTCAAATATAAATATTGACAAAAACGATCGCAAAAATATTTTTTTGGAAAACAATTGTGATAATAACAATGAAATCGAGAAAAATCAGCATGTTCTCAAATACAGAGATTATACTGTACAAAACAAAACAAAGAATCAAAGAGATACCAATAAGAGTTCAAATACATATATTAATAGTAATGATAACGAGATTTTGCTGAAAAATGATTTAAAAAATTTAAGTACACCTGAAAACAAAAATATAGCTAGCAAAGAAGAGGATATTACAACCGATAAAGAAAGTATTTCACAATTACTTACGACGCTAATCAACAGAAAATCGTGTGAAAAGGCTTTAAAAAAGATACTGAAGAGAAGCAAAATACATTCTTTGAAGGATTTTATTAGGTACACTAAGAAAAACGAATACTTGCAAGACGATCGAAAAATATTCTTTGAGATATATCTTTTATACCACAACATTTTTAACAATTTTAATCGGCACATTAATTCTTTTTTATTTCCAGATATGCAACAAAACATGAATGTTTTTTTTAAAAACGGCGGTGATGTGTGCACGGAATTTCCGAATTTGCCAGATTTGATTTATAAAATTGTTTTGAGCACAGCGGAAACTGTTGATGAGTGTAACATTTTAGAGCATAGGAGTGTTGTTTACCAAATTATACAGCAGATAATTGACGGAAAAACAGATTTTAACAGTATCAACGAACATATTTTGTGGGTTTTGGTTAACAAAGACATTGAAACGTGTTATTTTTCGTTTATAAACGACAAAACTGTTGGAAAAAAATATTCTGAATATTTGGGTGAAGAGGAAATAGAAAAACAAACACTTATAAACAGAAAATTGTTTGATAAGGTAACTTGTAGTATTTGCAAGATTTTGAAGACTATAAATACAAATGTGTTAGAAAACAACTTATATTGTATATATAAGGATAAAAAGAATAGGCAAACTGTTGATCACAACTATTTAAAAATATTATCTATGCAGTCGCAATATACAATAGTTGAAAACATATTGAATAAAAAAGATAAGAAGAAGAAATTTCGACTTAACAAATATGATTTCCTCTATAAATCGCATAAAAACAACTTTTCACCTTACAATTACACTATTATTAAATATTTTTTTAATGCTGAGATATTTCCGCATTTAAATGCCATAACATGCATTCTAAGTGTCAATAATATGTTGATAACAGCATCAGATGATCATGTAATTAAAATTTGGGACATTGATAGCTTGTTTTTAAAGGCAAGTTTAATAAGGCATTGCAGTTTTGTCAATGATATTTGTGTGAGTATCGACAGTTCGCTTCTTGCAAGTGTTGATGGCGACGGTTTTCTGTGTATATGGGATTTGCAAAAATTTATTTTGTTGTATGAAGTTTCTTTTGAGGGAACTGTCGAGTTAGTAGAATTTATTGATAATATTAATGCGTGCGGTGATGGTAGTGGAAGCAATATTGCAAATAATGTATGTAGTTTTGATGTTACATATAAGAGAAGCAATGAAACCACAAATACTAGCAATTTAAATAACAATTCTAACTGCAAGACCAATGATTTAAACGTAAAAAATGGCATGAATTCTTATGCTGATAACGATTTTGTAGATCTGTTTGAAAATGTATACAACATGCGCAGCGATCTGCTTGAAAGGCATGCAAAACGGTAGAATTTCTGATTTCTCTTCTTTTTGCTGTGAATCAAATAAAAATTTATCCAATAATAGCGAAAATGTAAACACAGAATCGAATTTTAATTTAACCAATTCTAACTCCAGCTTGATCGACAGCACAGATTACAGAAATGCAAACGGGTATTTGGGAAAAATAAAAAATTTTGGTGATGGAAGTGTTTACAGTGAGAGTTTTGTGGAAAACACCTGTGAAGAAGAGAATAGCACTTCTAATATATATGAGAATGCAAAAAAAGAAAAAGAAAAAAAATTGACCGGAGATATTATCGAAGAAAAAAGTATTGATTTTTTGGAGGAATCAGAAATTTCAGATGAAATTATTTTTTCAAGGTCAGATTTCAGAAAATCAAACAAGAATAGTAAAAAGAAGAAAATAGAAAAAATGCAAGAAAGTAAAAAATATAAAAATGATGTGATAGAAAACAAAGCAGAGTCAAAAATGAGTATAGAACACTACGAAATAGAAAATAAAATAGAAGCTAATCACAAAAACAAGCAGAAAGAAAATCTCGACAGTGAGACTATGAAAAATTCTGGAGATAAAAATGTACAATCAACTATTATTAATTCGAATAGAAACACACAAACATGTGATATGAATTATATCAGCAACATCAATCTAAAAAAGTATAAGTTACTGTTAGTACTTAGACGGGGAACAATCAAAACAATGACATTCAACCGAGAAAACCTGATCGACGAGACAACAAACCAAATAATAACAGAACTTGGTGATGAAAGCTCGACACGCGCAATTTGCGTTACTGAAGGCGGAAGGATGGTTTTAATAGGCGGAATCTGGCCGTTTCTGTTAGCTTTTGACACACAAAAACTCGAGGACAACGTGCTTACATTCGAGACTGATGGCCACAGTCTTATCGGTGTTTGTGCTAGCAGAAATGCGCCCCGATTTTGCGGATCGACAACGTTTAATTTTCTATACGAGTGGGTTTATACAATAAGTGGTAATACTAAGAGCAACTTTTTGAAAAAACGCAATAAGGTTCGGAGTGCCAACCAAGATTTAATTTGTACGTGTAGTTTGGGTGTTTTTAATCAAGATTTGCGCGAAAATAAAGATATACGCAAAGGTAAAAATCAATCTAATAGAAATAGCAAGAAACAGCCAAGAAATAAGACTCGTGGGAGAGGTAGAAAAAAATACAAGGACTCTACGAGTGATTCTACCGACGATTATTCGAGTGATTTTTCCACAAACTCTACTGTGATCAGCAGGAAAATCAATATCAGGAAAAACAGTAAGAATACTAAAAATACAAGATCTAATAAAAGCAATTGCAAAACAACTAGCAAAAATAGCAGCAAAAATTCTAATAATAAAGATACATCTTATATAAATACAAATAATTTTCAAAATGACGTCAAACACGAAAAAACATGCCCGATCTATCAAAACAGCAATAATCCAAACAATGTTATCATTGGAAACTGGAACAAAAGAATAATATTGATACATGAGGACGAAAACGTACACTGCACAAGGCTGACTTATTTATGCAACGATTTACTTGTGTGTGTTTGCACAGATAACACCGTTAAAATTCTATCAAACGACCAGAAGGAAATCTCTGTAGAATCCGTTGAGATTTTATGTCCTCATCCTAATCTGCCTGTTTTCTTTCTTAGCGGAATTTTCCAAAGAAGTTCTGGGTATTTTGAACCTACCGATTCTTTCTGTAAATTCACTGGTAACAGTGAGGAAAATAATTTAGATTTCATTCGTACAAATAAAGGCTTTCTAGACAACATAGATTTTAATAGACATGATAGTATCGATAAAAATGCTTTTGACAATACTAAGTGTAACCAAGAAATCAGTGCATCTAATAACATTAATACTGAAAACAATCCTAAAAACAATTCAACAGATATTAATAATCCAAATGACATGCCCGAAAGATATACTTTATTTACATCGCCTGAAAAATATTCTGATTTAGATCTTACAAACAATTCTTCTCCAATAAATAATAAGTTTTCGTATAAAAACATCACATCGGAATCAAAAAATTCACATCCATACAAAATAGATTTTCAACCAATCTCTTTAGATCAATCAAACGCAAATCTCATTCAGCAAACAAACACATCTACTGTGTACTCGCTCAGATTGTACGACATGTTCGGTAACTGCTTATACGAAAAGGAAACTGAACGCGGTCTCACAGAAAGCTACTTCACCAACGACGGCACAAAATTTATATGCGGAAACTATGCCGGCCGCCTGCTTATTTTTTCTGTCAACAATTACACTAAAAGATATGAAAACGTGCCGAAAGAGCAGTTTACAAGAGCAGAACTCGCCTTGCATTTCAACGATGGCGATGTCCAACAATACGAGGATGATGCTTGTGTGTATAAACTGGATGGTAACTGCAATATCATTGGTTCTACTCCTTTAACTGACAATCTTCCTAAACAAGAGCTACCAGACAATCAAAACAAGTTTGTTTTTTCAAAAAGTATAGATGAACACAGCATTGAAAAATATTCTAGCCGTGATGAAAACAGCAGTATCGATAAGTATTTGCAAAAGTTTTCATCTGAAACTTTCTTAAAAAGTTGTGAAGAAAAATATTTTATCAAAAAAAAAAATTTTATTGAAACAACTAATGATGAAAACGAAGATTTTATACAAAACACATCTGATAGTAACAATTTTGCCCAAGAATATTATTCGGAAGTATTCCCTATTCAAACATGTATTGGTATTTTTGCAAAAGATTCTCAAAATCAACCGCCTATGCCTTTACAACTACACAAAAATGAAAAATATTTATCTACATATTATCCTAAAAATTTTTTAAACACAATTCCCTCATACAAAATACAAACTGACATCTTTGAAAAAACAACCTTAAATCAGAAAATACAAAAACACAGCTACCATTTTAATATAGAAAAAATCGCATTCAACCACCTTTACCCGTATTTTTTAACATTTCAGCAGTTCAAAAGAAAATACATATTAGAGTCACACGAAAAAAATACAATCACCACTCAAGAAGTCGCAGAAACAAACAACGACTTCACTTCAGAAACTTATCCAATAACATCAGAATCAAACTTACAACTCAACACAGATTGTGAGTCAACCGATTATCTCACCTCAGACTACGAGTCTACTGAATCTTCTAGCAGCATAAATACAAGACAGTTTGTATTTACAAGAGCAGCTGCACGAAATTTGTCAAATTACAGGGAACCCACATTAGACACAGAATCAAGTTCTTTCGATGAAAAAAAGAAGAAAAATGTAAAAAATACAAAGAAAAGAGGTAGAAAACCCGCTGCTAAGAAAGGAAGATCTCGGAAAGCAGTAAGAAAAAATGTTAAGAAGAAGTCTGCTTCCTGTTCAGATTCTTCTGAGAGCTCAGAAGTTTTAAGAGCTAAGAAAATAAACAGAAATACCAAAAAAAACAATAAAAGTTCAAATAATCGCGGAAGAAGTATTATCAGCGATAGTGATGATGATTATTAGTATAATTAATTAGGATATTTTTGTAAAGAATAAAGTATTCAATTAAATAAGATTTTTGTTATTATATGAAGCTTTATATCTTTTTTATCATATTTAAATTTATAAAATATAATTTTTATAACTATATCACAACTTTGATTTTTAATTTGATACTGTAAATCAAAGTCTAAGAAAGCGAGTAAATGATCTTAAAAGTATTGTAAAAAATTAAAAAAACTATAAAAATGTAAAAATAAAAACATAAAAATACAAAATTGTTATATAATCACTTTTATTTATTTAGAACAGTAATAATTCACCTTCTTTATCTAATCTTATATGGGCTATGCTAATATTCAATTATATTAATACACTTAAATACCATTTATATCTATAAATTCGTTTGAAATCTTTTACTAGTAAATTTGCATTTATGATTTCGATCTTAATAAATAAATTTCGTGTACATATTTTTTAAATTTGATTTGTGGCTGTTAAAGAAAAATCTGTAATAAAGTTTACTTGATCTTCTGATAGTATATCCTTAAAAATAAAAATATATTAAAAAGTTAGTACAAAAATTTATTTGAAATCCTTTACTAGTAAATTTGCATTTATGATTACAATCTTAATAAATAAATTTCGTGTACATATTTTTTAAATTTGATTTGTGGCTGTTAAAGAAAAATCTGTAATAAAGTTTACTTGATCTTCTGATAGTATATCTTTAAAAATAAAAATATATTAAAAAGTTAGTACAAAAATTTATAAAAAACCATATAGAATATCTAACTACTCTATCATTTCCATTTGATCACCTTTATTTTAAATTTTTTTTGTTGTTTTTACATACCTTTTAGTGATTTAAACAATATAGATTACAGAAAAAAAAATTTATTTTTTTAAACATAATTATAAAAATTTATTGTAATAATACAGCTCACTGCTATTTTTGTGGAAGGAAAAGCTAATAAAAATTTAATTATCTTTTGATTCTTCTTGTTCACTATGCCTATTCAGAAAATAGTTTATAAAACCAAATAGTCAATCAATTGAATATTTTTTAATGCAACCCAAGTTAGATAAATCAACACAGAAAGGTAATACAACTTTTCATTCTAGTAATTGCACATTAAACTCACAATTTACCAATCAATTAATAATGTTAGATCAAAATAAAGACATATTAGATTGAAAATTGCATCAAAAATATTTTCTAACAAATGATATTTCGATATCCGTGACACGTATTCCATGCAACAACAATTATAAATTAATGAAATTATAACAATAGTTAAAATGTTAATCTTGAAACTTACTTCCTTTAACGTACAATACATGGGATCAAAAACATTTTTTTAAGTACATTTTCGACTTTAAAAGTTCTAAAAAGAATAATTAGTTGGATACAATAAAAATAACAAAAAATAAACATGACATATTAAACTCAAAAAACAAGGGTTTTAAAAGATTCAAATACAATATTAATATGTAAGTTTCAAATTTCCATCAAACTATTTTTCTATATGATTATTTTCTAAAATATGGCATATTAGAATAAGTTTATATATACTGAAAGAACAGTTCATAACATTTCTATTAAAAAAATCTAAAATACTAAATCATTTTTGACTATAAAAAATTTATACCATTTTTACAGGATCATTAGTATTAGAAACATTATTCATATTTCTAATGCTGCAACTATTGCTATCGAAACGATATTATGTTAGTTTTTTTATTATTATTGTGCTTTCAATACATCTTTTTCCAACTTTTCACCTTTTTTTCTTCTTTCTAATTTAAATTAAGAAAAAAATGCGGTTATTTATACATATCTAAAAAATCACTAGTTTATATATCAAAATATTATATACATACTTACTAATCTTTCAATTATAAAATAATATAAAATTTAACTTATAATTCAAATATACCACATGAAAACTAATATAATTTTAATAACTAATTCACATAAATCTAGTAATCTCTGATGTGGTACTTCATACCTCAAAATACGTTAGTGATTTATGGTTTGAAAACTTTAATTTAACAATAAAATTATTTATAATTCATATAATACAAAAAATTAATAGTATTTGATTTATATAAACATTAAAAATTTTTAATCTTTTTGTATCACATAGTGAATATATAACTTTACAAAAAGTAAAAATAAAAACGCATCTAGTGTTTCGTAAATTATAATTAAATGATTTTCAATTTTATAATAAAAAACAAATAATAGATATCAATAATGCATATATTATATTGAAAAATCTTTTCTTATGCATATTTGTAAAATAAATTTCTTAAGTTTATCGTTCTTGAATAATTTACAGATAAGTATTTATATGTACATAACCTAAAAATTATATCAAATCATATAAAGTGTATTGAAAAAAAATATTCAAGAAATTAAATTAATTAATTCACATTTTTTAAATCATAAAACAATATTAAAAAAACAAGAATTTTTATTCAATTTATTTTTCACGAAAATTTTTGAATACCTCATTCTCTATAGTAAACAATACAATGTTATCTTAATACATATGAACAAAAAAAAACAACCTAATCATAATTATAAGAAAAACCTAAATAAAAATTGTTAAATAGTATTAGACTAAGTAGTTACAAAATTAATCTTAAAATACCCAAAAACCTATTATAATGCATATAAATATTCTACAATTAAAATTTAAAACACACATTAATAATGTTTCAATTTTTCGTAGATAAATTATTTAAAAAATGAATAAAAAAAACTAAAAAATTGCGTCTGATTTGTGTTTTTTTATCTATTTATTATTTTGTCTCTCTTTGTCTCTTTTTAAATCGTATTAACTGATTTGAAAGTTAAGTTAAATTTTGTAAATAATAGAAATCAGTATAGATTCTCAGTTTTTCTGCGTTATAGATAGGTAACGAAAAGTGGTATCGCACAAAATTCCCCTTTCTGTCATCATCCTAGTCGATTGAAAGCTAGACATATCATCATAAATAAAAATTTGTTTTTTTCGTTTTTTGTGCTACAAATGTTAATATTCCATAGGTATAATATGAATTGATTGGTACAAACCACATCTATTGTGCAGACTATCTACAAAAAATTTTGACAAAAAATAATGATGCAGTTCGGATGGAGATTTTAAGTTCTGCAAACATAGTAAAATTATTTTCTTTAAAAAAAAAACTACCTCGTTTTCGAGCGGAAAAAATAAACATATAATTTTTTTTAGAAATTTATATTATATATTAAACATGAATCAGATGTTGTTGTATTTTACGGTTTTTCGAATAAAATATAAAGCATACACTTTAAACATAGATTTGAGGATTAATATACAGTAGTAGTCTATAGTAGGGATATAAGAAAGATTTAAAATTTTCGTATTCAATAATTTGTTTACTACCTATAAATACATTAGTTCATAAATCTAAAGCTTTATTTGTAAAAAATTATAAAAAGAAACAAAATTATTCAAAAGTAAGTAGACATAAACTACTTGTTAATTTTTATAGTTTACAAAAAATTTAAATTTATGTTGCATGAATAATAAAAAAAGCTAAAATGATTTATAAATTAAATTATTCTAAGTTAAAATCTATCAGTATTTCATTAATCGTTATAGAGGTAATACATCTTATTATTTATATTATGAGAGTGACTTTTTATTTGAGGCTTTATTTAATGAGTAAAATTATAAATTTTGATAATATTTTATTGAAAAAATCCAAAGGTTTTTTTAATTTACTATATGTTCAAAAATATTTAAATATTCTATGATTATACGCATACAAAACCTTATTTTATACAATAGTGATAAATACAAAAAAAATAAATTAGAGTCATATATTATTACAACAACAAGTTGAATTTAATTTGATCTGTTCCATTTTTTAGAATATAAAAAAATAAATTATAAATTTATATTATAACCTTTTTAACAAAAACCTATAAATTTAGAAAAAATTGTTATCAATGTGGTATACACATCAATAATAAGAGGATTTACAATATATTCTATAAAACAAAATACATGGTATTTTTGATCTTTTTTAAATTTTAGTAATTACATAGCTTTTTTCTGCTTTTTTGTTGATATTGCATTAAGATAATATTTCAAGGGCAAAATACATGTCACCATACGAATAATTTTATTAAAGATGTGCTTTTTTGCGTTTTATTAGAAAAATACAGACGCAAATTTTTTTACATGAACTATTTTTGGACCTTTGTCAGTGTCCGCACATATATTATGTTATTTTTGTACTTTAATATTTTGCATACCTTTTTAAGATTGTATAAAAACTAAAATAAAAAACATTCTAAAGTTTTAAAATAATTTTAACATAGAATTTGTTCATCCACACATTGTTATAAAAAATAAAATATCCGTTCTTTATATTTTTATTTTCATCTAAATTATGAATAAACCAAAAATGGATGTTAGCCTGTGTTTTTTCTTTTTTTATTTGTAGTTAATTTCTCATTATTACACACACAATGCATGTATTTACAGTAAATTCCTATTTAAGAAGAATTTTTGCAACAACATAAAAAATATATCACAAAGTCGTATGGTATGCTTGATATATTTTTAAGGTTGCAAAAAAACACATTCAATTTATGTGTACATATTTTTTCTTCATAGATATGTAAGCCATTATTTTGTGCTAATTTTTTTTAGTAAGTCACATTTTAAATTATACTACGCATAAAAGCCATGTATTTATTGTATTAAACGTATGGATACAGATTGTTGCATGTTTTTTTCATATTTTATCAAAAAAAATACTCGATATTTTTAAAGTTAAGAGCGTTTATAAAACCTTTAAAAATTTTTTGAGCTATAAATGATATAAAAAAACCATATTTCTAAAATTGAAACAAAAAGAGAAATAATTATTTTTCTTATATTTACCATCTTGAAAAATATAACTACGTTACCGAAATTTTTAACACGGAATAACTATAGTTATTTATTTGATTTATTTAAATTTAAATTATATATTGAGCATTTAAATTTTTGAACACCTACGAAAAACAAAAAGCATTAGAAAATGAAACAAAATAAGGTATAATGAAAACATCAAACGAAAATTTTATTTTATAAACAATCCGTTCCATTTAAAATATATATACACATGGCTATACCGTAAATTTGTTAAAAAATTTCGGCACGAAATCCATCAAACGGTAATAATATATAAACACTGTCAATATTTCATTCAAATCATAATTCTTTTGCCATTATAAACTTTTACTTTTATATAATTAAACGATTATCATATTATGTGGTTGGGAATTGTTGGTGCTTAATTTAAGGATTTTTTGTGTCGATTGAACAAATTTTTGCTCTGCATAATATATTTGTTCGCAAGCTTTTTATTACATACGTAAAACATATCGTTTTTTACTAGACTGATATTCGTTAGTTAATGTTTTAAAGCAATTGCATAGCTCAAACAAATTAATAACATCAAAAAACATCTATTACATTTTTTAAATGAAACTAGATAATATAGACAGAGCTACTACAACGTCAATAAAACATTTCTTATTGTAAGTTTATTTTTTGACCAAAATTCATTTTGTATATTTCTTATATTATCACGATTGAACAGTTTTGTGTTTTTTTGAGTATATATAATACCAGCATATATAAAAAAGATGATGAGAATGTTTTGCAGTATATGCATTTTAATAAAAATTTAATTCAAATGGTTATTTTTTTGTGCTAGTTCATCCGTACAATGATCAAAGGTTTTAACTTCTATAAACAGGAACAAATTATAAGAAATATTTATAGTTACATATAAAAAAACCAATAAAAGGATATTTCATACTTGTACGTCATAGTTTTTTACACCAAACATAAAAAAATATGAATTTAGAAATATCAAGAAAATTATTAAACACAAAAATTGCGTTATAAAAATTATAAGAGCACAACATATTCCAAAATATTTTTTTGGAATGTATTTTTCATGTTTCTCTACAACATAAAGACAAAAATAATTTTTGGGATTTCCTTAACAGTTTTAGTGCGATAAAAGTGTAAGCCTTTAATAAGAAATTTGCAATGTGCGCTTCTATTGAAGGGTTTGAGGTCCGCATCGGCTATCAAAACCGAGCTACAATTACACGCGTCGGATTCACAATGGTTGCATAAAGAATTAAAATTAAAATTTGCCATGGGTTAAATCTTTTTATTTTTTTTATAGTATAAATAAATCTTATACTAAATTAATATTATGAAAAATTAATATTATGAAAAATTAACTTGTAAAATTCACAAGTTTCTTATTATAAATAGTATTTACTACCTAGACACATCAGATTGTACTTAAAGTTGTTACTACAGTGAATTCCTTTAGATATCTCTACAAGGTTAAAATACAACAAAGGAAATGGATTTCTATTTTAGCAAAATTCCATTGTTCGAACTATCTTTGAAAAATCTGATTCAGAAATACTAAGAAAAAAATTTTAGATCTTTTTTTTGCAATCAAGCCTCACTATATATTTACAATAAAAATTTTTACAATAATATGTACAAAAACAGTATTTAAGCCATATGTTGGAAACATCACGCTTTTTTTATTGTTTTTTTGCAAACAGATGAGTCAAATGATTTTTCATGCAAAATATATCTACGTAGGAGACTATTCTTTACTATTCAATGCTATTATAAGTTGATTTTATAACAACATCCTTAAATTCATGTTTTTTTGGTATTGAGATTTTTTTTAATATTTTATGGTAATATTTAATAATAAACCAAAAAAACTTATTTGAAAGAATATATTTGTTAGTAAAAATTTTGTAGTGCAACCTAAAAAAATGCAAAATTAGTATTTATAACTGAGTTTGGCAAATCTAGACTAAAAGTTAGACTTTAGTGAATTTTTTTTAGAATTGTAAATAAAATTCACTTATTCGGTTTTTTTTTAACATTGTTATTAGAAATTAGTTTTCGTAATCTATTTTAATTGTATTTTCGTTTTTTACTTTACTTTATGTTCTAAATCAATAAAAAAAATCATCTAAAATAAAAGTAACAAAAATATTTCAGTGTTTACAAATAACTAATAAAAAAACATATTAAATTTTAAAAATTTATCAGATATTTAAAGCGAAAAAGAATGACAGACAATTTTTAGTAGATATTTCAAAAAAAACAATATCATTTTCGTTTGAAAACAATTTTCTTAGAAATCTATAATTTTATACAAAAACATTAGAAAATCAATGTACGAACTCAAAAAACATTTAAGTTAATATTAACTGTTATATTCAGCGTATATATGTTTTTACTGTATACTATGTCAATTCTTTTATGATAAATCTTTCTTATATTTTTTACTATCGTTATAGATCGAAAAATATACAAATAAAGTTGAAATAGTTTCTTTTTTTGTCTTAAATGTTGTACTTATGTATTTTGCTACATGTCAGTATGCACATTATGTTTACAATGTTTTAAACAAAATCGTATGTGATATGTTTTATTGCATAAAAACATGTATAACATAGCAAATCTCAATGTTAGCCATATATTGTGGCAATTTGTTAAATAGTATATGTATTTTCACAATTATTAGATCAAGGCTATAGTTTTAGTATTTTAATCGATTGAAACCAGCTGAATTTTTTTTAGAATAAACCATTACAATAGATCGCTAGTATAATGCTAATTAAGTTGTCATACACTAATCTATCTCTCAATAAAGTTTAAAAATTCTATATTTTTGAAAATTTAGCATGTTCTTTATGTGTCAATTTGCATCAGTATTCAAATTAAGGATTCTAATTTTCTGAAGTATTCTGTTGGATTTTAAAACAAGCATATCTCTTATAACATCTAATACACACAAGTTTGTTGAATATAAAGATTGTCATCATGACAATTTAACAGATGTTTCAGTATACGATAAGGTTTTGAAGTAAACCAAAGTTGTTGATTAGTCCGTTAACGGACACACTGAAACAGCCATGTTTCATGTTGGCTGTTTATAGCCAGCAGTAAATTAATATATTGTGCTAAGAAATCTATAAATAAACATGTTTTTTTATCTTCTTCTGGTACTACCGCACTTCCCAACCGTATTCTTTTGGAATATAGCAATGCAAGAGGTAGAAGGAATTTTTCTCGGTGTTGCTGTTTATCTATTTAAAATTTTTGAAACTAAATCGTACATGAACACAATGAACTTTCCATTTTTTATATAAATAAATAATGGTTTTTAGAGAAAAAGTACGGTTTTTAATTTTATAATCGCTAGTATTATATAAGACTTACTCAAAAAAAATGATATTTTAATTCAAGATAAGCGTCTAAATAAAAGCGCAATTAACCATATTGGTGTGTGTTTACCATAAACAGTTTAACCTACCTCATAATTAGGTTAAATGTTTATATTTATATAAATAAAGTTTGTATGGAGAATTCTAAATAGTAAAAGTTTTCTTTCAAATAATTATTATATACTTTGTTCTGTATTATATAATGTTTAGAGTTTTACTTAAATTTTAGCAACATATAAACATGCATAGTTTTTGATATATGAATACGACCTACCATTTTCCCAATTTTATTAATTTTGAGGAAGAATTATAAAAGAATATGAACCATTTTAAATGTTCCATTATTTCAGATTTTGTAATTATTGTTATTTATGATCGTCTTAAATACAAAATAAACTTCATTAATCACCTATCTTGAAATTAAATTATATTTATGGTGAAACTAGTAAATATGTCAAATAAAGTTTGTAGAAAAATAGTAAAAAAGACCATCAAAAATTATTAATTCTTGCACTATTATAGTTATCATAATATTATCGTGAATTTCGATACAAAAGTGTATAAATCAATTTAGTAGTGTTTATATGCTTCCGAGAACAACATCTAGAGCTATTAATACCATTTCGTTGTTTTATTGCATGAAATACATCATTTTCAGGGAAATAAAAACAATAGAAAACGTCACTACCACAGAAAAGAAGTAAGATTCATTTTTTACTCGTTGTAAAAGATTTCCATGAAGATTATCCATTGCAAGCATATCTACCAAATAAGAATATTCTTCATGGTTTTCTCATTTAAAATTACAAAAAATAAAAAACTAAATATTTACTCTTAATTAACTATTTTTGTTGAATTAATTAAAAAATTTTATAGAAATTGATGTTTTCGATAATAAGGGTGTTCTATTTATAGGTTTATTTTTTATTAATTCGCATATATAATAATTCTTAAATAAAACCGAATAACAAGTGAAAGCTAAAATGTGAAAGTAGTGATTTTCTATTCGACAAATTAGCTTATAACATAAATTTTAGATAAAAAATCATGCATAGTTTAGAAAATAGATATTATACATCGATAAACGAAAATAGACATCGTTCAAATGCATTATGTATTTATTTAAAATCTAAGAATGCATAAAACTTTCTAAAATATGATTAAAAATTGTTATTGCATATTTTTTTTTAGTATTTTAGCATTTACAAATATTTATGAACATATTAGATCAAAAAAAATATTCTAAGCTAACAATACATAATTTAAAAAACAGGTCCTTATACCAAAACTATGCGAAACTAATCAAGACAATAATTTTACATATAGTTTGCTATTCTAGTCATACATTTATTTTTATCTATAACATTGTTTATCTCAAACATTTTTATCAGAATTATATATTTAAGTGAATGCTTTTATATGATATAATTGATTAAGATTGTTTCATTATAGTATCAGTTTTAGATAGCAATTAAAAAATCCCTATTAAATGCATATTACTTAACTATGCAATTTAATATTTTTTCTGATTTGAAAAAGAAAAAATTTGGTTCATTGATTTGTGTTCTATTACTACTATGGCGATTGATATTTCTAATATGAAAAAATTCTTGAGATTCGATAATTGTAATTTTATTTAATATATGGTTTAAATGAATGAATTACAATTTTTTAAAAAATTTATATAATAAACAAAAAAATTATAATATGATGGTTTTACATAAATTCTAGTTATGTTTACTATTTATAAAAAGCTTTATTTCAAGGAAGTAAAAAAAATATGTCCAATAAATATGATATTCAGCTAGTAGTAATCAATATTATATATATTTTTTATTTTTTAACAAAAAAATACAGTTTATAATACGTGGATTTTAAAAAAATATTTGTAAAAACAACTAACTTATATTCTTTCAATAAAAAAATCAAGTCTTTTGTCTTCTTAAACCCCGAATAGTCTGTGAATTTTGCATAATCTGTACATAAAATTTTTTTTTTTCATTGTGATGAGCTTATTTACAGAGATATCCTGTCAAATAACATTATAAAATACACTTTTAATTCTACTATGTCTAAACTATTATCATACATTTAGTGCAATATCAAAACATCATTTATATTATATTTTGTTTTAGTTTTAGTATAAATATTTCTGAAACATTATAACAGGATAAGAAAACATAGAGAAAAGCGCAAAAAAGGAATAGATATATATGTTCTAAAATACATTATATTTTAAAAATGTTTTTTATTATCTTGAATCTCAAAGTTTTTGCAATTACATTGAGTCATAAAATAATTTTATGTTATTTATATTGAGATTTTTTTGTTCTCTTTATTTTCATAAATTTACCGAAACGCTAATATTATATTTATGAAATTAATTATATTAATTTTTTAAATGTTAATTCCTGTTTATTTCAGACAAAAAAATGATAAATAGTTAATGAAAATAGTATAATGTAAAAACAACGAAAAAGTACAAAAAAATATTTCATATAAAAAAACTTGAAATACAGTGATATTTTATATAAAAACTGATACATCTGTAGGTTATAATCATGAAATATTTCGATAACAAAATATAATTTCAAGATTTATGTAGGTACGCATGATTATAATAGAAAAAATGATATAGTACAAAGAAAAAATATTTAAACATTATATTGTCTCAAGAATCAGATCAAATGAAACAATTAAAGAATTAAATTCGTTATAAAAGAAGAAAAATTTTTTACATTTGTATTTGATTTATTCACTGTATTTTCTAAATGTTTATAACAGAAAAAATATTTTTTTCTGACAAATTCAAAATATATTATAAGTTTTTGATTGAATTTAGGCTGTATATAGAGCACAATTTGGAAATTTTTGGTTTTTCATATATTTTCATCTAAAAAAATACTTAATATATCTTTAAACCTTTTTTATAGATTCTTGACAAAAATTTAGACATATGACATTTCTTAGGAAATTCTTTAACTAATGTATTTATAATGAACCGAATACAACAAATAAAATATTATCTGTTAAACTTCTTTATTTTTCTTGCAACAAAACATTTTTTTTGAAATTTTTCCTTTGTTATTTTTTTTTAAGTTCTAATATTTCATAAAACTTACATTTTATAAAAAAACCCTTGGTTATTTATTGTATCAAAACAAAAAAAACAAGTTTTTGTACTTATAGGGTTCTCCACATTAAAAAAATCCGATTTTTTATGCAGAATATACCTTTAAGATGGAATAATTTAGTTTATCGGTTAGTAAGTTGAACTTTTTTCAAGCATTTGAAATATACCAATATTATTTACGTTAAAAAAAGATTTTTGTTTGATTTTAATTTATTAAAGCAAATAATGATTCAAAACTTAAGAGTATATCAAGAATTTTCATAAATATTTGAATCTTTTTTCATTTTTCTTTTTTTTAATAAAATTAAAAACTGAAATAAAATTGAAATTTTGGTTTTTATTACTATTACTTTCTATCAACATTTGAATTTCATAGTAAAAAATTCAAACACTCTCATATTCAAACTTTAATCTTTATTCTTTTGTTGTATGCCAACATTTGAGAAGTAAAACTAATTTAAATGTGTGCTTTTATGGCATTTTATTCTAAATTGATATTAATTGATCCAGTTTTAAAAAAATTTGAACTGGTTCGATACAATTCAATAAAATTTGAAGTAATTTACATAAATGAAATATTATAAAAGTAATGCTAGGACTAAAACAGCATTCACCTTTAAAATAAGAATGATAAAAATATTCAATAATAATTCTTTTAATTTTAAGAATAATAAATATACAAATTTTTAGAATTATGCATTTAATAATAGAACTAAAACCAATTTTATTATTGAATTATATTTAAAAAATAAATAGATATTCGATAGTTACCGAATTTTTAATTTCATAATTTTAAATTTTAAAAAAACAAATTATTTCATGTTTTTTATGTTAATATATTTCTTTTTTCATCGATTCGGCTTTTTTTGAACCGATCGTCGGAAGCTAAATACGACGATTTTAGGAAATAGTGATTGAAAAATACAGAAAAATTATGTTTATTTTTGTTAATTTTTTATTTTAATAAAAAAATAGTGCGTGCATTAATATTCATTATCTTCTTTTGTTTTTAATTTTTTTTCTTTTCATAATCTTTTTGAAATGTATATAAGTTCTAAGCATTATCGGAAAAGAATTTATCATTTACAAACAAAAATCTACACGGTGAAAATTAATACTGTTTTTCTATGGTTTTTAATTTTTTTACACGATTAAAAAGATTCCTTTTATAGATATTTTTTAATTTTCAATATATCTCCTAAGTGATGTGCGATTATAATCAATAAATTGATAAATAACAGCAGTTTGATAATTCATGGATGTTTTCAAATATTTAATTTTTAAAACTCAATTCAAGCCGTGTTTTATTTCCAATAAGATAGGAAAATCAAAAGAAAACATATAATATTTTTTTTCATGCACTATGTATATTATATAGATTCTGTACATCAAAAATATTTTTTGAAAATCAAACTATTACAATCTATGACTCTTTTGTAAATTTAGCATAATTTATTTGATCATATATAAAATTGTAAAAAATTATGAATATGTGTGAAATTCGATAGTGGATGTTTATTAATTTAGAAATTAAAAAATTATCTTGCATCATTAAATCAATAAAAAGGTAAATATAATAATTATGACATGAAAGTTTATTAATTAAACAAGGAAACTTCCCAATCAAATTTTTGATAAACTTCAATGAAATTCTATATTTGTAAGTATTATAAAAGACGTCTAAGTTGTCACAATTCTAAAAAAAATTTATATTAAAGCCACATAAAATTTTATAAATATTATTGAATTATGAAAGCATAGATTTTCATTTCATGTGTTGTAAATCGGAAATTTCAAATAAATATGACTTTGTGCTTTATTTAACCAAAATTGTACTATAATGTACTTCAATGGTATATTATAAAGTATTGTTAATGTAATTTAAAGCAAAATAACCATCAGGTGTAAAAATAAATAATTATAAATGTCCTGAATTTTTATGAAAGTTATATTTACATTTTAGCGTGCTAGCAATAGATTATTTTTGATGTTGCAAGTCAAAATAAATATTTTTATATTCAAAATTTTTAATATATATTTACTACCTTTTTTTATTAAAAATATACCATTTTTCTTTTTATCACTAAATTATAATATCAATAAAATTTAATCCATATTTGAAAAAAAAAATAGAAATTAAATGAATTTTTTTGCCATTTATAATGCTGGTCGGATATTTAGTGTTAAGATAAAGCAAAAAATCACATGAATCAAGTTGCAATAATAGACATTTACGATGCTAGGCAGGTATTTTCAACAAATCCAACACAAAGAGCAAATACAAGGTGTAGAGAAGGCGCATCAAAATTTTTTAATAATATATGTTTAACTATTTATAAGCTTTTTTGTGTTTTTACACCTTTTTATTATGTTTTTCAGGTTATAGTAGCTAGATTATATGTAGAACTATCTTGGGAGAAAATATATTGTTTGATATGTTTTATGTTGGATGCTTTTCTTATTTATAAATCAAAATACATGAAAATGTTTATGAATTTAATTAGTTTAGAAGACATTTATGATTTTTATTGCAAAAATATAGTTGGTTTGGCTATAAGATTTGTTATATTGTGTTCAGCTTATCTTATACTACACCATAAGTTCATATATCAAAATTTTTTTGATAGATCTCACGATGTTTTCGATTATTAATTTTTTTGATTTTGATTTTTACAAAATGTGATAGGTAAAGTAAAAGAACACGTTGAAATTCTTAAAAAAGTTACTATATTTTTTATTTTTGTTCTGCTAACAATATTGTAAATGTTTCTAACAGTATTTTCAATTTGTAAAATACCATTTTGAAGAAGCAATCTCATCTAAAATTGCAAAAAATGAAGGCAATTATATTTTAAAAAAGTTAAATATTTTATCTATATATTTTCTTACTTAAAAAATCTATTTAATTAAGAAATTAAGAGACATGAAATAAACATCGATATTAAAATCGAATTCTTTTTTGGTATTTTTTTAGAAAAAAAGTTCCTTATGTTAGCAAAGAAAAAATATTCAACATAAGAATAATTTAGAATTTAGAAAGTACTAAATCAATTATTTTACTTGTTATTCAGATTATGAGTAAAATATATCCACAAAAAAATATCAAACAGTGGCGTATTCTATTATATATTGTTGTGTCATGTTTTTGAAAATATACTATAAATAAAAAAAATAAATTTGGTTTATTAATTTAATTTGAATCTTTATCATATTTGTTTGAACCTGAGATTACTGATTATAACTACGAAAAAATTACATTTTATTGCAAAATTGAAAGATTCTGAAGCAACAAAAATTTTTGTAATTATATGGAACTAGTTGTTTAAAGCTATCTTTTTCTTTCATATGAAGAGTTTTCAAAGTGTTATAAAGTTGCATTTTTAGGAATTTAAACAAAAAAAATGGATACTGTTAAAATTTAATAATCTATAATTTTTTATGCAATATATTTAAGAGAAAAAAACTTTAAGTACAAACATTTATATAGTTGATACATTAATCATTTTGCTTTGCTTTCTAATATGCAATTTTTTCAATCCTTATGTTTTCTTAAAAAATTTTATTGGAAAGAGAAAAGTTCGATTCATATTAATTAAATTGTTAAATATTGTTTTATGATACAAAAAAAAGATTTTTAATAAGGATGAAAATATTTTTTTAATTTTTTTAATTGCTTAAGTTTGTGCATAATAATCAAAGTTCATCTTCTTGTGTTGCTGTGCTTTAACGTAATTAGCTAAGTTTCTGAAACTAGATATGCCACTTTTTTATAAATAATTGTTTTATTTTCTGAATTGAATATATAAAAGGTATTTTTTTCTATAATTAACAAAAAAAGGTCAAAGTTATCAACAAAAAAAAGATATTTGATTGATTATTACAATTTAACTGTAACTGTAATGACTAAAAGAGTTGAGTAACAATTTTTGACTATTTTGTTGATCCGATTTATGATCACCAGATTAAGTATTGTAAAATAGAAAAGAAATTGTTAGATATAAATTTTAAAGAAGCTTATGAATTTTTTGGTAAATAAAATTTACCAATTAATTTATATCAAAGACGATCGATCTATTAAATCTTATAAATTTTCAATATACTTCAAATTATAAACAACTCACAAACTATTTGTTTGATATAAACTTAAAATTCAATGTGCAGTTGCAGGAAGTATTTGGTTGAATAATATGAAATACTCTACAATATTCAGAACACATCTCGAATTTACAGAGCACGAATTGTTTTGTTTATCAACATCTTTCCATAGTACTGGACTCTATTAAATCGATTTGAATAAAAATTATAAATAATTTTTTTTGTGGCATGATTTATTTAAAATCATTCTTTATATGCTTGATTTCTTTCTGGATTTTTCTTAACAATATAAAAGTGCCCTAAGAAAAATAAACAATAAAATCAAATAAAGTAATGAATATTCGAAAAACGGAATTTAATCTTTATTTAGAGCTTGTATTCTTTTATTGTACAACAGAAATATCCTTTAAGGCATAATATCTAAATAAATTTGAAAAAAAACTTCCAACACAATTTTTTTTGTTATCAAATATTTAGAGCTGTCATTTATAACTGAAATAAACACACCAAACGATAGAAAACAAAACATTAAATCCTTTTGAAACATTTTTGATTAATTATGTTGCCTATTACTGAACACAAAACGAATGATTAGCTATATAGAATTAGAACATTTTTTTATTTTAAAAAAAATTTAACATAAAAAATTGTACATATTATAGTATTATTCTAAAATTCTTAAATTATAATATAGCAACTTGTAATTTTTATTTTTTTTATATTTTTTTATAGAGTTTAGAAATTAAATGTATCTGCATGCACACTACTTCTTTGGGTGCTGTTCATTTGGGTTATAATGGTAACGATTTTTTATATTGTATTTTTCCTAGGAAAATATCTATTAAAAAATGAGAAATGAAGTTAATTTAAAATAAAAATTTGACGTGTATTAATACTTTAGATTATTATATAAAAACCATAAACAAATACAATAACATTATTTTATACAATGATATGTCAAAAATTATCAATCAACGTTATTTATTGATAGAAAAACTAGATTTTAGTTTTACTTTAATATTTATAGGTGAAAATATGTGAATCTGCTGATATCATTTTATTCCACAACTTTTAACAAAAAAATAAATCATGGTATTGTTTCACAATAATCGCATTTAATATATGTTACTTGTTAAAAAAAATTATTTTTATTGATATTACAATAAATTTACACATTTTTTATAAGATATCTCCTTACTAACAAACATAAAAATATATTAATAATTAATTCAGGTTTTGATATAATTTATCTTGTATATAAAAATTATCAAATGATAAAATTCAAACTTTAAGTTAATTAGTTAATAAAAAAATGAAAATGTTATAATTTTAAAAATGATGTTAATAAAATGATAAAAAATTTAAAATTTTTTTAGAAACAGTTTTGAGGCATGTCACCAGTGATCGGTATGCATTGTTCAATAAAAATAATATAGGACCTATTATAAATAGTAAAGTATGTTAGTGAGTAGTGGTTTTTTGAAATTGGCCCCATCTAGTCACTGGTTGCCGCCTTGTACTTTTTCTTTCTTTTATATTCCAGCGATTCTAAGGGCTACATTATAAGGAGTATTTATGTCTTTGTTGGAGGCATAAAAAATTAGTATTATTAAGAAAGAATGTATTAATCATCAATTGTTCCTTTATGTAGTTTTCTCTAAGTTTATATTTTTTTTTTTAATTTTGGATAGTTTTTTGTAAAAAGCTAAAAATCATTGGGAGAAAAAGTAAAAAAAAATATACTTATGAGATGCTTAATTCATATCTTGCAGGATCAAATTACATAATTTATTTATTGCTTTTAAACTTTTAATCGATTTCATTTTTTTAAAAATATGATCAATAAATACTTTTTTTATCAAGCATATTGACAAATAGTTGAAGAATTTGAAAATGAGTAGTAACAGTAAAAACAGATAAAATAGTTAAATTACTTATTATTTTGGACTATTTAGTACTTTTAAGCCTTAAAAGCTGTTATTTTTTTAAAAAATATTGATCGAAAAAAATATTGCCTTTCGTTATACATATTTATTGTAAAAATACATTAAAAATCACGATAATTTTATACAATTATAGTAAAAAATGTAATTTTTTTACATATTTCGGAAAATAAATATTATGTGTTTTTGCAAAAATCCAAAACATATTTTGTTTTTAACCATATAGTAAACTATAAAGATAATAAATTTAAAACTATTAAGGCGAAAAAAAATTAATCATATTGCAAAAAGAATAGGCCGTATTAAAATTAAATAAAAATTTTCAAAAAAAATAATTTAATCATTTATTACATGATAGATTATAGGTCAAATGCAGAATATAGAGAATCGCTGATTTTTAGAAATTCTTGTAAAAACAAACAATTATGACGTAGTCAATCAAAAAATATGTGATTATGAGTTGTTAGATAAGAGGTGTCACTTTTTAAAAAAATATTCAATTCTTTGAAAATTTGTCAACAATTTAAAAAAAATTGTAATATTATTAATTTTCTGGACAGTTTTTAGTTTTTTTAATGTGCAGATATCAAAAAATTTGTGTTAAAATAATTTTTAGAAGATTAAAACAGGATTCTAAAAAAGTTGTTGCTATCTACTTAACAGTTAAAATATTTTGAAATGTCAAATAAATCATTTTTATATATTATTTTTTTGACATTCATCAAAAAAAAATTATTATAAAAAGAAACATAAAATTAAACAAGAATGCTCAAACAATTATTTTTTGTTTTTCTGATAGTTAATGGTGAACCAAAATTAAAAACACAAAAATATTTGAACATGTTTTTGAAGAAAGGCATTAATTTTGATTCTGTTATCCGTGAATTTTTTGAAAAAATGAATCAAGTATATAATAGTCACGAATTTGTCGAATTTAATCGGCAGATTAATAATTTATATGAGAAAAAGTATCTATATGAGAAAGAAGATGAAAAATCAAGCAGCATAGAAAAAACAAGCATTGGTTTTATTGATAAAACATACACCGAAAGAACTTTCAAAAGTATCCTACAACAGCAAAGACGGATATTTAATGATTTTCAAGATGTTTTAAAAACTAAAATTAGGCATCTTTTAAGTAAGAAAAATTACCCTGTAATTGTAACAAATATTGTTATTTTCAGAAACTTGGGATATTTTGAGGCAGGAAGATTGAATCTGTTAAATACGATATTTAAAGATTTTTTGATAATGATGGATTCTAATTTATTATGCGGTGAAAATTCTTACAACAGAAGTTATTCTAAAAATCAAAAAAAGAAAAACAATCTAACCCAAAATTTCGAAACTAGATCTATTATTACAAAATGCAAAAGTAAAAACATAATTGAAGATTTTATAGAAAAATTGAAAATATCGCAGAAATTTTTTACGTCTGAGGTAAATTTCAGATCGCTCCTTAGCATATATACAGATTATATGAATAATTATATTTTTAATTGTCCATATTCAGTTGATGAATTGATTATTTTAATATTTGAGTTTGATAGGCAACTATGCAATATATGTAAAAAAATTAATCAATTGGAAATGCAAATAAATATTACAGAGAAGGAAACTGAGATTTTTCAAAATAGAAACATGTTAGTTCATACATTGCAATTTCTGATTTCAAAATTTTTTAACACGTTTATTTATCAATATGAATTATCCAATGTCACAACTAAGGATAATTTTGACGATGAAAATCATGTATTAATTGATCTAAGCAACAGACTAATAGATTTCGAACTTCCAATATGTGTAAATAATGGTAAATATTCTCATGAATATGAGAAATACCGAAATTTTTTTCGTCATCCTTTTAGATCATACGATTTTTCCATAAGTTCAGATAGTGAAAAATCTGCATTCGACGACAACTGCGATTACGATAATATAGACTTTACTGACCAAAAATACATAGAACTAGAAAAAATAATGCAGTATTGCTTTACTGATGATGAAATCGATATTAATGAAAATTCTGAAAAATTCGCTAATAGTGGGGTGAAAGCTATATATCATTCAAAATCTAATCAGAATATAGATCACAAAATAGATGACGAAACAATTAAAAACTCAAGCAAAAATTTAGAAAATATTTATGTTGATAGCTTAGAAGACTTTTTTAATGGTATAAAACCAGTAACGATCAATGATAATACAATTGCTATACAAGATAAAAATGAAGAAAGTAATAAACCAAGCGATTTATCTGATAGTTTTAGTAAACAAACAAATGATCTAAAAAAAAATGTGGATGATGTATCTATATGCAATTCATGCCATCAAAGTTGTGATCAAAACTTTATACCTTCAGCTCTAATAGATAAAATTGCAGATTTAAACGCCAAAATTCCAAAAAAAGATTCGCTTGATCAAATCGAAAGTAATAGTTGCATAGAATTGGAATCAGAAAAAAAACTAAAAAGATAGAAACATGCGACAATTACAATAAATTTGCTTATGGCTGTATTCAATCTAAAAATTATAGAAATAGCACCGATTTAGTTTCTAATGAAAGTTTACAGACTAATTGTAATAATAAGAATTATCATGCTTTAACAGATAAAAATCGATCTGATGAACATATCGGTTCTGGATATGTATTTGAAGAAGATGTACGAAAAACGCAAAAAACATTTTCAGGTAGTTGTTTGGAAGATTGTTTAGACGAAAAATATTCAACCAAATCAAAAGATAATTTAAATCAAATGCATAAAGAAAAAACAGAATATAGCTCAGATGATAGTTTAGAAGCTAAATCGACCATTGAAACAAAAGTTTTTTCAGATGATAGTTTAAATACAAGAAATATTGTCGAGACAGATGTTTTTTCAGATGATAGTTTAAATATTAATAAAGTCAAAGAAGCAGATGTTTTTTTGGATGATAGTTTAAATACAAGAAATATTGATGAGACAGATGTTTTTTCAGATGATAGTTTAAATACAAGAAATATTGATGAGACAGATGTTTTTTCAGATGATAGTTTAAATACAAGAAATATTGATGAGACAGATGTTTTTTCAGATGATAGTTTGAATATTAATAAAGCTAAAGAAGCAGATGTTTTTTTGGATGATAGTTTAAATACAAGAAATATTGATGAGACAGATGTTTTTTTGGATGATAGTTTAAATATTAATTCTGTCAATGAAACAGATGTTTTGGCAGGTGATAATTGCAATAACCAGACTGCCAATGAGACAGAAAATTTGATGCATTCTAACTCATCAGTCGAAGAAGGTGACAATAACAATTCAGATCCTGATAACGCCACTGAAATCGCTGCTCATTTGACGTTAAACATTACTTTTGTTTATATTTAAATAGCTAAACAAAAATTTCAATACTATATTATTCTAATTTTTTAAGCGTAAACAGTTTAATATATCCTTTTATTTTTGAAGAACTATCTCAGAATTAAAAAAAATTCTGTATTTTTTTTTCAAGTGTTTCATTATTAGAGAATAAAATTAAATTATTAAAATATCATGAACTCTTATAAAAACTTATCTTGGTTTAATTTTTTTTTATTTTGTGATGAGCAAAGAAATAGTAGAGGAAAAAATAGTATGATGTATTAAATAATCTTAGTTTTTGTTTTGTCTGTGCACTAAAAAATAGAATTTTTTTGTTTTTAGTGAGAAAAAGAACAATGATTATGATTGTTAAGTTTTAAGTATAAAAAAAAGGACAAATCAACTTTATAATATTGTAAAAATATTTAGAAAATATATAAAATGTATTTAAAATGTAAATACAATATATATTTCTATTTAGTTGACTATTTTAGATATTTAATGTTAAATAGCAAAAAAAAAAAATATAGTAGATTTTTTTGTTTATTTGCCATTTTTTTCATTTTTTTCGAATTTCTCAAATTTTCTTATCTATAGTTATTAAATAATTATCTTCGAAATTGTATTAAAAGAAGCTAGCTTAATAAACTTTGCATTGAAAAAGTTATGGTTTATAATCAACATTTCCATCAACAACTATTCATAAAAAATTCATTTTTGTTTGATTCTTATCTGTGTTCTTTCCCAGTATTTCATGTAAAATAGTATTATATAATATTGTTTGCTGTTCGATCCTTTTAATATACCTTATAATTTATATACTTTATTATTCATCAATTTCAATACCCATCTTATTTTTTTTACTATATTTGTCGTTATTAAATATATAATCATTATGTATTTAAATATTGATTTATAACCGAATTTTTTAAATATAACACTTCTTTTCGCTTCGCTTTAATCTATTTATGCAACATTTCGTTCACTTATTTTTTATGTTGTGACCTTATTTGAGTTAAAAAGTGTATAGAGCGAAAAATTTCAGCATGTGCTTCATTTTGCGGCAAAAATTTGAAATCGAATGACGCAAATTAAAAAAAATTTTATAGAATTTAACATATAAAATTGATAATTTTGCTTAAATACCTTTCTTGATATATATAAATAATTATTTTAATACATCTTGTATTTTCTTATGTTTTATTGTGATTATTTTTTTAATGACTTTTTCCTCATAAAGGATTTTTAAAATTTTCTGTTAAACGAAACATTTTAGAAAATTTTTTTTATGTAAGAAAAATTTTTTCGTTCTAATACAAGCATGTTAGGTCCAATACCTTTAATAAATATGAAAATTGCAGCAAAAAATGATAAAATTACAAGCTTTTTTAGTTTTTAGCTTTGATTTATTAATTTTTTTGTTTAAATTACCACTCATAGCAAACTGAAATACAATCATTGTGAATATTAGCGTCGTAAAGATAACTATTTTTAAAAAAAATTTCTTCTTCTTTTTGTATCACTATATTAACTGAAACAAATTTTGAAAAAAATATGATTTGTTATGATCTTTTTCTTCTACAATTAAAATGTTTGGTTTTTAGATTTAATTTTATAAAGATATTAACAAAAATATTATAAATGTTATGAAAATCTTAGATTTAATATAAAATATATGTATGCAAAAAAATAACGCTATTATCCATAATATTTAATCATAATTTATGCAGTAATTAAACAATAAAAACCAATTTAGAATGTATTAATTTAAAATACCTTCGAAAATTAAAGATCATTTTGGTAAATATTATTCATCTTTTTTATGAAATTTTGCATTATCTATTTCTATAATTTGATTTTTTCAACTTTATTTGTGTTAATCTTTTTTTATTATAAGGGTAATTTAAGTGGAATCAAAAACATATTTTGATAAAATTTTGTTTAAATTACACTAAACAACAAAAATGTAGAGTATATATAAGATATAAGAAAGATAATCTTTTTAAATAAGTTTTTTAAAAATGTTGGCACATTATTGATATGTTTCTATGGTATTGCAACTGTTCTTTTTAATACTTTTAAGTTTTTTCATATGCTAGATAAAAAGAGATAAATAAATAAATATCTGGATGAAAGTGATTCTTTCTGCTCTTATTTTATCTTTTAAGTTGAAAGTTCCATAACATTAGATCTAAACAGAAAGTTTAATAATCTATATAAGGATAAAAGATAATAAAATTGTGTTTATTTAGTAAAACATATAATCAATTGAATAGATCTTTTTTTTTTGTCAGATAATTCAGTTCATTCCACCACGTAACAGCTTAACATGTCAAATACATTGATATCAGATAAAAATGTCGAATATGTATATATAAACTTTTTCACCCGGGCAGTGTACCATTCTTTTTTTCCATCTTGAAATACAAAAAGTATATTTTAAATTAATAAAAATAATTTCAATATTAAATGATGCATTAACAAATTTTTTCGATAGAAATATATACAAATGAACATATCATTATCAAGCAAATCTTTCTAAATCCACATTAAAAATGTATTTACAAACGTCTACAGTAATTGATGCAGTATCATTCTTTTTTTCAATAAAGAAACAAGAATAAAATAAAGGCTAAAAGGGCTCAAGAATTTTTTAAAGAAATATTAAATTAAAATATTCTGGAAATAATGTGAATATCTTACTAAAATGGAAATATTTAAAATTCTGTTTTAAGTGTTTAAACTTAGTTATTTATAATTTAGTTGAATTTAAAATGATTTTAAATACGAAATTTAGTTTTTTTATTCAAAGAAATTTACATTTGCAATAAAAAATAAAAAACCAACATTAATCAAGCTTATAAATTGATACAAATATAAAATTACAAGCATTTTATATTTAGGTGTTTCTATCACATAAAAATATACAAAATATGATAGATAAATGTATTAATTACCATTATAAATATATAATTTTAGTCTCAAAATACCAAATTTATAATTAAAAAATTTGAACGTTTATATCTGAACATTTTTTAATTTTTTTTACAACTGCTGTTATTTGCCTATTACATAATATGTAAACTACTCAAAGCTAAAGCACTACTTTTTTATAGTGAATACTTTGATTAATGAAGCACTTCTAGTGTATGAAAAAGTATAAAAAATATAAATTATAAATCAAGTAAATCTTTATTCTAATAGTAAAATTCTTAGGTTTAAAATGAGCCGCAATATAATGTTTTTTGAGTAAATGTAATTTTTTTGCAAAAAATAAAAAATTCTTTTATATTTATTATTTTTTTAAAACAATATTGATTAGTTACCATATTAGGTTTTTTGTCTCTTAAATTTATCTGTTGTTCAGAAAAAATATTTAAGATCTTTATAAAATAGAGACTTTGAAACGCACTAGCAAAAACATTTTTAATTGAATTTAAACTTTATACACATTGGTTCAAAATATATTAATTTTTTTTAGAAAAAAACGCGTTTATGATTTTTTTAAAAAATCAAACATGATATTTTAAATAAATCAAAAATATTATATAATTTTTAGACTATTTGTAAGCATATATCCCTGTGTCAAAACTTGATCAATTGTTTTTTTTGCAAATGAATACCTTAAATCACGAATATAAATGCACATAGAAAAGTTTTCAATATATAAAAAATTCTTACTAAAAAAAACTACCAAACTAGTCTAATTCAAAATTAAGAAAGATTTGATTCCACTTTATCTTTAATTTTTTGTTTTATCATCTTAGTTTAACAAAAATCTTAAAAATTCTTCATATTTTTTCTCGACTAATTTTAAATCTGTTATTAACACTTCTTTTTCCAACTGTAATTTTTTCAAAATATCTAATATTTTCCTCAATAGAAGCAATTGAAATTCTATTTCTTTTTTTCTACATTTTAAATTTTTATTTTTTCATTAAAATTAAAATCAAGCTCTATCTCAAATGTACGAATATATCTTTCTATCGAGTATACTATGGGTTTGATCAATTGATTCATAAATTCTGCCTTCTTGGAAAATATTTCTTCTTTGAAAAATTTAAAACCAATTTGAGATTGTGTACTAATATATTTAAGTTGATTTTCACTTCTTTGTTGCATACTTTCTTCCTCTTGATATAGTAACTTTTTATTTAAAATTTCGCATAAAGATTCAAGAAACCGTCCAATTATATCAAAAATATCATTATAATTATATATTTTCGTGTGCGAATATTTATCTTTAAATGCTATATGAAACTCAACTGCTTTATACAAATAAATTCTTTTTTTGAAAAACATTCGCGATAAATATATAGTATTTATAAATACTGATACTTGATTTCCTTTTAAATTATGTCCATCAGAATTTAAAATGGTTGAATACTTTTTTTTTACAATCTTTCTCAGCAGAAATTAACTCATTATATATTAAAGTCAACTTTTTAATTTCACTTTCAATAAGAAATTCAAATAGGTTTTCTTCAGCTTGATTTAAAAACAAAATATTGGGAACTATAAATTTTTCAACGAAAATTGGGTCATAATTTTCCTTTCTTATCAGATTTTCTAGCCCAACTTTAAAATTTTCTCTAAAATTGTTCAAAATAAATTTTTGTTTTGAAAATAAATTTATAAAAGTGTTTTTTGCAGATAGTTTTTCTAAAGAAGTTATATAACCTTTTATAATGATTTTAGTATTTATCTTTTTCAAAAAATTACTATTCCAATAATCCTCAAGATGTTTTAAATGTTTTAGAAACATTTGGTATTGTTCTGATGAAAAAATATTATCCAGTTCTGAAAAGAAATTATTTATTTCTTTTTGTATCATCATTTTTTTATCGCATTCTCTGGTGATAGCACTAACACAAATTTTACTTGTGATACTTTTACAAGAAACATCTATGATAAAATTGTAAAGGCACAAAAATATCTTCATCAACATTTTTTTCTAAACATTAGTAAGAAAAACATATTTATAGTTTTTTAAAAAATCAAAAATATCAAAAAAAATTTAATTATATAACTAAAATTAAGATAGCTAAGTCCACTTAAAAATCAAAACCAAATGAGAGCGACGAAAAATTCTATGTTATAGCATCTGAAATCTAAAGATTCACAAATATCACAACTTCTAGTTAATTCCGTTGTTATAACAGCTTTTAATGAAATATGACAGTAATTCAATCTTGATTCCCGTCAAGAACAAAAAAATTGAATTTTTTTATCGATGACGTAATTCATTGTTGCATTATAATGTTGTCACCTAAGAATATCGCATTTCCATAAATTATGGTTTAAGTTTTTATTCGATTTTTATAGATTTTTGTAAGATAAACTGTATAACCAAATAAAAATTTTAATAAGTTTTCTTTATTACTGTTTGATACTTAAATTTTAAAAATTTTCATCGTAATTAATCATTTATAACTTAATAATTGCAGAATTAAAATTTAATTTTAGATTTCGAAAAACATATGATATTTTTCTTAAGGATATAGGAAAATTCTAAAAAATGAAAAAATTTTTATTCATTTTTTTATATTAAAAATTATAATAAATATTTTTATTATCCAATAAAAGCAAGAATAGTATTTTGATAGTAAAAAAATTATTTACTGCCGGAAACTTTGATATTATTATTCAGGTAGTGGTTATTTTACAATTGGTTGATTGAGCTGTTAATCTTAAGGAAATTAGATACAAAACAAAAAATTTATACATGCGATGAACAAAATGTGGCATAAAATTACTTTGTTGGTTCTATTCTGATTTATATTACAAATAACATTTTTAGTAATTAGAAAGTATAGATCAAATTACATGTATTTATATTTATTTTTTATTTTTTTTATTTTGGTATATTATATAACTAAATTTTTTTAATTTCTACTTAGGACGATGCAAAATTAATGTTAGTACTGTTTATTAATAATTTTTTGATTGATAAAAAAAATGATATCATTTCATTGTGAGAATTATATCATACTTTTTTCAAAAATTAATTGTGTATTAAATTCATCAAAATTATTTTCACCAAACCACATCACTGTAATGTTTGGATTTCAATTAAGTACGCATAAATATTGTATTCTTCGCTTATATAACATTAGTATGTCGATTCCTAAATGCTTTTTTCATACTGAGATGTTGGTTTGGTAGTATTAGTAATTTTATTTGCATCCTTTTTAAAAACAAACATAAAAAAAAATACGGAAAAGTCATTCAAGTATCAAGATATTTACAAAAAGAACAAAAAATACAGCACAATAAACTTCATACCACGAATATAATTTTTTAGTGTAAAAAAACTAAAATATTTTAAGATTAGAGGAAATAGGTTATTTATTTTATAATTAGCTTTTTAAGATTAAGCATATTTGGGGGTAAAAGATATTTTGATCTTTTAAAGCAAATAAGTTAACATCTATTGGTATTTATAATCGTTTTATTCAAACTAAATATATCAACTAATAATATTTTATCTTTATACAATAGTTTAAAATCTGTTTAATGATTTTTAGAAAAAGAAAATAAAGAAAAATAAATGCACAGTTATCGACTAATATAAAATTATCACCTAAAAAACAATATATTATAGGTATATCGTGATTTTTCTTGTACTCTCGTGTTTCAGTTGGAGAGAATTTGTTGAACCAACTGGAAAATTGATAGAGGCTAATTGTTGCTGTCGTTTAAAGATTGAAATACATGCTCAAAAAATGTTGAATATTTCTTGGTGATAATTTTTTTAATGATTTTTCTCGTGGTGAAAAGATTTTTAGAGAAGAAGCACAAGTGTCCAGTCTACGAAAAAACCGAATGTGTTTGTAAATCAAAACGTATACATGATCGAACCACCTATCAGAAATTGAAACACATAAAGATATGTAAATTATTTGAAATGAATTTGTGTTAACAAGTTTTTTAAAATTTTGCGTTGCAAACGACTATCAAGCGTTAGTTAATTAGAATCTTTAAGGTCTTGATTACATATGGTTTTTTTTTAGAAAAACAATTTTCTTAAATAAGAATGTATTTGTGACCCCAAAGAATAATGTGGCAAAATTTACCAGACAAAAGAAGTATTCAATAAAAATACATTTTCCAAATTTTTAGTCTTTTACTCGTTAAAAGTGTGTATTTACGTTTTATTAAAAATACTAGTGGAACTTCCCACCATAAATATCAATATATTTATGTTTATTTCATTTTTTTTGATTCTACTAAAATTTTATGCCATTTCAATCGCATTGTTTTATTCACTGTATAATAATTCGGAAACACGGTTGTTTTTAAACAAATTTTTTTGGTTTCAAAGCTTTGTTTTTGAATTAAGAAGTGTGAAAAAAGTTACAAATAAATCTAGTAATTACACAGTATATAAATTTTATGATATTTTATTATTTAAAGTAAAGCTTTACTTAATTTCATCTTATATTTTACTGTATGAAAACATCTTCATGGATAATTTTATAAATTAGATTATGACAGGTTTATTAAAAAATCTAAAACTGCACGAGTTATTTTAACAATAGTATTTTTAGTATATTAAAAAAAATCACACAAAATTTTTTAAATTGTAACCACTGTAGATATTTTTGAATCAATCATCATACGTATTTTAGTGCAAATTGCACTAAAAATTATTCTTTTTTAATTATTTCTTCTTTTATGTTCTATAAAAATTCTAAATTTATAAAGTAATATTATTTAAACTAACTGATAGAAAATTTAATTTAAATATATGTTAAAAAAGAAAACTTATGGTTTTTTTTCTTTGAAGGCAAAATGACAGCTGTTTCCTTTGAATCCGTTATCGTTTTTCTAACCATTTAATACATTTTAAAATATCACTTATATTTTTTTTTAGTTTTTGTGATTTTTTGTACTTGTCTTTTGTTTTTTATAAAAAATATTGATAAATGAAAATTTTTGTATAAAATTTATTATTGATGATATCCTTGATTAACCCACATTAATTGGCATTTTTTATGTCACCTCTAGGTACTATTTCGATTAGTATAAATTAAAAATTACCTTGTAAATAATAATGGTTCTTTTGACTAAAATATCATATAAAACAATTTTTATTAACAATTATTATTGATACTTTAAATCACATTTGGCTATACTTAGATTACAAAAAAAATAATGTTTAACAAAAAAAACTTTATTTTTTTTTCTTGGTGCTGCATAATACATCTAAAAATATGTTACTTTATCGCATTAAAAAAATTCTCAAATTAGTGAATCTCTGTCATGACGATTTCACGAAATATATATCGTAGTTGATTTCGATGAAGCCTAAAATAGAAATTTTAAGTTTCACAAAAAGAGATAAACACCAATAAATAGCGTTCTGAACCATAATTCAATATTTAATTTATAACAGTATAGAAAAATATCAAAATAGATATTATATATTAAAAGTAAAATACTCATGCAAAATTTGAATCAAATTGCCTTTTAAATATGTAAATAAGCTTGAAAAAATACTACAATATCCACGAATACCATTTTTGTAATGTGGTTTGAAATTTTTCATTTTGATCAATCTCAAAAATTATATAAAATAAAATTTAAAATGCAAAATTAATTAATGAACTAGTGCAAAAACCAACATCTTTTTTAAAAATAAAAAAAACATTATAAATGAAACTTATTCTATTTTTAAAATGTTTATTGAAGAGAAATCGTGTTTTCATAATAGTGAAAAAAAGATATAACTTGCTATAGATGCTGATAAATCCTATGATTAAAAAACTTTGTCATTTGCAGAATACATAAAAATAACTCAAATTTATTTTTTATAAAAAAGTATATAAAATTTCTTAAAAGATATTAATAGTGTTGAAATATTCAAATTGTATAACATTTAAAGAAATCAAAAAATATAATACATGTGTTGGATGGAAAGCGATTAGAATCTTGAAAAAACGAAGATAAAATAAAAGATTGTTTTTTATGAATATTTATTTAAAGAGAACTTCCTTTTATAATTTTTTTTTTTGATTTTTTAAACCAATCATCAATCATCAGTTATCAGTTATCAGTTATCAAAATCAATATTTAAAAACCACTTAATTTCCAGTAAACCCATCTCTATCATTTTATGTCATTCTTCGTAAAAATAAATAATTTACATTGGTAATGATTACATTGACCAATGACAATTTTTTATTTCAAATTTTTAACAATTTTTGACAAGATTAATTTGTCGAATATAATTTTGCTATTTTCACAAGTTAATGACGTAATTTCTATAAATAAAGATTAAAATTTCCCTAAATATATAAAATTATAATATAATAATATTCGCTAAACTCTTAATGTTCTTAATATTCAACAACATGTTATACATTATCGGTAATTTAAAATAAAAAAACGCAAATCGTATAGCATTAATATTATTTATACAATTTGTATTTACAAATTGATGAAAAATATCGAATCTCTAAAAACATAAACTTTGCAGCATATTAGTTTAAAAAAATTTAATTTGTAATCAGAAATATTTCCACAATAAAAAAATTGCGATCGAAATAAACTTTAAAAACGTCGTATCTGCTGGTCTAAAAATTATATGAAAAATACTGGGTTGAGAAGTGCCGGTGCACTTAAAAAAGACAAAGAAACAGTTTTATTGTTTGTATTTTATAAGCACACAAAATTTTTTTGACATTAGGCTATATATAGCCAAGAATCAATCTTTTGTGTTTCAAAATAGTCGTTAACGGCTTAATATTTGCTTGTAGATCAGTTGCAACCTTTTCATAAGCTACGGCATCTGAAAAGGTGTCATTATGACGTATTATATCTTTAAAACACCTAAAAGTATCAAGTGTTACATTATATATAACTGTATTACAAGTAAACAGTGTATTATCTTTTATTTTGATCAAATTAACAATCCTAGAGTTGACAGCGCTTCTTGATAAAAAGTATTCGAGGTGTTGCAAAAACAATCTTTGTGTAAATAAATATGATTAAAAACATTACATCTCGTTTATTAGTAAAAAAAGTTTTATTGATTGCAATAAAACAGTTGCCAATCAAACTGCATATATTATTTCAAATACTTTATAAGTGATAAAGAAAATTTTTGCATTCAAAATATCAATGAAAAATTTTGTATAAGAAAGAAACAATGTATTCAATAAATAATCTATTTTGCATGAGGTAATTCTGTTTAGACATAAATACATCCTAAATTGCTACGAAAAAAAATAATTTTAACGATCAAATTATCTTTTTATAATAATTTCTTGTGTTTATATTTTTTTCGATTTATTTAGAATGTTTTCAGTTTCATTTTTGAACAATACTTTCACATATAATATATGTTTTTAAATTTTTTGAAAAAAAAATTAGATTTTACGTCGCGATTTGTAAAATATAAAAAAAAGTCTAGTAATGACTTATAATTTTAGAAAATTAGAATAAGGTTTCAATATTGCAAAAAATATTGTAAAACACGCATTTAATGTTCTTTCATAGAAATCTTGATTCAGTAAGTGTTACTTTTTACCGATTTTTTGGGCTGTGGATGCATTTTTATTTGTTTCTTGTATGTTTTATTAGTTCAGCGAGAGTTAAATCATATTTTGATATAGAAATACTTCTAATATTAATATAATATTAGCAAATTGCTTGATAATAAATCCTTAGGCCGATCCAGGATTGGCATTTTTTCACAATGAAAAAAAATAATATAAGAAAGATATTTACAGCAAAAAAGCTATTAAAAAAAACGTCAGACAACATCTTATACTACATGTTTAATGTAGGATTTGGTATCATATTTACTTTATTATACTAAAGTGTTTGTAATATTGTGCAAAAATAAGGCTTTTTGTTGCTAAAATCCTGTATAATTGCAATTTTCTTGTTTCTATCCTAATAAACAACAAAGTTTTTGAATATTGTTTTATTTAATCAATTAATAATTTGTTGTAGTATATTAAAAAATAACATTTTTTAAAAGATGTTATATTATTTTAAAAATATATAAAAAGTAACTATTATCTATTTTAGCTGAAAAAACTTCGCTATGTATTATAAATAGATTCTTTTTTATAATAACAAAGAAAACGCATGAAAACAAATAAGATTCTATAATGTAAAAAATTTTTAAATATTAACGAAAAGCATTAGAAAAATACAATTATAATAATTTACATAGAGCAATAAATTTGTTATAAAATCTTAAATTGAAGTGACCTACAACTTTATATCATTTTTGCATATCTTCTTTTATATAACATTTATTGTTTTCCAGAATTCTTTCCTTATGATTAAAATTTTCATTTATTAACGAGTGGTTCGAAGAAACTAGTTTAGATAAAGAAAAAGAATCTATTGCATACAATATTATAAAACAAAAATAGAAAAATGCTTTAGATCTTCTATTTTCTTTTCTTCAAAAGAAGCTATAGTAAATACCAATCTTCTAAAAAGTGAAATTATCATTAGAGTATGTGAAGGAATCCCATATACATGTGTTCTTAATATTATTGTCAGTAAAATGGAATTTAGCTAAACTGAAATAATAATGTTAAAAACACAGAAAAAAACATCGATTTTTTTTGTATTTTAAATTTATAAAGGTTTATAAGCAAAAATTTTTTTTTGTTAATAATAAAACTCTTGGCTAAATGTTAATAGATCTATTTTAATTTATTTTTTCTTTTTTTTTCATCTTTTTAAAATATTTATTGAAATACTTTTATATGTTACAAAATCTTTTGTGTAATCATAAAAATATTCTTACCTAGTTTATATTATTTCAAATTTTTCTTTTATTACTACGTTATTTGTGAGAAAGGGTTCTTTTATTTTCAAAAAAACAATTTTTTTTTATTTAAGATAGCCTAAAATCATAAATTTATATTTAAAGAATTCTAATATTGATCAACGCTTGAATTTTTATGGTTTAAGAAACAAGGAATGTGTATATATTGATCTCAACCCATATAAATATTTATAGAAAAATTCAATCTGTTTGTTTTGTCATTCTAAATTTATGCTTCAAAAAACAAAATTTGAATTTATGTTATCAAGCAAATAAAATACATTTTTAAATGTTTTTAAATATAAAAAATAATTTGATTGCTTTTATTAAAAATAAAACCATGAATAAATGATTCTAAATTGAAAACTTAGAAATTTGATTTGAATTATAAAAATAACAGTTGATTTATAGTTTAATTCATAATCAGTTATTTTGTGTATTCGATTACTCTATTGTCGTGATCAAGATAATAAGATTGATATCTCATGCAATTCAAATAAATATTTTTGGTTTTTGATTTATTTAATATATTATTCATCTTGACATTGGATAATATAATGTGAGTTTTTATACTCGTTACAACTAAAGTGAAACTTATTTTTTTATGAATTAATATTTTTATTATTATTTGTTTAATTAATCAACATAAGTTAATCATCTAAATTTAATTGATTATTAATTGATTGAATATCAGAATCAATTAAATTTAATAAATCGTGAAACAATAATATAAATATGTTTATTGCTTTGTTTTCACGATATCTATATTCGTATAAACGCGTAATATGAAAGAAAAATTATCATTTCTTAAACCGCATGAGGTAGTATATTTGAGGCGACCTGATTTTAGGAGCATCATGATGATAAGATGAAACTTTATTCTGACATATCTTGTAAGGTAAAATTAAAGAAACAAGCAGTTTAAATCTAATAACTATTTATTTATTTTGATTTGCCTGAACATTTATTTATTTTCTTTGTTATATATTTACCGCCCTTCTTTGTTCTTTTTTTTATCTCTTATATATTATATCTTTTTTCTCTCCCTGGATTATCTCCAATCAGAATTTTAATTAACCCTTTGTTGAGTTTTTTAGTATCTCGTAGTAATGGATTTCAGACTTATAAGCTTTTTATTCATAAACGTTTGGGATAGTGATCTCTATATTCTCTTATACTTTGTATATAAAGCATATCATAGCTATAATATCTTCTTCATGTATATTTCAAAACATGTATTATGGCTGAATTATGTTTCCGAATTACATTTGAGCTGCAATTTAAAATGAAAAGGGTTAAAATTTTTAACAACAATAATTTCTACATTTCAATTAGGCTTTCACGCCTTTTATATTGTTCAAAATATAGAAAGATAAAAATAATTTGCATTGAAAAACGAAATTTACGAATATAAAAATAAATGTGTACATTATTCGTTATTGGATATGATTAGTAGATCGCGAAATATATAAATTTACTTGATAAAGATCTTTATATAAGCTCTTTTTTATTTTCAATTTTGTCATGCTTATGGTTTTTATTGCGGGTTTTGTATACAAAAGAGCCTTTCAATATATGTTTTTCAACATAAAACTGCATCGTCTATGATTAGATCTTTACACATAGCCTTTTTTTTTATCGTAAGATCTGTCTTGAAAAGAATGTTATCTGAAAAATATCGATGTGAATAGAAGATTGTAGGAATGACAAACGAAAAAATCTTTTGATATAATTGTGAAACATGACGGTTCAACAAATCAAAATTCGCAAATGATTATAACGCAAAAAATATTTTTGAAAATCTATTTAATGTAGTATTTTACTTGAGTCTAATTGTAAAACGATTAAAACGACAATAAATTAGTAAAAATCAATTTTGTTTTGTTAAGAAACCCCGCATTAGATTAGATATTTAACCTTTAAATGTTATGATTTTAACATTTGTTTCCCCACAATAAGAAAAATATAAATAATGATTGTTGTTAGATTGAAGTTGTTTGTATACATAGGAAATTTTTGGTATTCATTATCGATAATATTGTTATTTATCAATCAAAAGATAACTATGAGAATTATTAAAATGGTAAAATTTTTTCTTATCATACCAAATTTGATTGATGATAGGTGCAGAATGTTATTGGTAAGAGTCTGACGACTTTATCAAAAAAAAGTAGTTTATTGGTGCAATTATAAAGATATTGTCTATAAATAGACAATAGAATAAATAAATATGCCTTTTAGAAAAAATAATTATGTTTTTAATTTTGATCAGACTCAATTATCCAGCAATTGTGTTGTTAATTTGTTCTTTGTTGACCAAAAAAACCATTTATGCAATAAAAAAACCAAACAACTGCAATTTTTTAAATATTGTTCTGTAAAAAATCAAATGTCTAAAGTCTACTTAACCATAATATTGCTAGTCTTACAGTGCATTAGAGAAAATATTTCTTTGATCGAATGCGAAAATTGTAAATTGAATTCACAATCGCTTTGATTTTAAAACAAATTTGTTTTTGTAATAAAAATTTTTACACTAAAAAATAAAGTATTAAATAGCTTATTGTAATAAGTAGAGTTTTCTTATTCATTCAAATAAAAAATATGAACCAAAACGTTTAAAAAGTAAATTCAGTAAACTGGTCTTTTTAAAAAACATTTTAAGAGATAAAAAATATTGAAGATGATAAAAAAGATTGATCGAAAAACCCAATAAGGTGAAAAACAATATAAGTGCAAGTAAGAAGATGTTACAAAAGTTACACAATAAGTTTTATTTAAACAAAAAAAAATTAAAAAGGCTTAAAACGAATAACAAAGCTTCTGATTTAAAAAAAATCTAAATATTTTGCAGATATTTTGTACTAGTAAGTTTTGTATGTGAAATCAAAAGTTAATATCATTTTTTGCGAAAGATAGATTTTACTTATCTAGTTACTTATAAGTTTTAGAGACAGATAAAAAATAAATTATCTACAATTCACACATTAAAAAATAGTTGAATGATTTTTACGCGAGGAAACGAAAAAAATCATAGTATAGTAGCTTAAAATTATCGAAATAACTGTAAATTAAAAAAACTTTTGAATGGAATGATATCAACAATGTATCTCACAATTTCAAGTATTGAAAGCATTTAATATAGTATCACTATATATCATCGTTTATAATCATTAAGAAATATATATTGAAGGGCCAAGATGACACAAAGAAAATGTAAGAAATAAAATGAAAAGTGCGTAAGCCTAATTTTTCGAACACAATTAATAATTTAATATAATTGTACATTTAAATATTCCACGAATTTAACTATTGTAAACATCATTTCGAAACACCAACTGACCCCGGTGGAGTTCAATAAATATAAAAAAATTTAAAATATTGTAAATATTCTTAATAAAAAAATGTAAATTAGTGATTATTTTATTTATCACAACTTTTTTTTCAGAAAATTGTTTCAAGTTGTATGGAAAATGTAAATTTATCGTTAAAAATGTACTTATAAAAAAATTCTTTGTTTTTTTTCTTTGACAACTGTCACATGTCAGAAGTGTGCTCATCTAGAAAAAATTTAATTATAAATATTTCTCTAAATAAATAACAAATTGAATTTTAATTATAAAAAATATTTGATTAAAAAATTGAAATTGTAAAATAAATTGTATATTTAATTGAATTCAGGAAATAAATTTTATTTCATTTTATTTAAAACAAAATTAAAATATAATTTAAATTTTTGGTTAATATATCGGTAAAAGCTGTTTGAAGGCACACAATAGTAGTAGAGGAAGAGAAGAATGTAGAAAAAATATAGAAATAATAATCTGAGAAAATCTGAATCGAAGTCACTCACGTCCACAACATATATTATTTATTATCAAAAGAATCTCATAAATAAAACAAATCATTACAAAAACAAAAAGAAAGCCCGCATAAAAAAATTTCTTGCACGTTTTCTTAACCATTCTGTAAATTAAACTATTGGTAAATATCTATTTTTTACATTGAGTATCGAGCTATTGCATTCACAAAGTTAATTTATTCCTCAAAATTAACAATTGTTATATATTACAAAAAATTTGAACTAGTATAAATTTTGATAGCTAGATGTGATACTACACAGCTTTTACAGCATTTATATCATGTGTAAACTACTAAAAACCGAATTCAGATTTATAAAAAAAACTGTATTTTAAAATTTATGATTATTTATCGTTTTTTCTAATGTATTTGGTTAATGTAAATTTATTGCACAGGACTTAGTCGTTTTCAAAAAAATTAACCCATAAAAAACCAATATTGGTATTGTAAAAAATCTGTTTAAAATGTAAAAAACTCTCATTTAACAAGGTTTTACATTCTTTATTTAATTTTTTTATCAACATAAGTTGAAAAAATACATTAGTTCTTCTTTATTATGTGCACTTTTAAGTTTGATTTTTATAGTTCAAGATGAATTTAAATGTTCTTAACAAAGCACATATTTATATTTATTGCTGTTTTTTTTAATTTTTTTTGTTAATTTATTCAAATCATATGTTCGTGAGACATTAAAAATTACTTTAATATTTTCTTTCTTAAAATAGATTAAAATTTCAAAACTTGATGTAAAAAAAATCATTGTCTTTTATTTTCAACACAATCAAGTAAAAATTTAATACTGAACATAAAATTTGCACATTTTTTCACAATGGAAAGCAAAAATGTTTAAAATGTAAGCGAATAAAATGTTACAGATTACATAATTTATTTAAATTATACAGTTTGTGTATCTTTGTTTTAACTGTTCTGTTTTTTGGGTTATTTTTTGGGTCAATTAAATTTATCGTTGTTTTATTATCAGGCAATCTAAAAAATTTCAATTATGTTTTTATTATCTTTTTTAACTATGTAGTAATCGATAGAATAAATATTAACTTTAAGAGATAGAAAGTATAAGAGCATAGTTTGGTATTTTATTAAATTAGTAAAAATTAAAAAAAATAATGTTCTTTAATTGCTTTTTAAATAACTTTAAGAATTAATCATAAGAAAATATTTATGTGTGATGGCAAACATATAACCACAAAAATTGAAAATTGTACTATTCTAAAAAATTTTCATATGAAAATGTCTGTTTGCAATTGTAAGATAAAAAAAATGTTCACAATCATGTAATTTTAAATTTATATATAATGTTAAATTTTTTATCGAATGCAAAAAACACAATTTCTAGTTGATTCAGAAGATACTTTACGAAATAGTAAAAATGATTGTGTCTTATTATTATTTTTATTTACGAAAATCCATGCAGAATATTTGAATAGATCATTTTTTCCTTTTTTATCTTCTTTTTTTGTTAAATCAATTGACATTACATCGTATTTTTTTTCGCATGTAAATAGGGTATTAAAAAATAACAAAACAAAGAAAGGATTGTGATTAATTTTAAAATCTGATTGAAATATTATTTAGTGTAATCATATAAATAATTATATTTTTTTATTCAACAATTAATCACTTTATGTTAAATAAATAATTTTTAAAAAGTATAACGACACTACATTAAATATTTTTATAAAAATTTCAATAAATAGTTTTATCATAGTTAAAGTTCATAAAATCTATCATTATTAATCATAATGTAAGAATAATGTTTTCATTGTTCATTTGTTAATATAATGCTATTGTTACTTTGATAAATTAAAAAACAATGTTATGTCTAATTTACCCCACTCTTTACAGAAACTATTGAATGTTAGTGTCTCAAATGAACTAAAGATACGAATTGTTTAATTTTCTTTTTTTTAATGTCTTACTTTTTTATTAACATATGTGCGATTTCCATCGGACATCTATATGTTTTTTTTATAAATCAATAATAGTTTTTGTCTTTTTCTACTATCAAGTGCATAATATAGATTATTATACAAATTATTGTTATTTTTATAAAAAAAAGAATTATTTTTGTTTATTATTATTATTTTAAGGAAACATAAATTGCTCATAGGTTGGCATTAAATATTTTATACTATATTTTATTTATGTAAATACTTTCGAATTGTGTCAAATCAGATCAAATTCTAGTTAAACTGGTTCAATATCAATTTTTTACCATTTATAATAAAAGAGAACATTCGATTTAAATTTGCTATATAATGATAACATACATAATATGCTTCGAAAATGATGTTTTAAATAATTAATAGGTAATTTTGTTTATATTGCATAATTTTTCACCATATTCTGGCAGATAATAATCTTGAAGTTTTTGGCATATTACGGTTATATTTAAAATGGGATGAGTTTTTTGATCAAAATAGTTCGTTTTTCAATGACGCTTTGTGTTATGCTTAGGGAAAATATAAATTTTTTAATTTTCTGGTTTTTTTCAATCAAAATCTAATACATAATATTGGGATAAAAATTGTTATAAAAAGTTTTTTTCGGTTAAATTATCGAGAAAAATCTTTTTAATTTATATAAAATACAAAATAACAAAGAAAATCGTAAATACTACGAGATAGATTTAGATTAAGCAAATGGCTATAAATTCGACAAATAAATTTTTTTGTGTATAAGTCTTTATCTTGTAAAAGATAATTTTAATTTGTAAGTGGCTGTCATTTATTCAAATTATTCTATGTTAGTTTTTATTTATTATTTTTATTAATAGAGTGAAAAGCTCTCACCAAACATAGTGTCATTCTAGATTTTTAAAGAATTCTAAAAAATATATAAATATTATTCTAACACAAAAAACTCATATATTATGTTTTTGAAATATATTTATGCGATTATATACAAAAAACATAAAACGAATATTATAAAAATTTGCTTTCTTTTATAAATTTAATTTAATTTTTTTTTGTGTTTAATTTTCTTTCGAAAATTAAAAATAATGAAAATATGCATAAAAAATATATAAAATGTGATATATTTATACAAATATAATCAAACAGACTCAATATTCACAATTTAATGTAACGTAATTTTTTTTCTGTGAAATATATTAAGATATATTTGTAATCAATGAAATAAAATACTGATTAAGAAAGTATCCTATATAAAAATAATATAAAATATCACTTTAGTCTGTTTTCAACATAAAAATATAATCTTAAAAAATTTCCAGAATATACTGTTTTACTTAGGAAATATAAAAATGTTGCAGAGATGTATCAATTTTATATCTATTTATAGTTATAAAAAACTACCATTTTTATGTAATTGACTTTGTAGTTTGTATAAAAATATAAGAAATAACTTATCGAGACAAAATCGGTGTGTTATAGTTGGCTTCAGTTTTATGTCTAACCAGGTTTTTCAAACATATAATCAAGCATCTTAAAGCAAATTTTAAGTTTTTTATGCTCTTCTGTGTACATTATATTTAGTTTCAATTTATTTATTATACATTTTATATACATTATCATGTTTTAAGTTTTAAAAAATCATAAATTTGAAAAAAGAGTGAATTTTTTATTTGATATGAGAATAAAAAGTATTTTCATTTGATCAGCTTAAAAACATATAGAAAAATAAACAAAAAATAGACTATTATTTAATTATTATCAAATCCGTTCTAGGAAATTCTAAACGTAAAAATCTAAAAAAATCTTCTGTTTGCTTCAAAATTCTAATTTGATTTTCAAGGTCAACTAATTTAAGAGATTTTTCTTCAACGAAATCAGATTTTATTTGTGAAAATGCACCCAATATTCTACTATGTGCATCGTTACTTATAATTTTAGTAGATTTACCAAGATTAACAACTAAAGATTGTTCATTAATAATAAATCCGTTTAAGAATGTATTTTTAGAATCAATGTAGGACCATGAAAAAACTTTACAGTTTATCCCGAAAATATTATTTGGCATAATTAATGTTCTTTTACCAATTGAACAGTAATCATTAAAAAAATTTTGATCATGAATAACTGTATGAAAAATAGAATCTTCAAAAAAATCATCACATATTTTTATAGGAAACTGTTTACAGCTCATGTCAAAATTTAATGTTTTATATAGAAATCTTAACACTGATATATTTACATTCCTAGTTAATATATTGTAATTTCCAATGTAAGAATTACGGTGAATAATGCATTTTTTTCCGATAAATGTTCCATCTCCTATATAATTATTTTTTCCTATGATTGAATTATCTAAAATAGTTACATTTGAACCGAAATATGTGTTTCCTAAAACTTGACAATTTTTTCCAATAACCACATTCTTACCCCAATATATAGAATATGAATATAAAATAGCTGATCGATGAATAGCTACAACACATTCTGGTTTCTTTTTATATCTGTAAAGAATAAATTCGCTATTTTTATGTGGAATATGATATTGTAGCAATTTGTTTTTTTCAAGAATTTTGTGAACAAAATTTTTTACATGTTTTTTAGATGTATAAGTCCATTTATTAATTGCATTTTCCATATACATGACTATAGAAATATATTTTTTTGGAATAAATCTGTTCTTATTTTTACGTAAAATTAATCTGTGGCGGAAAAAACAGAAAAAGCTACACAAATCATCTATATCATAAGATTTTTCATTGCAAAAAATATATTTGTTTACTAAATTGATCATATAGTCCTTATCAGATTTTTTAGCAACGAAAGCTTCTTCAAAATATGTGCAAATATAATTGTCCTTCCATAGAGCATCTTTCATTTCATTTAAGTTTTTTTATAATTAAAAAATTATAACTTAAAAAATATCTTTTGAATTCTTTATATCCTTGATATTTTCTATCGTTTTATTTTTTAAAACCCTTTTTTTTTAAAAAATAACTACGTGCATCAAAAAATAGCAGATATGTGCGCTCTTTTATATCTACATTAACATCCTGTCCTGGGTTTGGATTACAAAATTTATCATTAAAATCATCATACTCTTTATGATGAACAGATTCTTGATTCTTTGGGTTTTTAGAATTTTTATTTATCTCTATGTGTTTTGGACATTCGCCGCCTTGATAATGTTGTGAAGGTGAAACTAGATTTTGTTTAATATTACGTTTGGGATCACAGAAAAGATGAATATTTTGAATATTATTACTGTGAATATGTGAATAATTTGATATCTCTTTATCGCTTGACAATTTGAAATGATCGTTGCAATAGTTTTGATTTCCACTATCTTCAATATATGCTTCGTTGCTAGCTGAAAGATTTTTATTTTGAATATCTTGAATATTACAGTTTCTGTACATATTTTTATAATCTGCACAAAAAAACGCACAAGTTGGTTGGAAAGATGGCAAAGCGTAATAACGAAAATACGGATATTGCACAAGATAGCATTTTTGTTGTTGATGGTTTGGAATAAACTGTGAAAAGTTTTTTTTACTATCACAGAAAAAAATTTGTGATGTATCTGTGTAATTTTCTAACCTTAAATTTTGTACAGTGTTTTTTTCTGATGTTAATGAATCTCTATCTTGAACAATACTTGCACCATATATGATGAAGAAATTCTTAAAAATCAGCTTAAACTTGAAAAAATCAAACATAACTGTTTTTAGTCTTTTTAGTTTTCTATAAATTTTTGAATTCATGTGAGATATCGTCAATTTAAATGTTTAAATTTGTTTGAATAGGTACAAAATGTAATATTTTTTAGAATAAATGAGCACATGGTGTTTGTTATACAATATGTATTATTATATGATTGAATAAAATGTTTTCGAAAACATATTACGCCATCTATGATATAACTCTTTCTTTAAGAATTGATTTTATTATATTTAAGGTATTTATATAAAATTAATATAAACTGACGTCAAATACTATAGAAATGTTTTATTAAGCAATAAATTTATGTGCATGACACATTTAATTGATTATTTAATAGGTATAAAACAGATCAAAGATGACATGCATTGCAAATGCATTGGTTCGCATGACAGAATTATTTGGGAAAAAAATCATAGAATAATATTTTAGCCCTTTTTAAAACAAAAACAATTTTATTAACGAATTTTAAAGCATATTCACAAAATTTTAAAGCATATAGTAACTCATTTGCTCTCTATTTTATGATTTTTAAAACCGACTTTCAACAGACATCCCTATTCTTTTTGATTTTAGAATCACTTAAAAATTTACTCGTATAATCTATTGCAAAAAATATTACATCTATAATATACGAGGAAAATAAAAAATTTCAATAGATTGTTGTGTGCGAAGCCAAAAAATTATTAACAATTTGTCAGATAGCTTAGTGATCAACCCATTTTTTCCCCAAAATTAAACCTTATTAAAATTGAATGGTCGTTTTCTTCATGTTTTGTTATCTGAAAAATTGATTTTTATTATCAAATCACATCGTTTTGTTTGTTTATTTAATTGTTTGTAAAATGTTTACTTGTATAATTTCATTATGCGAAGTTTGAATGTTTCAATGTAAAAAAAATAAATAAAAAAATTATTTCTATCGTTTTAATAAATTTTATTCTCTATTTGCAGATTCTAAATGAAAAATTGTGCAACTTAAAGTAGAATTAGTCTTTATTGAAAATAATAAATAAAAATTCATATTTAACAGCATAAAATTTAACAATATAGTAAAATTTTGTAGTGACCGCTTTATAAATTTTTTACTTTTCCTCAAATTATAATTTATTTTCTATTATTTTATGTATTATTTTTTATAAACTTTTAAATATATATTTTTATGATTATTATTTTAACTAAATGTTTTTAGAACATTTTGTTTTTTATTGTGATTAAAATATAAAATAAACAGAATCACACCATCAAATGTTCTTTGATGCAAAGCATCAAGAAAAAAAGCTATTTATGTCAAATTATGATAATATTTTTAATTGTGAAATCTTGAACAATTTAAAATCTAAATTTGTATAATTCAAGTATACTATATTGCTGATTTCTGTTATTATCAACCCAAAATCAAGCATTTTTTATTTGCCTTTATGTAAAAAATATATGCTTCGAATAAAATTATAATAAAGAGATAAGGCTGCTTTAACACAAAAAAAATCAAAATAGTTTAGATTCATAAATAATTTAAATTTTATGATTCTTTTCTGATTATTTGATGTCCTTTTCCAAATTTATATGGCAAAAAATTCACAAATGCCGAAATACTAATTACATACATGTATCTAGTGTATAATTTTTTTGACTAATGTAAAGAAAAATACCAATATGATAACGCACTCGAGTCAAAACCTCAAATCAAATATCATTTGCAACTAGAATCGAATTGATGAAGCAGAATTTTACAAAAGAATCTGATTAGTTTTTTCCTATAAAAGATTCCTTAAAATCAACACCACTAAGATGTGAGCTTTCACAAATAATGGGACTTTAAGATGAATCGATAGGCTCGGAAGACGCCCCGAGGACAGACAGTGTAAGTTTTATAAAGAATATATACTAGATCTAATTATTATTACTTTCCTCTCTTCGAATCATATAAATATTCTTCTTTCACATCTTAATTTCCGCACTATTTTTACCTTTTATTTTTTTTATTAATTAGGTATTAGTTATAAAAAAAATAAAGATCTGTTTTCGTTAAACATTAACTTCAAAAATAATATTGTTGTGAATAGAAAAATATTAAAATGTTAACATTTATAAATTTTTTGAAATCTTTAACCATTGAATTGTAAAAAAAAATTTGATATTTCAATATTCATACTGCACAGATTTATACTTTTTGCCATTATTTTCATAATAGAAACCTGGGAGGAAATAAAGTACGAATAATTTTATAAAAGTCAAAATTACATAATAGAAAGTAAATAAAAAGTTAAGGAATTGGCAACAAGATTAATGTTTCTATACAGAAATAGATTAAAAAAACCATCTTAAAGGCAAGTTAAACGCGAAGAATGTGTTTCTTATGTAGTAAATTTGTTTTTTTACGAAATAATTATGATTTAATTGTATTTTATTAGATATAAATAATTTTATAATTTTTCAGGGCTTTTTTTTGCATATCAAAGATTTCTTATATCTTGTTTCTGCTTTTTCACATGTTTAGATTTTTCTAAAAAAATTTTTTACAAGCTCCAAATAAATAATACACAATTTCTCGAGAGTAAAAGATCTAGAGAACAGTACACACGTAATTAAACATGTGTCAAAAATATATTTTTTTATTTACTTTTATAGGACTGAAATATACATATAGGTTGTTGTGGTATTATCTTAATATCTAAACTTAGTCTTCACCAATCTTTGTTTACCCATATTTTATTAATACATATTTTTCATGTGCTATATAGAAAGTTTTATATTTCATGTCTTCTTTTTTTAGAACAACCTTGATTTTTTTTATATCTTAATTCTGCATTTTTAATATAATATTTCAACAAAAAATAACATTTAAACTTACTTTTTCATTCTCAACACATGGTTATTATAACAAAAAATGTTCATTTACATATTTTAAAACCAAAATTTATTTTAGGTTTTGCTTTTTAATATTTCTATTTTAAAAAATTCACCGTCAAACGCATTTTATAATTCAAATATTTGTCTTTCTTGGATAGTTGTGTAGAATAGTTGAATCACATTCAACCATAGTATAATATTTTACGAAGATCGTGATTAAAATCATGTATAGCGTTTTTGATTATATCTATTCTTTTTTGATAAAGAACACCTTTTCAGGTAGTTGCTAGTATACTTCTACAATAAAGTATTGAACACTTAAAATCATAACAAATATACATTTTAAACTGTTAATATCATTATAAATGACAATTAGTTTAATAAAGTTTACCATATATTTATAAATTCTATATTTTTTTCGTTGTATCATAAAAGTAAAAAATCAAAATAAAAGGAACATTAAACACGCAAAAAATTTTCCATAGAATATTGAAATCTTACAAACCAAATCTTATTGTGGTAAATAACAGTACCACATACACCAACGACACCTGTCGTGGTGTTATAAAACAAAATCCCTCCTTACTAGATAAAATTTACCTCCAAACTTTACCACCATGCTCTCTATAAAAATAATAAAACCCTAAAAAAGAATGGATACATCAAGGCATGAAGGTAAAGGTAATGGAGATCAGCTAAACCCAACCAGCAGGCGTAACCCTGGTTCAGGCAGCTTTAAAAAATATAATAAAGATCTTTCTACCACTAACACACACCTTTATTGTCTTTATACGTTATTTGCAAGCCGTGTCAACCAATCCCCGTTGACTTACGGCACTTATGCTAATAGTTTAACCTAATATTTATAATATTGCTTGAGTAATATAATTTAAACATATTTCTTGATGCAATCATTTGTAATTAAAGGGCTAAAAAAATCACCCTTATTTCTAATTTTATTTGGTTTTTTATAACATATATATGATATAATGCAAAGAAAAACTTCTAATTGACACATTAGTAATTTATTATAACAACAATCAATACAAATAATATATATTAGTCTCTTTTTTCAATTTTATTCGCTCGTTTGAAATGTTGTTTTTTGGTAACTTTTAAACAGTTAACAATAATCGAAATAAGAATACTAATACAAAGTGAGCTAATCATTGTTGGAAAATGTGTAATATACATTCTTCATATTGTCTTATTTTTATGCTTTTGTTTTGAATTTTTTAAAACAACTTAATTACAAATAAATGAAAAATATACATCGGTTTAATTTTAAAATTTGAATTATGGTTTTCTTGTAGCAAGATATACGGTATTATGCATTTGAAGAAAAAAATACAAAAAAAATTTAGAATCTAAAAATATTAAATTGAATAATATGTTTTTAGTGCAATTTCCTAAAAATACAAACAAGAAAAATTCTTTTTTTAGCGATATTTTTCTTCCAAAAAATTTTTTTTGAAGATAGTTTATCATAATAAATGCATACTTATGTTTTTAAAAATAATCAATTATTACAAAATTGATTCATTTGTTCAATTTTAGTTCCATAAAGAATTAATTTAATACAGGTAAGATGTTACCTGAATAAACTATAAGGCAATATTTGATATTTAGGTTTAGATTCTCAATCTTAACATTAGGAATACATATATTTTAACATAAATAACATTAACATAGTTTATAAACACTGATTAGTACAAAAACACATGTCCGAAGTTTAAGTGGTTTGGTTGCTCACCGGAACCCGCCTGTGGCTTTGTATTTAGGAAAGAATAAAATTGTTTTTTCTTTGAGAGATCATTATTTTACCTTAGTTATATTATACCTAACTTAAAACAATTCACCATGATAATTTTAAATTATAACATCTTTCTCTAACACAAGTTTTAAAATATCACATGTGTTGCAACAACCTATGTGAAAATGTTTGAAAGGATATTATCCCTCTTCATATTTGAATGAAACATTGCTTCATACACAAGCAACCGAAGCAAAGCCTAAAGACAACAACTTCAGAATTTGGATTCAACATAAATCTATAAAATTTTGTTTTTATCGTGTGCATGTAATTAATTTAATTTTATTTTTGATCTTTTTTTTAAAATAAATGATTTGTTTTTTAGAATCATTTTAAGTTATATATTTAGATTTTTATAGAAATTTTACCCCTGGATATATTAGGATTATACTTAGCTAAAAGGCTTTTTTTTCTATTTAATTGAAATTTATATCCTATATATTAAAAATGACATTATTTATTTATCTTTAGGCAAACATAAACATATACATATATGCGATAAAATATATAATTAAATTCTTTTGTATTTTAAAACATTTTTTTATCATCTCTACATACATATTGTTAGAATTTTATCGACAAGCAATTTGCAATTTTTTTATTTCATGTTTATTTGCAATTGTTGTTTATAAAAATATTTTTGTGCACAACAAAAATTTTAATATATGCATCACTTTTTATTGTAAAAAACAAGATTTAAGATTCAACTTTTTGCGAAATTGCAGCTAATAACAATTAAAATATTATTCATATACTTTCTGGCACATATTACTTCGTTTACACTATAATTTTTGAAAAAAAATTGAATTACTATATAAAAAAAATATATATCAACGCGTTTATAAATAATTATTGTATATTTTTGTGTTATGTTAACGCAATCGGTGATCATTATTCAAAAAAATAAAAAAAGAAAATCACCACATATATATATATAATTCTGGAAATTGACGAATAATGTTTATTTAAATTTTACCTCGTGGTAATTAATGGTCGCATCGTACTTTTACCTCCTGTCATGTCCTACTGCGATTTAAAGTGCTTTATTAAAAAGAGTATTAATGTCTTTATTAGTGGAATAATAGAGTTGGTATTATTAAGGAATGAAGTATTAATTATTAAATACTCCTTTATGTGATTTACTAAAATTTTTGTGTTATTTTTGAAAAATACGAATAAAAAGGGTTTTAACTAAAATATGCAAATCATGATAGTTGCAAGGGTGCCGATTTTTTTTTACATTTATAATAAATATTAAACACATATGAAATCAGAAATAAAATAGTAAATTTATACCTTTTCGTTATTTATAGATATGGAAGCTATATTAACAATATATCATAAAAGTCATTTACGCTCTCATATCTCAAAAAATTTTTCTTAATCTATCTTATAAATAGAGAATTTAAATAAATTTTTGTATATTTTTGCCTATTATTTTTTATCTATTTTTCGGATGCATTATGCACATATAAAAATAGAAATAATATCATAAAACGTTAAATACATAACTTTGAAATGAAATTTTAAAACTATAATTCGAAAGGTTTTTGCAGTAAGTTAAAGAAATCGGTAAATATTCATAAAATAAAACCAAATTTTTTTTAAAAATGTAAAAACAATCATATGCAAAGAATCTTGGAAAACTCGAAAAAACTAAATAATGGATGAATCATCTTGGATAATAGAAACAAAATATTAAATTATTTTTAGACAATCTTAATTCAAACAGATATTTTTTTATATACAAAAAGCCGATAACAAAAATCATAAAATAAAATCACTTATGATTGCTTGAAACCAATCGAAAAAAAACCGATTATACAATATTATAATTCTCCAAGATTATAATTGTTATTTTTTACATTAATTCTATTTCTTTAATTACTCAATATTTTATAAGCCTGTCAAAATCATATAATGTTTAACAAATAAAATTTTTATTTAAATGATTTGTCATAAGCAAATAAACAATTTTATTTATTGCTAGTCAAGCTGACACACATTATTCTATAAAAGATTATTAGAATAAAATTTTGATTGATACTAACTATTATAATTCTTAAATGCATTGCTGTTTACGTTGTACTCAACTGCGAAAGTTTTGAATTGCACATTTTAAACAAAAAAATCGAATTAAATTAAATTCATTATTTTATTTTATTAATTAAAAATTTGAGTCACAATAGCGTTTGTTAAATTTTTTTTGTCATTCTTTTTGCTTTTTCAACGATGTGCTAATTTTGTTTTTGTAGTTTTATTGGTTTTTATGCTTTCCAAAAAGGCATTTCAGGTTGTATTTTTATAAATGAAGACAAGATGAATTAAAAATACATTTTTTCATACATAAAATCGATGCCGCAAAAATGGACAGTTTATGAATCTTTACCATTAAAATATGATAATTTTTTTTTGAAATAAAGTTTTTATAAATATGAGCAATTTTTTTGAATTAGACTACTCTGTAGGAAACATATTTATAAAGTATTCTCACAAATACTGTCTTACAAAACAACTTAATATCACCGTTTTCAAAGCTTCTTAATACTATGAAAATTAAAAATTTACTTATCTTCCATATTTTTTTTATTAATATTTTATTATATAAAAGGATTTCTCAAATAATTTTAAAGCTAATATTGCAGATGTAAACCCACATCTTTTTCTTGATTTGGTCCAAACTTTTGCTTATGTTTTTTTTTTCTTCAAGCTTCTATATCTAGACCAATTAAAAATATTAAAATACTATTTAAAGTTTTTTTGAAAAAAAAGTATAAAAATCATTTTTATAACATTTACAATTTTATCATTATTCTTAAACACAGATATATTCTACAAAACCGGCAAACAATTTCTGAATCAATAAAAATAAAGGTTGAATAATTAAGGAATTTAAAGTTTTATAAAAGAAGAAGTTTTCAAAACATTTTTAGATGGCAATTTTTTGATTTATATTTTTAATGTAGATTATATTACTTCCTAAATATATTCGATTTAGGTTAAATGTATAAGTAAAGAATATTATAGATAGCTATAGTCACAGAAAAATACAGTCAAAGTAAAGAAATATAGATATATTTTAGATAATCCGCGATAGAAAAGATACAATTCAAATAAATTGATTTTTGAAATATGCATTTTAACAAGATATATATATATATATAAATAAAATTTTAATTAATAAAAAATATCAATTAACAGTATCAAGAATTAGCAAAATATATATATAATTATATAATTATATAAAAACTATAAAAATCATTATATTTTAGTGGTGATGTTGTTAATTTACTATTAGAAATCTAAAAAAAAACACAAAAAAATTTTATTTTCTGATAGTCAAGTGGAAATTATATGTTTATTTTCGCAAAACTAGCTAAAAAAATTAATATTATTTGTAACCGAGCAACAAAGTAACCTTTGTCGTTCGATTAAGCCGACATAATTAAAATAAAATATGTATATAATTTCAATTTGAATATATTTAAAACTATATTTATTTCAAAATTTAAGTGTATTTTGATCGTGTTTAATTAAAATTTAGAAAATAAAATAATTAAAAATTTTATGTGATAATATAAATTGCTGATTTGATAAATTATGATTTAATAGACAATTTAGCAAAAATATCCCTAAATAAAGTCTGAAAATAGAAAAAATGCCTCAAATAAATTACTTTTTAATAATAATATTCAAAAAATAAAGTCTCTTATCTTTACATTATTTTTTGGTGTAAAATAAAATAAAAATTTGTTATTTTATACAACTTAGGTTGTGAAAAAAATATTGCAATCTTTATGATTTAAATCTTTTTTAACATTTATTTTAATATAACGATAGTTATTTTTTTAGATTGTAATTATAATTTAGATAAAAAATATTCTACAAAAAAACAAATAATAAAAACATGACCGATTAAGTATTTCGATAAGGTTGTAATTTTGTAACATATATTATTAATTTTTCGTATTATTTTAAACATGTTTTGTCCAAAAAAATATACGAATTATAGAGTATTTATAAAAAAAACTGGGAGCAAATTATATTCACAACCTTTTTGTTCACAATTTCTAAATATTTATTGTTTAAAAAATTTCGATTCATCTTTATATTTTAAGATAATTTACCAGATGCAATAATTTATATGATCAATGTTTATATTGTTTTATCAATAAATTTTTACATGCGAATGATTTATATAGAATTTTTTCAAAAATGATAAATTTTTTGTTTTAAATTTGTATCTATTCTTCAATAGATCAAGATTATGATAAAGTTGATATTTAAAATTTATTTTAAAAGAAAAAATAGTGCAAAATTGATGCATAATGAGAAAAAATCCTAATAAACCAATTGAATGAATATATTTAAGCAAGGACTAAAATCAATATAATTAAAATTTGAAGAAAGAAGGTTAATATGACCAATACAATTTTAAACGATGAAAAAGATAATTTTAAAAAATTTTGAATATTGGAGGTTATGAAACCAAACTAATAAAAAATTTAATTTTTTATTTTCTTTTTACACGATTTTATGATTCGAAAATATTTGAATATTTTGATTAAAACCCTACTTTCATGATTTAAAAACGAATGAATCGTAATATAAGCTGCTAAAGCGTAAAAATTTTATTTCGCAATAACCTATAATAATTCTTAAATATCTAATGAATACACCAAATTTGTGCCTATTCTTGAGAATATACGAAAAAACACAAATATTTTTATGTTAATCATGTATCTCATGAGATAAATTAAAATAAGCCTTAATTGTTTTTTTTAAAGTGTTTATTTTACCAATTTATAAGTGTTTACAATCGGCATCGAATACAATAAATCGCATAGATAAGATATTCACTATACAGTACATTTATTTTTAATCTATAATGAATTAAAGAGTAGCAAAAAATTCGGCATCATTATGCTTTGCACTGGTATACTAAATAACATATTTTTTCTCAATTAGCATACCTTTAGTCACATAAAAAATGTCTGGATTGTAATTTTCATCTGTTTTAAGTTGCATTAAACCAAGCTGCCTATAATTCTAACCGTTTAAATTACTTGGTTGTTTTTAAAAATACAAATTTAGCTAATGTATTATCGCAGTTGCGTATAAAAACAATCAATTAATAATAACAACATATTTTCATTGTTCTTGATTTTGACTATGCTTTGCATGTAAGTTAGTATTTTTAACAATAATGGAATATTTCTTAATATTCATCATGCCACCTAGTTTTAACTTATTGATATTTTTTAATTAAGCATCTTGAGGAAATCATGCATTAACACAATAGGTAATATTATTATTGATTTAAAACCGTATAATTTTTTTATTGGTTCACTCACAATTCAATAAATTTTTTTTTAAGGTTGGATGAAGGGGGTCTGCTTCTCGTCTTGCCCGACTTACCCGATTTAGAAGAATTGTTAGAAATAGGAAATTACAACAAACTTCAATCAACGTTTATTTAAAAGGCTATTTAAACCTTTTTGTGATTTTATCAAACCAATCACATTTTGATCAACAAGATCAAATTGATTAAAACGTCAAAATTCATTAATTTCGTAGATATTGTGACCAATTTCAGTTTAAATGTCAAATTTTTATCAAAAAATTTGTTTAAAAATCAAAAACATCAATCAGACGATAAAAGACAAAAAAGATAATTTCATATATTTTGAAATGTGAAATAACCAATCACTTTTCGGTACGAAAATTTCTTGGTTGATTCAAGATCACCAACTCTTCATATTTTTTTTTATTTTTGTAACTTTCGGCTTTGCTATAAGAGATTACTCTATTTTCCAGATATATTCTCAGCTGTTTTTTGCTTGAGTAAATTTAAATTAAAATTTTAATTAATTTGAAGTTTTAATGTTTGATAAAGTAAAAAACAAAATTGTTTTAGATTGGTATGATAGTCTAAGATTAAAAAAACTGATTTAATTTCAGAAAGTTGACTGTTTTATATAGTAATATATTTGGCGCTTTTTGACCTCTAAAAAGTTTGTCATCAATGGAAACTGTCCTGCCCTATATTCAAACTGCATAAGTTATGGCAGTTGATAAACAGGTATTCTGAAGTTGTGACATTTCGTTGAACCCGTAAGCGGGCAGACACCTTTTCGCGCGTTCGTTTACTTATGTTTGAGATGTTAGGTAACATTAAAAAGAAAATATGTGCCGTACTCAACAGGAAGACCTATTTGAGTGGGTTAAAAATTTGTATAAAGAGAAAGAGTATTTGAGTGTCGTTCATCCATTGATGGGGTTAGGGTTATATTGACGGGGTGAGTCCAGCGGCTGTCCGTTTTCCTCAATTTTTCAAGCTGCCGATATTTATTCTCTTGCATAAGATCAGTGTGTCTCACATTGCAAACTATTTATACTTTTTATTGACCTATGATCACAAATTAAAATAACATATTTTGTAATTGAGACATTTTTACTTGTCATAATTCCTTATCAGCAATTGTCACATTGAATGTAAACAAAATTGCATTTTTCAGTTAACATGTCAAAATTCCAATCAATATCTTTTTATTATTTAATTAATATGTCACAATTACGTGTTTTTTTTTATCAGAATATTTTTATATTATACTTTAGGATTTTGACAGTACTGGGGAAGATAAACATTAAATGTGATTTACCACAATATAAATTAAGTTTTAGGGCTATTTATTTTTCTAATTATTTTAAACGATAGGATTTTCGATGAAGAAAATAGAAATTTTTTTAGACACATAACAGAAAATATGACTATAGAGGCTATTTTTGTTTTTAAATAACATTTAATAAACAAAAGGTGGCTACTATATTTTTAATGTTATAATTTTGAGAATTAAAACTTATTGCGACAGATAGATTTACAAACTATAATTTTCTTTAAAAAAAACATGAAAAAACCTAATAAAAAATTACAACATGATCTAGCCTTTAAAATAAACAATTGTGAACGAATTTAGATAATCATATTGTTTTGTACAATTTATTAGTCTTTATTTTTAAAAGTTATTGAGTGATTCATGGTTACCAATCAAATAATTGATTTCCAAAACACCATAAGAAGCAAGATAAAACAGTTTAATTAATTTTAAAAATCTATTAAAAAAATACCAATCATTTTGTATAAATTTCAGTATATATCTAATCTGGCAAATATGATTCGCCGTTTAATGAATTTAGTGTATTTATAGTTAAAAAATTTAGAATGAAAAAAATATTATTTAAAAAATTCGTAAAACAATGGTAAAAATATAAACAACATATTTGTGGTATCCTGCCGATATCCCGAGGCTTTTAAGGTGTAAAGGTATATTGACTTGAATGAAAACTCTTCAAAAATGTTTTGATCGTTGTGTTTAATTATATTGGATCATGTTTGCTGGTCTTTTCGTTCTTCATTTCTCACCCCTTAAGGGTTTTTGCAGAACAAATATTCTTAAATAATAGAGAAATGATAAAATAATGGAATATAAGGAAATTAAAAAAATTAAGTAGTAGCTTTAGTTACTACAGTATTATTTAAAAATTTGCTATTGAATTTAATTTTTTTGCTAATTGTCATCATTTCGGCTAAAATCAACAAAATCATCTGCAAAGCAATCAAATATTTCATCTAAAATTGGTCGTTCGAACCAAAAAAGATCGTTATAAATTGGTTTATCTTTTTCATCTTTTGAAAAGGGAACCTTGTTTTTAATTTTAAATCTTGAGCAAAAAACGTCCAAAATTTTATCATTTACCATAAAATCAACATTTCTTTCAATAGCTTTCATTATTATATTTTTCACAAATTTTTTTACAAAAAAGTCGGGTTTAAAGCAACAAATATACATCAAACACTGTATAAAAATTGGTTCAGCGATAGAATTTTGTAAACAGACATATTTTCGAACTGACTTGGCAATCAAATAAGATTTAAACTTATATCGAACTAGAAGTGAACTAAATAAAAGAGCATATAAATCGGAATAAATGGTTTTTTGTTCAATTTTCTGTAATAAGTAATCAAGCGTATAGTCGGGTTCGTTTTTTGAAAGAAAGTATATGATATATTGACTATGTTTTGTACTGAATGTGAATAAATGTGGCTCATATAAATTAATGACCAGGTGAATAAATTTTTGAAGCTTATTAGTGCTTGAATCTGCAATGTGTGTTCTCGGTAAGAGATAACCATCAACATGAAAAAACTTTCGGGAAGAAGTGACCGTGCCTAATGACGGTTTAACCGATTTTATTGATGAAGATGATTTTGATATGATTTTATTTGCTGTTATTATTTCTTTTTTGTTTTTTATCTTGGTAATTTTGCTCTTGCGACTTCTTTTTTCAGATTCATCATCGTCATCACTACATGCATCACCCGAATCAGATTTGGTATTTGAAATAGACAAATCACTTGAGTCAGATGTTTTTTCTTTGGATTTATTTGATTTTTTGATTGATTTTTCAGAATTCTGGATGAAACAATCATCGGATTCGTCATCCTTGTAGCTTCCTGATTTTAACGATCTAATTCGAGTTCGAATATACTCAATAACGCTTTTGAACGCATCAATAAAGTCAACAATATCATTTTTGTATCGTAAATTCTTGTTTTTTTTGTCTACTCTTTCTGGATCAATCACATATTCCCAATCATGATCATTTAATGTTTCGTGCAATACTGTTATTTGAACATCTGCATTTACCAACGTACTAATAATTTTTGATAAAACTGTGCGCTCAGCTGTTTTTGTCAGCGGATCTGAGATTATTTTAGATATTGCGGATGTCTTTAGAAATGACGATTTGAATTTTACAAGTTTCGTAACGTTTGTTTCTATCATTTTATTAGAACCCTTTGATATATATAAACTGTTTTCTGAAAGGGATAAATATATTAATTAGTATAATACTACAATAAATTTCTCACATTTTACAATTAAATATCAAGAGATTGTTTATGAAAATAAAATAAGAGTTTTTGGCATAAACTAATATAAAATTCCTTATAATATAGTAAATTTTTAAACTTTTTCTTGGTAAATTAACTTGAATCTAAGTATTATTTATAAGCTAATTTTCTCATAACTAAAGAAATAGATAACATCGTCAGAAACTTGATTATATAAAAAAAATATGATTTCATTGTTTACATTTATTATAAAAATAAATTTGCAATTATTTCATATTTGTGTTTTACAATTAGAATATTCCTACAACTAAATACAAAAAATTATTTTTATCTATATAATTTTTAGAAGCATTTTTGCACCTTTCAATAATTTGAATAATTCTACAATTTTTAGTTCAAGCAAGGCTTTTGTTATCTAAAAACAGTGCATATATTTGAAAAATATGTAATACATTATAAATAATCCACGCAAGAAACTAAAAAAAAACACTGTCACTAATGTTCAATTTATGATTAATAGATTATTGTATAAAATTTGCAAAAAAAAGTTGATATAGTAGAAAAAATAGGTTATTAAAATAAATAGTTTAATCTTTTTAACCCAATTTTTCAAATAAATAAAATGACTGTTAATTATGATAATGAAATTTTTATCTTCAAAAAATAACAATTTTGCTTTCTTAATGAATATCTGGAATCTGCATTTTATTATTTCTGTAAAATTTTTAAAAAATATCTATATTTAACATTATCTTTAGTAGATTAGTTATTTTTTTAAATATAAATAAGTGTTTTGAAAATTTTTCAGGCGGTAATATTATAGAATTATCTTTAATGTGTTTTTTTGTATAGACTTGGTGTGTAACTGGGAAGACGGCGAATGTTCAATTGGTAACACAATCGAAAAGAGTGTATTTTGAAGGTTTTATACATTAAAAGTTTATATACAATGAATTATATATGAAAAGAAAACTTAGAAAAAATAAAATTCTGTTATTATTGTTATATTATATTTTTTTAATCCTTTAATAACTTCCTTTTAGCTATTTTCTCTTTTCTTGTAAAATCTTCCTTTTCTTTTTATCTCCTCACTCATTTGTTCTCTCTTTTTTCTCTTTCATGATCAATAGATGTATTTAAAAAATTTAAAAATCAATTATACAATGTTTTCAAGTTATAAATGTTCTTATCAAAAGTTTCCAAAACTTCAAATTTAGTTTGTATGCTATAGTTGATAACTTTTATTATATCATCTTTTTGTTATTTTTTGCATTGTTGAAGGTAAATTTAAATTTTATCAACATTAATATTTAACAAAAATTTTATTGTTTCAAAAAAATTTTTAAAACTTTTAAGAACCTACAAAATACCTTTATCTACAAAATTCGCATTGAACCAGTTTTTTTTGTGATATTTCATTTTTTAATAAAAAAAATCGATTTTAGAAATTCTGTTTATATATATTATGTTAAAGATCATTATTTATTCCAAAATTTACAGATTTATTTAAAAATTCTGATTTTTCGAGTACGATTCAAAGAAAGCGATTTTTTAAAAGAACAGTACGTCATGGAAAGACAAAAAATAGTGATTTTAAGACATTTATTGGATTTCTATCTCTAAAACAAAAAATTAGTATTTTATTTTACAATCCATAGCATTATATCAACGAGCTTTTATGTTTTCTTGTGATTTTGTTTTTTTACACATTATGAAATTTTAAAATATAGCAGATTTTACTTTAAAATCAATCTATTAATTTTATGAAGGGTTGGATGTGGCGGGGTTGACCTCTCGGTCTTCCGACTTGTTACTATTGAATGTAGAATGATTATTAATAGACATGTTTAAAGAACGGTAAATTTTATCTTTCGTTTTTTTTAGCCTTTTCCTTGATAAGAGGAACCAATCACTTTTTGATCAAAACTGTCAACGATCAAAAAGTCATATTTCGAATGATATCTCGATAAGATGCACCAATGAAGATCAGTAATGATCAAATATAAAAATGACAAAGCAAATAGGTTTCATTATTTACAAAGAAATAAGGTAAATACAACTTGAAGAAATATTAATTTTTCTTAATTATATTGTTATTGTATATCGAAAAATTTGAAAAATAGTTTTTATATCATATGTCTTTAAATATTTACATTAACCTCTTTCTTTCAATACTGATCATTGAAATATTTCGATATTAGATTAAACGGATATACAATCATTTTCTAATATTAACAAAAAAATTTAATGTTATCACGGCATTTTAATAATTAAAAAATTGTATATCATAGCTTAAAAAATGTTAGTATTTTTATCTTTATTTCATTTTCTAAAAATTTTCGTAAAGCGGACATTAGTAGGACTATCATAATACAAAAAAATTAAGTGTGTTAGATTCTGGCAAAAACCTTCATTTAGAATAAAAATGTGTGTGAATCATAAAATTTCCTGATATTTATAATCCAAATTTGTTTGAACTTAGAAGATAATTTGGAAAATCTTATACGAAACAAAAATCAAGAAGATTAAATCGTCATAATACATTATGAAACAAAATAAAAAAACCAACTTTCATAGTAATTGTATTTTGTAAATTTTATTATATCACATATTTGAAACAATCTGGAATATATCCTAAAGATCTTATATATTTTTAAATTATTAAAAAATTCTTAACAAACATTAAAGTTTTTGTATTGCGGTTTTTTTTTATTTTGACTTTTGCACTAAATTTTTTGCAACAATAAAAAATCAAAATTTTTAGAGCATTAAAATTTGTAAATTGTACAGGATTCTAGTTCTTCTGTAGTTTTTTTCGAACTTGTGTCTGTTATAAGCCATATATTATTTAAAATTTTTGCGATTTTTAAGAATGTTTATTATTAAAAGTTCAATTTGTTCGATACAGGCGCCGAAAAATTAAGAAATACTGAGCTATTTATAAAAAAGTGATATTTGACATGAAAAAATCTGTGAAGTATATTTTGTGAAATTTATTTCATATAGGATTCGTATTTTCAAATATCAATTACGGCTCATGTCTCATTAAATAGCAAATGTCAATAAATTTGATCGATTTATATTTTTAACCAATAAAGATGTTAACATAAGAATGATCTAACATAAAATCTATTTTTTTGTAAAAACAACGATACATAATAACAGTATTAAATGAATATTAGTTTACTTTTCTAAGATTAATTCTTTTCTGTTAATAAAATTTCCTAACATGTAAAATGTTAAATATGATTGTATACTGTATCATTAGTAATATTTTTAGGTTTGTATAGACCCAGTTGTGGTATAATACCTGGATGCGGCCTGTCTGGCAATATTCTTCCAGCAACGAGCAGCTATGGGCATAATTTGTCACTTTCACTTGCTATGCACCGGCTTTCCCGTTCCTAGAACCTGTTTGCACAAACTTTAGGTTAATCAAAGTGCCATTAATTTTGGAATTGTTGTAATAGTAATTCATTTTATGTAATTGAATATTTGTTTTTTTTATTTTTTGAAGAAGAAGGGTATTAATTAAAATTTATTAATTTATAATTTATAAGAATGTGGTACTTAATGTATACCAACATATCCTATGCGGACACAACCATATTTTTGAGTCAATGTAAATGACACAACACAAGTAATTTCATTTTTCTTTTTTATTCAAATTTCATATTTCTATATTTAAAAAAGTCATAAATTGGATATACCATATAAACCTTAATTTTAAATTCGAGATCTTATAAAACACAATTTTTTTAGAAAAAATCTAAAAAAAATTCATATTATAGTAAAGACATTTTATCATTATTATTTAAAATATGAATATTTGTATTCTTTGGAAAAGGTTTTAAATTTGTTTATTTCAAATGTTATAGATTGTCATTACTGATATGTTACATTTTTGAAAAATATAAGTGTGAGATGCGTATCGATTTTTTTACATAAGATATCAAACAACATTTTTTAAAATTTTCATTCGAAGCATTTTTTAGGAATATAATCTTTTTAAAAAAAACAAAATAAATATACCTTCTTTATTTTATAACTAATTACGATATTTTTGATGTGCCGAAATTTTTATTTTCTGTTAAATTCTGTTTTGTTTTTTTACGCATAATGAAAACCAGTTATAACTTAGATTTTGTAAAGTTTTATTTTAATTATATCGAACCTCATATTTTTTTTATGTAATCTAATTGGTTTATTGTTTTTATTGCAGTAAAAAACTTTATTTGCATAAAACCAAATCAAAGATTAGCCGTTGGTTTGTATAAAATTATAAATACAAATATATGTATTTTATGTCAAATAAAGGTTCTATTTTCAAAAATTTTCTTTTCTTTCAATGTATTGCATAATTTCGGTTTTTACTAAAAATTTATCCTTTCCTTTTGTAACTATCTTGTTGTTGTAAATAATCTAAGGATAAATTGTTTGTAAAAATAGAATAATCTGTTGTATTTGTTTGATTTTTTAATGGTAAATGCCCCGGATTCTATTCTTAGATTAATTATTCTAAACTATATATAGCATAAATTTCCTAAGTAAGAAGAAAACAAAGAGGAACCTGCAAGCGCGAAGTAAAAAAAGGATACTCATAAGCTGCGTTCCTAAAAAGGACCTCGAGACGGTCAAAAAAGTTAGAAGTCAAAAAAATAAATGTTTAGTGTATATTTCTTCTTTTTGAAAATCGGTTACCTCTTACCATGGGAGGTCGACAGTAACATTGGATAAAAAAATGAAGTAACTTTGAGTATTTTGGACAATATTTATGATAAAAAAATAAGCTTTAATATATAAAACTCTTTTAAATGCAAATAAGATCCGACAGAATGTAATCAGAAAATATCAGTAAAATCATATTTAGAAATACGCAGACAACCTTTATAAATTTTATATCTGATTATTATTCAATTTTAATAAAAATATGATTCAATCAATATTATCCTTTGTTCCAATATGATAGTAATTAACTGTCATTAATAGTGCTTAAAATTATATCTGCTTAGATTTTTACTAAAAAAATGAAAAAAACATGTTTTTATAAGATTATACTTTTTATTTAGTATTAAATAAAAATATTTGAGTTTAAAAAATTTATTATATAATCCATGTGTATAATCACATAAAAAATCGACTACTAAAATATATTTTGCAGTTTTGTTTTATATCTACAAAGAAAATATACTAATTGGTTTATAGTAAATTTCTGAGAATGCTAAAAGTTTACCTATAAAAACAAAAAAAAAAGAGTGTTTGACAAAAGAGAGCAAATATATTATATATCTAAATACTTATTCCGATATGAGCACTGTAAACTTTATTGTTCTTACCTCACTCTTTTTTATGTAACTTGGTGTCGTCATGTAACAAATAGGTTGCTCCTTTGGATACAGCGCTTTATTAAGTTTGGGCGTAGATATTGAAAAATAGATTAGAAAACTAAAATTCATATTATACCTATATGACAGAATTTAGTTTACTGCACAAATGTTTCTGTTGTAAACCACATTTAATGATTATCTTCCCCAGTGCTGTCAAAATCCTAATTTAATGATATTTATTGGAATTTTAACATGTTAACTGAAAAATGTAATTTTGTTCTATAAAATTGTGAAAATTGCTGATAAGGAATTATGACAGGTAAAAATGTCATAATTACAAAATATGTTGTTTTAATTTGTGATCATAGGTCAATAAAAAGTATGAATGGTGTGCAATGTGAGACACACAGAGCTTATGCAGGAGAATAAATATCGGCAGCTTGAACAATTGAGGCGGACGGACAGCCGCTGGACTCACCCCGTCAATATAACCCTAACCCAATCAATAGATGAACGACACTTCAAATACTCTACCTCTTTATACAAATTTTCTACACTATTCACTTAAGTTTTCTAGTGAGTACGGCAGTTTCAAAAATGAAATATGCCTCTATTTATCAGAAAATTTGTTAATAAAATATAAATAATTTACTCTAAAAATTTTGAAGTCTGTTGAAAACGGCTTTAACATAGTCAATATAATTTTGTACAAAAAATTTTAGTATTAGATTGCAAAAGAAAAATAATGACCTATTTAATGCTTGAAAAACATAGAAACAATATTTTTATTAAGGAAACAAATAATCCAGCTGAATTTCAGACTGTTGTAGCCGCAAAAAATCGTTGTATTTATGCATTGATTATATGTTTTCATTTTGAAACGCAGGTATATGAAACAAAAAATATTTTTTGATGCAAAAGTTATTACATGTTTTCTCTGAAAGAAAAAACTATTTCGTTTTAGAATAACATTCTAGATTTTTTAGGGGGTTAAAATTGTTAATTTAAATATATATTGTTTTATAATTGTTCTTCTTAACAAAAATTTTATGTATTTTGCATTTACTGCTACCATTATAAACAAAAATACAATATAAATGCTTAGAATACTATTATTATCGATATTATTACTACACATAATGTGAAGTTTTCTTCTTATTTAACCTCTTTCCTTTTTTTTACACTTTCCAATAAAATAAAATACATCCTTTTATGGTTATAAATAAGGCTAAAACAACTTCTGATTCATATAACTAGCAAATATAACTTAATCAATTTATATAAAAAAATTTAATAAAATTATCACAATTTTATTCTTATTTTGGTGTTGTCGGCTAAATTTAATGAAAAATACTTAATATGTTTAATTATTAAAATAATTTTCGTACCAAATTATTTAAAATCATTCCAAACGAAATTTATAAGTTGTATATAATTAAGCAAAATGCTAATTTGAAAGTTTGACACTGATGGTTTAAAGACTACCTGACAGAGTAACATATATTTGATTTTATTTTTTATTGGTACAAAATGTGAAAGGGAATATTTCAGTTTTGACATTTTAGAAATATTTGTTTAGTCATTTTTATATTATCATAATTATTTTCTTTACTTAATATATTTGATGTCTTTGAAGTGCTCTAAAGACGGAAATTTTATTAATTATATAGTTTTGATAATCGATACATTTTTGATTTTTGACAAAATTATTAAATGTATCGTTGAAGGTCAGTTCATTGTCTAGAAAAGAAAATGCGATTGGTTCTAAAAAACCAATTTTGTCTATAAATAGGCAAATATTTTAACTAAAGTTGTCTTACATAATGTTAATTTTTTTTTCAATTTTGATCAGAAAAAATTATCCAACCTATACAAATATGATAGTATAAAAAAAGTAAGAATTAGTAAGTCTGAATAAGATTTTTAATGTAGATAAAATATTCCGATTAAATAAAATTTGAATTCAAAAAAAAAGAATTTTTTTAATCTTCACTTTATATTTACAAGATTTTAACAAAAAAATTTAAAAAGGTAAATTGCTAGTGCAATTATTTATGCTAATTATTATATTATACGATAATAAATAGTTTATTAATTGTTTTTTTTTGTATGTATATTTTGATAAAACTGATAACAATCAAAAATTATCTAAACTTTTTTGAAAATTTATTTTAAGATTCGAAATGAAATGGATGAAAACCCACCATATATACAGAAAAAGAAATTTTCGATCAGCTTAGACAGATAAATTTACTCTTAACTATGCGCTAAATGTTAATTCAAATAAAATGGGCTTTATCCAAAATATGAAAATTCATCGTAATATAAACGAAAAGTGATCAAAAGAAGATAACACCATTTTTTACATATAGATAATGAGTTTCCGAACATATTTTTTTAAGAAAAATTTTCATGCGTAATTATTTGTTTATTATTTATGTACAACTTATTTTGAGATACTTTTGAACGACCCGACGATGTACAGCGAAATTCAAAGTTATTAAGTAAATAATTGTGCAAAATCGTATTCAATTTTATATAAAAAATATAAAGAATCTTCTATATTGAATATCAAAATACAAAAAATATATATGATTGTGTGTACCAATTAAAATTTTTATTCCAATATATTTATAAAATATCAATTTTTATGTATATTTAACTAAATGCATAGCTTTGCAGTAAAAACCTGGATTTCATCAATCTATCTAAATTTATAATTGAAAATAGCTGTAAATTTTGATAAACATATGATTGAGAATTTTTACTGACGGATAATCGTAACATAAATTTTAGTTAACACAAGAAAACAGTTATTTGATAATATGCATATTTTGTATGGAATATTTAGAGAAGAAAAACATAATTTAAGTATAAAGTCGCTTATTTTTTGTCGTTTTTTTAAAAAAATATTTTTCTATTTTAACTATGTTTCCTATGTTTATTGAAGTTGTGGAAATCTTGGAAAGCGACTCTTCAGATTCATCGAAGAAAAACATTTACCTAAAAATATTAAAAACACAATGTATTCTTTATAGGGTAAAAAAATATTAATTTTACTTATTTTTCAATTTATTAAAGTTGTGTTTGATTCTGATATTTCTTTTCACCCTTTTACTCTTCAGGAGTTTTTGTGGTGTTTAATATTTAAATATTTCAATAATTATTTTTATTTTTGCAATAAAAGAAGATTTTTGCCTCAAAAAATTTGCATTTAAATTTTTGACCTTCTGCTCACCATTTTCATTAATAATATCTTTTTTTTTGATAACCTATTTTTCAAGAAATCTGTATTGAAAAACTGCTTTTAAATATTAAAAATATATATTTTTGTTTTATATTTTGCATAATATATCACATCAAGCTCGGTCAATATTGCTTCATATGAAAAAGTACATCAGCCAATATAAGAAAACATGTCTAAAAATATATAGACCAAAAAAGTTTTTCTGTTTGATGTGAATATAAAAAAATTTTTTAAAGATATTTTTTTAGTATAATATAATTTTTACAGTAGATAAATGCTCGATTTAATTTTAATATATTAAAAAAACATGACATATTGAAAATACATTTAATACTAAATTTTCCATAGATTAAAAATAAAATAGTGTAATAAAAAGATCTGAATCACACGAATAAATAAAATATCAATCTATAAATACTAAAAATAATAGAAGAATATGTTTACTGATTTTTTATAGATGTTTTAATCGTTAAAAAATTAAAAATGTATACCGATGAATTTTAAGATCACAAAATATTATAAATTTTATAAATACATATTCTTTTTTGTTGTTTTTTTGCGCATTTTCTCTAAAAACGCAACTATTTTTTCATAATCCTGATTTTTATAACCATTATCTTGGTATTTTGCAACTAATTTTCGAATATTTGATTTATCATATGCATTTGACGTTGGTAAAGCATCCACTTCGTGCAATGCAGAAAATGCTTTTGCTTTATCATCATAATGATCCACTTTTATCTTCGATATATGAGTGTAAATTCTTGGCTTTTTAGATGATTCATTATTTTGCATATAAGCTTTAGTAACCAACGGAATATTTATTTGCTTCTTTTCATTAAATAATGGTGTAGGCCTTCTTGGACTCATTGTTTTATCTTCTTTTTGCGATAAAATGTTAGCTGTTGATGCATTAATTTTACTATCTTTTAGAATTTGGCTGTCTTTCTCAGATTTTCCTTTTTCTTCCGACTGCAAAGCAGAATTTAATTTTCCTTTACCTACAGAGTCACATTTATCAACCTTTGATGTTTGAAAATCGGTAGTTGCATCGGGATCAATATGTTCTTCTGGTTTTATAGCGTTTGTTGTTTTATTATTATTTATATCAGCACCAGCAACATTATCAGCATTTAAGCTTTCACCCAATCTTTTATTTTTATTTTCTTCTGTTGGGTCTACATCTACAAAATCTTTATGTGATTTATTGGCTTCAGTTGCGCTTTCAATATTTTCTTTTTTCTGATTAATTTCACCTTTTTTATTAAAAATGATATCCGTTTGGTCGTTTTCTATTTTTATTTCGCTTTTAGTTGTTGCTTGCTTTTCACTCCATGATGAACCAAATTCCAACTTGCTTTTTTCATGTTTTTTTTTTATTTCGTGAGCCGTTTTGTTGTCTGAAATCGGAAGGTCGTGTAATTCGTCATCAGCAGTCAATGCACGTTTTGATTCTAAAAATTTCGTGTAACACATTAGCAGCATTGCAACGAATATTCTTTTCTGTTTCATTTTTGGGATGGGACAATTTCAATTTAATTAATAACATTTATAAAAAAGGAAGTTAAAAAAATTCTAATTAGTTCACGATTTTAAACTAAATACACCGAGAAAAGATATGGTATTATATAATTCTAGGCTGCTATTTGATCAGCAAACAAATAAAGGCGATTTCTTCATAAAGTTTAAGCCAATCAGAAAACCGTTTAGTTAATTGAACCAACTATGTTTTTCTAATTAAAACAAATTATTGTTCGCCTTATTTTTATTTAACTGTTAATTTACCAAAAAGAAGTATAAAAATTTTTATAATCCAGATTAGAGATTTGTTTATAATTATTTTAGCAGTGTTTAATCTAAAAAAATTTTAGAAAAACATGAAAACAATTTTGTAAAGGAAAGTTATTTACTACTCAGTATTTATGGTTTATGACCACTAAAAAACCATAATATAACTTATTAATCAATTTTAAAATTGTACACAACCATTAATTTCGCAAAATTTTTTAAAAAAGTGTTGTCGCGTTTTAAGTTTTTTTACTAGAATCGCGCTAAAAAATGTGAAAAATAAAAATAAAAGATTCTATTTGTAGTAATTTTTTTAATATCGTTATTTGTTTTAGTGCGCAACATTTTTTAAACCATCATTCTTATTTTAAACTTATTTAAAATTTATTTGGTGTACCATTGAAAAGTGAAATAAACTTCACCATTTCACATCTTCACGGATTTATTAGTAATAGTCGATATTTTTAGTCAAATAAGGATAATTTCGAAATTAGATAGTTGTGGGAAAAATTTTAATGTCAAAAAAAAGTTATATTTTAAAATTAGAAATTTGCAATTTGGTTGAAGCAAGTTTATTTTTAAAACTTTTAATTCTTATATATAACTATTTAAAGATTTTAAAAAACGCTACAATTTACTTTATCTTTTTGAAAGAACAATATAAATATTTTTTCTGATTTTATTCTGTTTTTTAAATTCGAAGCGTTTCATTGATTGTACTGGAATCCAAACAATTAAGTCGATTTAAAAATAATTTAAGTTTTTGATATAAAAGCAAAGATAGGCCAAACGTTTTAACTTGAAAAGGGTAATAAAATGATAATTAGAAATTTTTTTCCTTGAATATAATTTCAATCTTTAAACAATAATTTAATGCTTATGGCAACAAACTAAATTTTTAACTTTTATATATTATAAAACCATATTATTTTGAATTTGATGCTCAGAATCAAGCAGGAAAAGTTCCATAAAAAACCTTATTTTTCAGATAAATTCATGTCAATATCTAAATTAAAACATTTTCCAGTGTAACATATATACAAGCAAATAAAAACGAAAAAAGAACCGAAAACAAATCATAGATTATACAAATACTTATAGAAAAGAATTCTTTGATGCAGAAAAATAAATACTTATAATTTATAAAAATAGAGCATAGAAAACAGCAATTTTGAAAAATTTTTCCAAATATTATATTATCAAAATCTTAAAAATTTTATAATATTGCAACGATTAAAAAAATATTACAATAGAAAGAAGATTGAATCTTAAATCCATTTTAAAAATATTAATTACAAACATTTAAATTTTATTACCACAGAAGTGAACTAAGTAACAAAAAATAGAAAGATCTACCCATATAAATAGTATATACTACTCACTTTCTACTGTACCAAAACTGATAAATTATATCTATCATTTTAAAGAAACCGAATAAATTTAAAAATTGCGGCAAATCTTAAGATAAAAAAAATTAGAAAATGCTAAAATACTCAGAAAAAAAGTAGGCAAAAAAAATTTACAAGAGAATCCGAGACTGGTGATTTAATCGAAGTGGATCCTCACAGCGATTCAGGAAATTAACGAAGAGCGGTATATTATGGCCAGAAAAGAAAAACTATCAAAAATGGTGATACAACAACTCAACTCGTAATATTTATAAACTTTTTACTACAAAATTTAAAATCTTCTTCTTTGAAGATATACAAACCTATAAAAAATTTTTAAAATTTGTATAGAAAAAGCAATTAGATCTTATTTTACCACATTAATTTTCAAAATTCGATAACTAACTATTTCTTTAAAACTAAATACAAAAAATTGCGAGCGGAATGTAAAAAGCTCGAAAAATATATTATAATTGCAATGTTCAGTAATTTTTTTCTTTGTTACTTTTATGTTATAATACAGATTCTTATGTTTTTCACTTGTAAGAATACTATATTATTAAGATATAAAATTCAAAAAAGTGTTTTTAATGCAAAAATTCAATCTTTTCACACGTAACATATATAAATTTCATATTTTTTAAAATAAAATATATATTTTCAAAAAAATAATTTTATGTAGAAATATATTAAAATGCCATAAAATACTAAGTAAAAACAAATTAATACAGCCCAATTAATATTTATTTAACTGTAAAATATTAAAAAGTTTTAAATTTTAATTTAAACAATTGCACATACTTGTGCATATTAATTTGAAATGAGTATTTTGAGTATCTGATTCTCTTATCAATGATATCCATGTTAATAGTTATTTTTCAAATATATAGAAGTAATTATAATATGAATCGTATATAAATTTATAAAAAAAACACTGTATTCATAGTAGCTGAGATACCATTTCTTATATTAAAAAGTTTAGTTACTATTTCTATACATAATTCTATTTACATCATAATATTTTTCTTAACTTATGGTTACATAATATTTCGATTTTTGTCAGTAAAATCATACTGTAATTAACAATATCGCAATATTCTGCATTTTTTATTCCTATTTCTCTAAAACATTATTGAATGTTAAGGATTAATTTGATAAATAAATAAAGGTTATTTTAAAAAACACTAAATTTTTTAAACCTTTATAATATAGTTTCCTTTTACTCGAATATTAGTTTTACTTTATTGATATATCTAATTTTTTCTGTTTTTTTTAATATTTATAATTTTTATTAATTTACTAGATGTAATTTATAATTAAAATATCCTCATTGCGAATATTTTTTTTGTTAATTTGTTTCAAATGCAAAATTTATAATCGAAAATTAATCGAAAAAATAATAAAATCGAAATTTTGGTTCAATTAAACTATCAAATTTTTCTTTTTAAATTATATTTTGTTTTAAAAATTATAAGTAATTTATATCATAAGTCATTGATTATTGTGTCCATCATCTGATCGATTTTCGCATTTTAAAAAAAAAGTTACAACCAATATAATAAAAATCTTAGCCTCTAGATGAAATATTTGTTATTTTCTTATTTTCGATGTCGTTATTACAAGTGCTTTATCTTCGATTTAGTATACTTTATCGAGCATAATATATCATATGATTGATTTTGTGGATTATGAAGAAAATAAAGTAATTTAAAATAACTTTTTTTTTCGATTGTCACTGTTATTTTGACAAGCTAAAGAATGTTTCTTTTATTGATTTGTTAAAATTGTAAAGATTAAAGACTTGAGCGTAATTAAATTTATTCATTGGATTATTTCTTCGAGGAATGTTCTCTAAATGCCACCTCTATTTATAGTAATTTGTGATAAATTGTTTATTAAAATCACAATTTATCAATCAGTAATTCAATTATTTATTTAATTATTTTCTTAATTATTAAAGTATATTAGTATATTAAATTTTAATTTAATATCATTAAATTTAATTTAAAATTCAATATTAAAATTTTTTAATGATAATTATAATTTTTGATTAACAATTCTATTTGCAATATTGTATTAATCCTGTCACTGTTCTTTTAGAACAAAGGCAACTTTGTCGCTCGGTGACAAAAATCGATGGTTATAGCAAATTTATGGTACAACTAGTTTATGATATGGAAAAACATTTTTTTCATAAACTTTAATATTTTTATGTATTTTTTTATATCAATATTTTTACTTAGAGCAGATTTAAAAATGATTTTCTTTACAGATTAAATATGTATAATATCATTTTCATAATAAAAAAATGACAATATAATTATGATATTACTTTGCTCCTATGTCGATTTAAACTTGAGCAATCACATTGTTTGTATGCATCTCCAACAGTTTGTTAAATTCAGATTAAAAAATATGATTTTTATATATCTGAAATTCAACTATTAAATTTTTATGAATGTCCCAAAACCTGCTTTTATGATCACAAAAAAAATATTCATGAGAGTTTATAACTGAATTCGTAAAAAAATTCTTAAACTGCTTCGTTTCAAATTTTGCAATTCTCATATTTAATTTAAGAAATATTTTTTGAATTGAAAAATTAACAATTTTCGAAAGTAAAAAGAATTGTTCAGAAATTTTTCTTTTTTTCTCTTTGAAAACATAAGAAATATTTACAATATAAAAAATTTGATTTAATTATTTATTTTTTTTTCAATTTCTAAACATAATCTTTATATGTTAAAACATGACATTGAATATTTTCGACGAAATCATCGTGATAATTAGTTTTATAAAAAAATATAAAAAATCATTTATTTAGTAAAAACGTCAAAAAAAGATTTATTTAAGTATAGTTCTGCTAGTATCACAGTTAAAACCAGTTCAAAAGCTATAGTTGCGCCTTGCAAGATATAAAAATTTTTTCCGTTTGCTCAAAAACTACCATATGATCCATTTATATTTTACAATTGAAGAAAACATTTGAATTTATATTATCATGATAATTAATATGATTAGCAAGTGTTACAAATATAAAAAAACCAGTTTAAAAAAAATCAATATATATGATATAATAATGAAGATGGCAAATCTCTATGAAAATGTAGCATCTTATATTTTATGCACAAAGAAAAATTATTTGCAAATAGGCATTTATATTCAACTGTACGTATTTATGAAAATAATAAGCAAAGAATTACAATATCAAAATGACTACAATTTGATCTGCAATATATAATCAATACAGATTGCTGTTGAAAAAAGCATATGATTATCAATAAGAAATTGAAACAGTGTTTGTTCTTGTTTTAATTTTTACATCTTCGCCTATTGTTTTAAGTGATTTTTTTATTATAATCATGAATTTTTAATTTAAAGCTGGTAAATATATTTTGCGATAAAAAAATAATGTGAAAAACGGGCATTATGAAAGAGATTGAATTAAAATGTTCTTCAACGATAAGATAATCAAACATGCAAAACTAACATAACTTTTTCGTTGTTTTATCTTTTATACAGCTATAAAAAAGTTATGCAGTAGTATAGAGAAATTAAATTAAAATAAAACTAAAATTAAGACTTGATTAAGCAAGTAGATGTCATTGTAAAAGTTTTTAATTGTTATTTACAAATAATCTCAAAATAATTATATGTTCATCTTTTTGTATTTTGAAAAATTAACATTGATAGATTTATATACATTCCTTAAATCCACTCACACATTGAATTGTATTTTCTACTAAAAGAGTTGACATAATAATACTTAAAATACATTATATATTCAATATAATATACGATCAATTGTTTTTGATTTGTTATTGACCAAATCTGAAACTAAAACGGTTTTAACCTAAAGCATAATATTTTTTTTGCATTTTATAAAATGAAGGATTTTGAAAATGACAAATATTATGCTGGTTATATAGAATATCTTTTTTATGATTTTTTTTAAAATTATATCAACTAAAAATAATTTTAAAAATGCTGAATGAAACATGATAGTTTAAAATAAATTTTTACCAAATATTAATTTAATGTTCGTCATTTTTTATTTCATAATTTTCCTATGATACTTTATGTCGTTGATTTTTTCATTTAATCTTCTTTTATACTTTATCTCAAATGTGACATAAAGATCAAGAATCGAATATGGTATAATGTTATTGTATTTACACTCTTAAAGACACTAAATAAGTTTACATACCTATTTCCATCTATTCTTTAAAAAACGAATTTCTCCTCCTTATAACTTTAAAAAAATATGTAAGCGGATCTCTAAAGAAAATACATAAAGCGATATTGCAGTTAAATTCAGATGCTAAGATGACTAAGTCTTTCTCTTGACCCTAGGAACATATCTTGCAAAACGATATGTAAAAAAAATGTAAAATAGGTTGTTCGTGCTTAATCTCTATTCGACATGCTCAGAATGTTTCCTATTTCAAAATATTGCATAAAAAAGAACAAAAAATGTAAATATTGTCTATTTTAATGCTATCGTTTTTTTATGGTTAACACTTGATTTATTCTTATAATCACAGTCTTCCTTCTCTCAATTTTTCTAAATTATTTTCCTCTTGGTAAATTACAGATTTCGCGATTATTCTCGCACGTCAAGCATTCATTTAACACGCTTTTCTTTGTAATCATTCCGATATTAGAAATCCTATCAATTATAATCATAGAAATCTAGCATTTTGTGAACATTTTCTTATGAAAATAATTTTTTAATAAAAAAAAGTTGATACAATATATATAGTTAATTGTATAATTTTAGGCTCGAATATTTACAGTTTCTGTGAATGAAAATTAAAAAGATAGTATGGAACTATAAAATAATATCAAGAAAAAAAATACTATGTCGAGATATTTGTACAACAAAAACTCATGTTTAAACCGTTTTTATGCATCTTTCCTAAGATACTGAAAAAAATCATTATATTATATATTATTTAAATAATAAGAAAACTATTATTTTTTCTGTGTGATTATCAAAAGCAAGATTAAGATGTTTTTGTTTGTCTATTTTTATGATGGACGGAATCACCGATATTTTACAGTTTTCTTATTTTATTGATATAGATTATAATATATATATATATATATATAAAGAATTTAAAATAATGTTATATTTCGATATCTACATAAATTGCACATTATGCTACGATTTTACTTTTACATATTTACATTCTTTGTTTTTAAAAGGTGTTTTTAAGAAAATTGCACTAAAAAATAAAAAAAAAATTGTAAAGAAAAGATTGCGCAACTGAATGAACAAAAACTATAAATTTTTCGTTTATTACAATATTTTTTATAAAATTGAACTTTAAAATGCTGCAGATAACTTTATAAAAACATTTTCGCGGAAGAAAAAAATATTTTATGTTCTTATAGAATTTTTTTATTTGTAATAAGTTAATAATACTATATGTGACAAAATAAATCATATTAAAGTTTTTTTTTCGGAATTTTGTATTATTAAATTGCAAATCTAGAAACAAAAACGTTCAAAAGATATTTAGTTATGCGAAAAGGTAAAACTTGAACATCATAAAAAAGTTTATGAACAATTAAAGTTGTGGACGCTCTAGACGTAATTCTTTTTTTTATTTGGATATTAGATGTAATTTGAAAAATCTAAAGTATATCAATTTATATGATTTTTTGAAAATTTTCGTGAATAAGTCAATCATCACAACAAAAATATATATATTCATCGTAAAGAAAAAAATGGTACTACTAAACTATGACGTATATATCACTCAATTACACTTAAAAATTTTACATAAAAATCATTATATATATATATTTTAGAATTTTTAGCTTGATCATGAAGAAAAAATCATGCTTTTTATATATTACCATAAATTATTACTTAAAATTTGTTATTTTGCTTATAAAAATTGGATAAATTTGCTTTTTTTCTTTTTAATGTTTTAATTCCACGAAAAAACATAGATTTTATTCATACTATTTATAGTACTATAATGCTTATTACTAATCATAAAAATAAGATAATCGAAGTGGCCGATTGAACAGCCGGATTTTTTACTATTTTTGTTATCATGAATGTAAAAGGATATTTTCAAAATTTGTTCTACCTAGCTATTAAAGCTTTTTAAGTTTTTTTGTCATCATCTACAACATATACTTTTCATGAAAAATGCACATTAAGATCTATAATTGATTACATAGACAAATTCATTAATAAAAAAAATCATTTGATCAAATTATCAAAAAAATAAATTTCGGGTTAAAAACATCTATTGTGATAAAACTAGAGATAATCCATGTATTCAATATATACAATAAAGAACTTTGCAATCATATAAAAATATTGAGAATAGGTTTTGTTAAATAAAAAAAACTAAAAGAAAAATCAAAAGGTAGTTCAAAAACATTTTTTGTAATATTTATTTAAACAATGACAATATTTTTATTTATTTATTAAAACATTAAAAGCTTGTACAATGGGTTTGAAAAAAGTTTTACATTTTTTTCTATCTATATGCTATTAGCGTATACACATGCATTTTAACAGATTTAACTGAATTTTTAGTATTATTGGTATAAAAAAACAAGAATATTTTAAGTATTGAATTTCAAATCAATAAATCACTTAATGGTTATTTACGATAAAAATTTAAAGAAATATTTTATTTGCTTAATGCCTTTATTTTGGCAGAATTTAAAATTAGTGTTTGTCAAAAAAATTCAATGAGCAATAGCTATAATTGTAAATTGTTTTCATGATAAAATTTCGATATTGAAATTTTATTTCTTTTTAGTCAATACTGAACATTTCACATTTACTTTTATTTATTATAATAGCAAAATGACATCAATTAAAAACTAACATCATTTAAAATCAAATTATTTTAGCACTAATGACAAAATCGAAGACCAAAAGAAACTTCACAAATATATCAAACTTTATATATTTGATAAGAATAATTCGGTTTGTATATTTGATTCTTTTCATTAAAATGGGATATTTAATAAAATTTTTATTTATACTTTTAGATAAAATCAAAAATATTGTGTGAAGTGTATAAATAAATTCACAAAATTCTTTTTGAAAAGAATATTGGAATCGTTTTGCAAATCGTTTTTTTTTCATTGTTACGCCTAAATATATATTTTTTAAAAAATTCGATGCTAAGTATTATTAGATTTTGATTATTGTATCAAGTTATTGATTTGTAATTTCTGACCATTTTTTTAATCAAAAAGAGATTCAAAATTGATGGATATGATCGCACAATTGCGAAGATAATTATTATTATCATTAATTAATGCAACATCAAATCATCTACAGTCACTAATTGATGCAATAAATATGATTATTTTTGAGTAAAAAAATACTATTGATATTAAGATGCCTTTTAAAACAAAACCATCCTTCGTTTTATGTTTTCAGACAATTTTTTAAAAAAAATTTTTAGAATTTTAAACATGATCGATTTTTAATTTGTTTATGATTCATTATCAGATTATAATACTTTTTATAGACTTTTCTTGTTCCTAAGTTGATGTTTTTTATTTTTAAAGGGACATAATTATTTTGCAAATAAAAAAATTTTAATAAAACAATAAATCATTATAGGTCATATTCAACACATTACAATACAATTTTTTTCAAATTTTTGATTTTATGTTAAATTTTTTTAAGAAACAAAATATTAGCTTTAAACCGTTAAAAATTGTATAAAAGCGCAATTAAAAATACAATTTTCATTTGTTAAGATAAATATAATTTTTTTAGCTTAAATTTAAATCTAATATCCCAAAAGTAAAAATTAATTTAATAGCAAAATAACACCTTTCCTGAATAGATAACAATGAAGAGATGTTCACATTTGAAAGAAGTTTTTCTAATTAATTTCAAAAACAAAGCCAGTATTATATTTTTTATTATAAATATCTTATTCAACATACTTATCTACAACTAGTTGTAGAGAGAATTTTATAACGAATTCACTTAATTGTTTTTTTTAAACTACCAAATTTTTATTTGAAATGAATAAAAAGTTTTTAAAAAAATTTTTCCTAAAAAAACAAATTACTGAAACCACTAAAATATCGATTGATTCTCTTTTTTTTATTAATTAAGATTCTAGTTTCACCTAGTAACAGTGATGTTAAGCGGAAAGCTTATTGTTATATCGAATGAATTGGTAAGTTTATTTTATAATAATATCGAGAAAAATCTGAATGTATATGCAATTTGCTGTAAAATTCATAATATTATATTTAAAAATCACATATATTGTGTGTTTTTGTATTTTTTTGGAAGAGAACATTTTACAAAAGCCATTGAATTACAATTTATATATCGAAACAAAAAATATTTATAACATTTAAATTTGGTAATTTTTTATGTTTTCATCAAACATATAAAAAGTTCTAGAAAAAATATGACTTTTTTAGAAACTATTTTAAATATATGATTTTTTTCTTAGTGTTGACTATGACATTATTATAATATAAAATAAAAACTTTAAATTCAGCATTATTTCCTAATATTCCTAATTTTAATTATCCTTAAGATAAGCAATAATATATTCTTAAGAAAAAGTAATGGAAAACAAAATGAAGGAAACAATATTAATTAAAGTAACTTCTCTAATGTTTCTTACGTTGTTTTTTGCACTATTTTAACCCATAATCATTTGAAATCTCGTACAAGCACCTTGAGTCGTGCCAGTGCCTCATTTGGTATTTTAATATTTGAAAGCCACCTTCAAATGAAAAGCATTCTAATAAAGGACGAGAAAGACACATTGAAAAAAGTTATGTTTAAAAAAATTTATGAATTTTTCATTAAAACATAAATAAATAATTTCTTTTATCTAAAACCAATAAATAATGTTTTTTGAAGTGTATAATAGAAACCAAAAAGATTGTAACTTTGAAATTGATGCATAAAACATACACAGATCAAGAATTTGTTTATGCAATATTTTTCGAAAACATAGATACGAAGATCGTTTCTATTTGACTTTTTCTACATAGTCTCAGAACCCAGTTGAATCTAAAATCACGAACTTATTTTAGCTAGCTTCATTTACCCTCAAAAACGGTTCTTAAAGCTTGGTTTTTATGAGAGAAAATAAAGAAACAGTATTTATATTATTATTTTCAAATTAAATTTGCAATGAGCTTGTAAGCTAGACCTAAGACAGATATGCTATCAAAATAGAATGAACGCTGTATAAATTGTTTGAGGAACCTCTAAATGTTTTCATTTTTCAAGTAAATCCAACATATATGATTGAAATCATAAATTTTAATAATATTATTGATATATACAAAAATACTTTTTTTTTCAAATGCTGATCCTAAATACTTATTAAATATTTGTTTATTTTAATAAAAAAAACGAATATCTTTGAAAATTTTGTAAATATATATATTTAATAATGAGATAAACTAAATGCAATATCATCTAAAAATTTTTTTACTATTAAAAGAGGCAGGTTTGAGAGGAAAAAATAGTATTTTAGCAATATTCATAGCCTTTTTAATATTATTTTAAATTATAAATGTAGTAATATAACTTAAATAAAATTATCATCACCTCAAAACTATATTATTCATTTCTTTGCTAAATTTATTAAAAACAATGCTAGCATATTTTTCAAGTAGTTACCCCAATTTAAGGAAAAATGTGATAAAGGTTGATTGAAAACAAGTGGTGCGTTTTATTTTGTAGATCTTTATGAAGGTTGTGGTTCGCATCGGATATCACAGCCGAGCTACAAATACACGGGTTGAAATCACAACGGTTGCATAAGGAAATGAAATAAAAATTTGCCATGGGTTAATTTAATTTATTTGTTTATAGTAGAATTAAAATCTGGTACTAAATTATAATTAAAAGAAAATTTAACTTGTCAAATTCACAAGTATCTAATTCAAAGTAGTATTTACTATTTATGAAACATTATATTGCGTTCAAATTTCTTGATACTATGAAATCCGCCAGATATCTTTGCAAAGGTAATTTATTTACTTCATTTAAATTTATTATTTTCGATCTTTTTAAAAATTAATAGTTATAGATATATATTGTTTTTTTTTGATAATTCTTTTTAATAAAATCGCTGAATTTCCAAAATTCTGATACCTTCAAATGAATGAAATGTTTGCATTAAAACATTAATTAAATAATTATTTTATCGTAAAAAAAGATATATTTACCGAAAAATAAAATTTTCATGTCATTTAAAATGAAAAATTATCAACAAATAAGACTTTCAAAAGAATGATTTTCAAACTATTGATATTTGATAAAATTCAGATCAAAAAAAAATTAAATAACATTTTTTGTACTCAAATATATATAAAGACCGGTTTTTATTACTATTTAAATAACCTATAATTGAAATAAGCATCAATATTTGCAATATTGACTAAATCTTGTTCAATAATACGTTTTGCATTTTAATTGATTATGCCATGGTGTTTTTGCAAGGCATAAACCATATCAATGTTACATTTTTTATAACTAACAATGAGAATTACAAAAAAAAACAGGTTTTCTAATGTTTTAAAAACAAAACTTACACATTAATATCGCTATAAAATTTTTTATATTTCTAAAAATTATATACTTATAAAAACAAACTTATACAACTTAATAAGATAAATTTGATATGTATACTATTTTAAGATTCAATTAATCTCTTTAATAAACAAATGCATCAAAAAGTCTAACTTCTTTTTTCAGAAATTAAAGCCATATAAAAAAGATTTAGTATAACAGTAATCAAAAACTTGCAAAAAAAATAAAAAGAAAAGTTTAATTTTCTTTTTATTATTTTATAATAGAAATTAATATTTATTGAAAGTATATAAGACATTCGAGGCAATTAAGTTTCACAATACAGCACAAAAACCACTAAAAAACCCTCTTTGAGCTATTTCTTCTTCTATCGCAGATTCACCGATTTCTGCAAAATTGCTACTGAATTCTTCATCTTTAATTTCTTCTGGATTGTCATTAGATATATTGTCGGTTGTCTGAACTTTTTTATCAGCTAATTTGATGTTGTCAACGTGATTTTTTTCCTCATTTTCTAGGTTTTCTTGTGAATTTTCTTGAGAAGCAACATTAGTATCATTAGATATTGTTTCGTTTACAAAATCCGATGATACCAGTTTTTCTTCTGTTTTATTCTGAGACACATTATCTGTTTTTAAAGAAGTTTCTGTGTTTTTTGTTGTATCCTCAGATTCTTTTTCAGATACATTTTGATTGAAAATTATAGTTTCAGTTGATTCTTCGTTATGAATGCTCATCACAGGTTTTTGATGGTAGTCATTTTTTTCTAAATCATTAATATTGTCAGAGTAATCGACTTGAAGATGATTCGGATCATTTTTTTTTCCATCTTGATCATTTATCGGGTTGTTTTTAGGTTGAATCATAGGATCATTATTTTCTTCGACTTTTATTTGTTTGTTGCTGGAATCAGAATTATCAGAAACAACTATCATAGGTACTGTTTTTATGTTTGAATCTGAAAGTATTTCATTGTCTTCAGTGACTTTTAAGGTTGATTGATCGTCTTGATCGCTTCTACTTATTTGCAAATCTTTCTTTTCTAATTCCATCATTTCTTTTTCAGCAATATTTGAATAGTTATTTGTTTCGTTACAGATACTTTCACCTTCAATCGCACAATTTTCACTATTATTATCCGAATTTTCCTTCTTTTCCTTGTCATCCTTACTTTCATTTTCATTTTCCTCTTCATCTTTCACATCATCTTTTTTTCCTTTTTATCATCATCTTCGTTTCCATCATTTCCTCCACCATTATTGCTTTGATTATCTGCATTACCATCCATATTTTCATCGTTATCTTCATCTTTGTTAGAATTTTCTCCATGATCTCCATTGCCTTCGCCATTATTTTCATTCTTATTTGTGTTGTCCTTATCGCTAGATTTTCCATTTTCCTCGTTATTTGAAACATCGCTGTCATATACATTATTATAGTATTCTACATTTTTTTCATACCTAAAATTGCAAGGCATCAACAATAAGCTCCAGTGATTTTCATAATGCGGATTTTCTTCCATATAAATTAGAGAGAAGTTTTCATAGAAAGCACCAATTTGCAGCAATACAAAAAATGCACAGATAACGTTTACCATTAACAAGAATATGTTTAATTTTCATTTAAATAGATAAATATTTTTTTATTCATTTAAAACGTGATTACTAACAATATAACAAAACAATTAATTTTTCCTATTTTAACCCAAAAAATTCCGAGTACGTCATTTAGCATCATATGATATTGTATTTAAATTTATACTCAATAAAGAAAAGCTTTTTTCATTAAACAGTTAGATTATTAATCTACCAAAATGTAATAATTGAGAACAAAAGAAAATATGTAAATTAAAAATACCTTTTTTGTTTCATATTTTCCTTTTCATTATTAAAAATTTATGCAGCTGTTTTTCGAAAATTAATTGCCTTCTAAAGGTTTCTTTTTTTCAATTTGAAAAAAATTTGTAATTATTATAGTTTTTTTCAAGAAAATACCATTTACAAGCGACATCAATATAATTTGATTTATATGCTAGAAATAATATTTTTTATTAGGAAGATTGCCAAAACACCTAAATCATACCTTATAACAGTGCACGTTTTTACTTGTTACAAATAATTAATTAATTGAAGAAAACATTATTGGGGATTTTTTTAAAAATTTTATTTATTTCATTTGAAAACTTAAAAAGAGATTCAAGAAAAAAACTACCAGCACAAAAATATTCAATCAATGTTAACATCCTCTTTTTTCGCATTTTTTATAGAATTTTATGTTGTTATATGAATCTTATTTTAAAGCATTTTAGGTGGAACAAATCAACGTTTTCTTGCTTTATCATGAAAATCTTTTAAGAAAAAATACATATAGAGGATTATGGGAAACTATGACACAAAAAATTGCTAATTATAAAAAAAATAGATAAAATTCTTGAACAAATTAATCGGTTTTAAAAATTTCATTCATGTTTTTTTTATTTTCAAAAGCTCAGAAATATGGTAAATAAGTATAAAAAATTAATATAGGTAAATTTTTAAATTCAAAAGACAGTTACCACGAAAACAGGTATTTTTATTGCCACATAGTCAATGACAGGAGAAAAACTTGTTTTGTACCCTTTTTTACACAGTTTTTAGTCTAAAGTTAAAAATTCTGTATACTATAAAATTAGTTAAACTAATCCGAAATTCTGAAAAAGGCAGAAATTTGCGCAAAGTCGCAAAAAAAAAATAGCTGAAGAACAACTTTAAATTTGTATATTTTTTGGTAAATATAAGTTTTATATATTTTTAGATAGAAGCTTATTTTAAATTTTGTTTTTTATTTTTGTTTTTTCATAGCAAATCAAATAAATCGGTCTAATTTTTTATAAACGCAAAAACAACATCATACATGAATAATCGCATAATTTGAATAAACATTTTTTTAATAAATGCAATATTAATTTTTAAAATAAAATGCAAAGTATTTTTTTAGATCAAAAAAAAAGAAACCTATTATTTCAAATCTTAGTTAAAAAATTGCAAACAATATTTTCAAATTCCATTTGATTAAAAACTGAATTCAAATTGGAAAAAGCAATAAATACTGGGAAAATTCAAAATTATAATTAAAACTACAATAGTTTTACGGTTTTGGATAAACACAAGCAAAATTTATTTTTTCAGATTTAAATTTATCTATTCCTATGCGAAAAAATATAGTGATAGTAGAATTTAAATTTAAATTTCCCGAATTTTTTTTTTCTATTTTAAACGATTTATTGTCTCCAATGTGGTGTAAAATGTTCTTGATGGTTCATTGATAAACTAACCTTTAATTCATTCTTTCTGACACGTTTTTGTATTTTTTCTGCAGTGTTTTTTTCCGCCTTCGTCATTTTATAAACCATAATACCAGTAGATTTATCTGTTTTTTCGTCGATTTTTGCAATATTATAATTGGATTTCGTTTCTTTGTTATAATCCTTGCTCTTAATTATTTTACCGTCACTTAATGTGCAAATACCATGATCAGCATTTAGATTGACTTTAGCCAGCTTAAAATGTGTTTTGGATAAAGATGTATCTTCAATGTGAATTTTGCTAATATGTTTTTTAAGTTTGCTATTATTTTTGAATTGTACGAAACAAAATATACATTGCCCATTTAATAATGTTTTTCGTGTATTTTCCAGATCGGTAATTTCTATAGAATGTGAAAAAAGATGGTTGAAATACTCATCGCATGAATCCAAACCATTTACATCACACAAAAAACATTCGTCATTCGCAATAGAAGCTTCTTCTTTGCAACCATCAAAATTATTAACACCAGAATCAAGCCTATTATTTATTTCTGTCAAAGAATAAATTGGTGGAATATTGTTAATTTTCCTTTTTACATTAATTGAATGAAGTTCAGTCTGGTAATGCTGTTTTAAATTTTCCCCTACTTCTATTTGACAGGATGTACAAATCATTTAAATTAATAAAGGGATACCAACGGCTTTCTTTTTAAATTTATTAATAGATAAAGTCATAAAATTAATGCTAACTAAAGAAAAATCAAATTGTATAAATGTCCTACTTAATGATTCAAGCAAATATATCAAATTATTCTTCATTAAGTTTTCATATTTGAGAATTTAGTGATGAGAAAAAAAGAATAATAATTTGCAATTGAATTTTCTATATTTATAGAAATTTAAATCAAAGAAACTAATGCTTGTTATTTTTACACTGTTTTAGTTAATGAAATATACAGATAATGAATTTTATATTCCAACAAATCAAATGTAAATGATTTCACTAAGATTATAACATACATCAAGAAATCATTTTAGATTTAATTACCGATTTGTTTCTTTTCAAATGGTTAAAATTATTTTATATATTAAAAAATATTGAAATTAAATATTTATAATGCACTTGAAACATTATATATAAAAAAAACAATGTAACACTTTATAAACAATTTTATTCGTTGTGTATATATATATTGTTTACTTTCAAACATAGAATAGACGAATAAATTAGTTAATAAAAGCTTGTACATTAATTTAAATGTTATTAATATACAGTGAAAATAAATTTCAAAAACCTTCTAAACTAAGTTTTATCACATAATATCACCAATTCAAGAATTGAAATCCCATTTGCAATTCCATTATATTATTTAAAGTTCCAGAAATTTTTTTGCTTTATTTCTTTATCAGCACATATTACAAAAGATTTTAATAAAAGAAAACAAATGTGCTTATTTAACTATGACCAATCTGTTCCATATAAATAATGAACAAAAAATATAAAAACAACAAAAATATTCATAAAAAAAAAAACAATAGCACATTAAAAAAATTAAAAGTCAAAAATAGTTTCTATAATGTGGATTTTTATTACTCTTAATCATATTTTCATAATTTTAAAATTGTATATTATGAATTTAGTTCAATTAATTTCTGTCGTTCTATCGTCAATAACGTTATAGATATGGTCAAAAAAACAATTCTGACTTGGTTCCGTGTTTCTGTTATTTTTTTTGAAATATCTCGTTTTATAATTTTCTAAAACAATATTATCTTTAAAAATAGTTAATTTTTTTAAAAAAATAAAGAAGTATAATGAAGAAAGAAATATTTGCGGACACACATCTAAGTATTAAAAAAAATTAAAACAAGAAAATAAAAATATATAAACAGCTAAAACAATATTGTATGCATAGACATTACAGTTTTTCTTTAACGAAGCGGTTCAAGTTATCATACATTTTATAACTTTTTTCTTTAACCATAATGTTACCCGAAAAATTATAAAATTACCCCACCATCACTTCTTATATACTTTTGTTATTATTTGCTTTGAAAAAAATTAAAAATCGCAAAGAAAGATGGCTTCATTCACACATTCCTACATTCCTTGATGGCGATTTGAAAAACATTCATAAGAAACTATTTTCTACAATTTAACAAGAGAAGACAAAAATTATAGTTAAATGAAAGACTAATATATTAAATTTTAGGTTATAAAAAAGAGAAATTTTTATAAAGACAAAAAAAATACTTTGCTCTCAAATAACCTTAGAATTCCAACTTCTTTAAAGAAGGCTAAAAATTTCTGTAATTTAGACGCTAGTTATCTTTTATTCATTTCTTGATTAAATATGAATGAATCTTATCATTAGAATTTTATAAGGTAAAATTTTGTGGTTTTTTAATGGCTAATAGGACCCTTGTAAATCAAAATTTAACAAATATAATAATACGAAACTTATCAAAATGGTTTTATCACAATTTTTGGGTGTAAGAGTGATGAACGTTAGAATAGACAACAGGATTTTATCTAAAGCAATAAATATAGTATACTTTTTAATAAGAAATGATTTAAACTTTATATGGTTTATTTGTGTCATAAAAAAGAATTCGTATCATTTTTTTGATTAGTGTGTGTATTGTGCATATATTACATCAAACCAATTAAATAACCATATATAAAATAATAACAATCCCTTTTCATTTTACAATTTTATTAATATTTGTTAAAAGAATGTTTACACAAAACATTTTTTTGGGGGGGTTTGTATAATTATGAGACATTTTTTCTTCTTTTGTATAAAACAAAATTAAATTTTTATAGGAAATAATAAAATTAAAATGAATTTTTTTTAATATTTAAATTGCTAAACATCGTTTTATATTTTTTCACGTAAAAAATATTTTGAAATTCAAACGAAAAGGGAAATGTAATGACTGGAAAAATTTAAGTACACTTTCTTTGCTATTTTTAAACTGTTTTAAAAAAATTTTTATAGTTTTTTTCGTTTTTTTTGATGTAAACAACATTTCTTACTATATTTAGGGTGTTATTATAGACTTACAATAATTTTATTCTCAATATAGATAATATAACATTTTTACTTGATATCTAACATAGAAAACTTCAATCTCATGATAATATTTTAAAAGTAATTTTCTTTATATTCTATATCCTGTACTTATATTGAATCTGCATCTTGAACTAATCTTTTAATTTATTATTTTTTTGTATATTACTTCTAGAAGCATAAAATATATCATATTATTACAATTAAAATAAAAATACTTGTATATTTAGTTAAAATATATGAAGATACAAAAATAAAAGTTATAAAAAGGCTAAAATTAAGAGTCTTCACTAAAAAAAATTAACTGTTATTTATTTCATACTTTGAAACTTTTATCAAGTCATAAAAAGTTTTTTTGATTTTCATTTTGTGTTAAGATTGTAAGTTTGCTTTAGTTTTCTTTTAACAATAACCCTTTTAGTAAATTTATAACTTTTTAACATTTCAAGTACAATAAAAATATGATTCTATTCAAGCAGTATAATGGTTTTTTGATGAGCACAAACACAAAAAATTCACATTATCCTTTACCTGTACATCCAAAATTCCAATAGTTAGTTACAATTAATATATTTAAAAACTTATTTAGCTTCGTTTTTTTCAAACTAATTATATCCGAAAAAAATAAAGAATATAAATTTTGTTTGCAAAGTGCATACAAACAAGTATAAAAGTGAAGCCTCGTATCTAAGGTACATGCAAACACACTTGCATTACTAAAACATCAAAAATTACGTTTTTTAAAACTAATGACTCCACAATGTAACAATAAATGTTGTTTCGATATTGCAAGTTAAGCATTTCTATAAACACAGAAAAAAACAAAAAAATATAAAATTTTGACAAATTATCTATGTGGATGTGGTGAAATGTCCACCACATTCTGATGTTGAAGATAACTTAAGCATTTTTCCTCCAGAAAAAGCTTCACACCAACAATTGTCTCGCAAAGTTACCTCCACACGGGCTATAAAAGCAGTAAAATATTCTCCACACACAGATGGAAATGAGGACAAGCGAAACGAAAGCTACGCGCCTAAATAATAACGGTGATCGCAGGAATGACCCGACACCTTCGTTAATAAATCACAAACTTTACCATACTGTCTTTACGCCTACTATTTATGCCACTCGTCTCGGCCACCAGATATTACGGCAGTGGAATTTTATAATATTACACCATTGATAGAAAACAGTAAGTAACGATTCTTTTAATAGCATTGCATATAAACGTTTTCACAAAAATAATTATTTCAAAATTTTAATTTCAAAGAAAGACTAAAAATATTTGAAACTGTTTTTTATCATAAATGTAAGAGAAAACACGGATTATCAGCCTAAACGTTTTAATTGCAGCGTTTGTGAGGCTAAGATCTTTTGTTACGAAAACATGGAATGATTGATAGGTTATTCAGAAGAATACTTGATTAACCCATATATGTATTTTATAAATATTTTAAAACAAAGAAGCAATCATTAGACAATAAATAATAAAAGGATGTGTTAATAATATTAATAATAACTATAAAAACCAATAATTACAAATTATTATCCTTTTGAAACGTATTTGAACATTTTTATTACTATTATTTTATATTATATGCATAAACAAATATCCTACACGATAAACAACCAAGATACTCGTGAAGACTCGCCGTCTGAGGAATATCATCACAATAAATTTGACCAAAAAATTTTCTTCACTATCGATATAAAAATTTCGTGGTACTAATACTGATATCACATTTTTAAAAGCACAATAAGGTCGCCGATATATTTTTTATAAAGAGAATATAAAATGTGATATTATTTTTTATGTAATCGTAAAAAACATAAATATACATTAAAAGGGTAAATAAAATTTTTTATACACAAAATCTAGCTCAGTATCGAAATTATAACCAAATCAAAACTAATTTGATCGTTTGATATTGATGCACAAATTATACGTTCAATTATTTATATTATATTTTATCCAACATCTTGAAAGTAATAATTTCATATTAAATATTAATATAATTTTATAGACTTTCCACTACTAAGTCACAATAATACATAATGAACGTTTTTCTTCTATTTTACGAAACAAATTCTATATATTTGCACTATACATACATAAAGTAATAATTTTATATTATAACTTTATTTTTGTGTAAAAATACAAAAAATTTCAAAATTTCTGATTAAGTTCGAATTGATAATTACAAAATTATTAAAATTGCGTGGAAAGTAGCTTTTATTTGCAGATTTACGTATGAAAACATAATTTGCAATGTATATTCGCTTAATTAGAAATGTAACTAGATTTATTTTTTGCATAAATGTACACTTTTTTGACATACGAATAATGAAACTATTTTTTATATATTTATTATATACAATTGATCATAATATATTGCCGTAAAGAAACGGGAAGTCAATGACAAGGCGTGAAAAAATAACATAAAAACATTCAAAACAGGTAATATTGCTACAAGTATATTTATTTACCGAATCATAATATTAGTTTTTGAAGTTCTTCCTACTGGTAGTCCTGGTACCAAGGGTATTTTCTAGCATATATACTTTCTGTCTCTTTTGGGTCATTCCTGTATATTTATTCTTTAGGATTTGTTTGAATAGATGCTTCGGAAGGGAAAGTTGGAAGCAAAGTAAGAAGGTAAAATAAGGAAGGTAAAAAGGGGGGGGTAAACCTAAAATATTTTGAAAGTACGCATAATTGGATACCTAAACATCCGTATATTGGTGGCTTTGTTGTAATAAAATTTATCGCACTAATATAAAAATTTTATAAAAAATTATTGACTGAAGTGATATATATATATATACCATGATTTATTTTAGCAAAATAAGCGTTTTATATATTTAGTTGCAGTAAATAATAGCATAAAATAGTTAATAATTATCATTCAAATTTTCATTTTTTTTTCTTTCATAATATAGTAAACTGTTTTTGAAAAGAAATTTGCGTTAAAAAAAACAAAAAATAATATAAAAAAATACTAAACACAAGAGTATTTTTTTAATATATACAAATTTTAATCAGATCCATTTTTAATAAAAAAATAACATTAATCAACGATTTTTGCAACTCTACAAGCAAAAGGGCCATCTATTAAGAATCAGTATGCAATTCAATTAATATTTTTTAAAAGGCTATGAAACGCTATAATATAATTACAAATTAGATTGCAAGCTGAATTCGATGCATTAATTTATATTAATTAAACCAAATTAATTCGCAAAAAATATAAATTTTATACTTCGAGAATGAAAGAGATTTTACTTTTTACAGTTTTAGAGAAATTGTTTTGTTCTTTTATAAACTTAGCATATATAATTTTTCATTACAAAAATTTTTAGAATAAAGAAACTGTTATTTTACCTTATATTTTCATTTCTTAAGTGTTATAGTATTTAAATCTTGCAAAAAGCGCGAGGTATATTATTTTAACATGACTAAGCACATTTTTCTCTTTATTTTAAAACAGTTGAAAATTCAATATTAGAAGATACAAAATAAGTCAAAACCAATAAAATACATTTCAATAGTTTAACTGATTTTTTTTTAAGAGAAAAATATGATTGTTAAATGCAAATTTCACTAGTTAAAGATAAAAAAAATATGACTTTTATCGTTTGTTTTTATTGTCAAATGCGATACCGGCCTGAAAAATAAATAAAACATATAATTGGTATATAAGTTTTATTTTAATACAATATCATTATTCAATTCTACTGTAAAAAAGTTTAAATAATACGTTTTTTTCTTACTTAATATAAAACAAATATAAATAAAAAGATTTTGAAATCTTTGCAAAGTATAAAATTGTAAAAATGGTTCATAGTTGTTAAATATTAAGAGAATTAAGAGTCTAGCGTACGTTTTTATATTAAAATTCTATATATTTAGGGAAATTTAATGTTTATTTATAGAAATTACGTCATTAATTTGTGAAAATATAAAAATTATATTCGACAAATTAATCTTGTCAAAAATTGTTGAAAATTTGAAATAAAAAATTGTCATTGGTTAATGTAATTATTACCAATGTAAATTATTTATTTTTACGAAAATTGACATAAAATGATTAAGATGGGTTTACTGGAAATTAAGTGGTTTTTAAATATCGATTTTAATAACTGATTATTGATGATTGGTTTAAAAAACCAAAAATGAAATTATATAAAGAAATTCTTTTTAAATAAATATGCATAAAAAACAATCTTAAATTTTATCTTCATTTTTTCAAGATTCTAATCAGTATCCATCCAACAATGGTGGTCGAAATTTTGATTCAAAAGTTTGTTTCTAACATAAAAATCCATAAATAGTATCTTATACGCAATTTTTGTCAAATTAACAATCTTTAGTCTAATAATACAATATTCGATTGTAAAATGAATAGTTTTTATATGTCTTTAATAGTATAGCAATCTTAGGAAATTATATAAAATTCGTTGTGATAAATACATTTCTCAATCTGATATTTGTAGTTAGAAAATTATAAAATAACTCGTAAATGATAGCATTTTTTTTCAGTTGTTATTAATCAAGTCAAATTTATTTATATATTTTTTTATATCTATATTATATATGTAAAATGCCAATAAAATTTTTTTATAATCAAAAAAATTTTATCAATATCGTAAAATTATTCAATCGTTATTTTTTCAATGGCTTTAAAAAAAAATAAATGAATCTTTATTCAATGTTTATATAGCATAAAAATGTAAACAAAATCAAAAAAAAACATGTATATTTTGCATAAAAACATTATTTTATTGTTGTCATAGACAAATTGATATTTACGGTTTTTATAAAGCTATGTAATATATAATAGCAACCAAAAAAAATTAATTATTAGCCTCAAAAAATGTATACTACTGTTATTTTCGGTTTGTATGTCACTTATATAATATCGATATTATAAAAAAAAATATCTCACTAAAAATGCTTTTATATAGTTCATAAATTTGCAGGTTCATTGAGTAATAAAAATTCTAACTTTTTTATTGCTATTGATACTGCTTTTGGTACAAATATCATATATTTGTATTTATCATGCATTTTAGTGACAATAAAAAGCCTTCACTGTATTATCATATTAACATCTAAATAATTTTTCTAAAGCTTTAAGATATACATCTATAAGAATTGATTAAATTTACATTCACAATTAATTTTTATTCATCAATCATGTAAAATATTAATTTAGTGTAGACATTATAAATTATGGAATTTACATACATTTATATCGTAAAAAGTCGCTATAATGATATCATATCAAATTTTTTACTAATTTGTAATTTTAGTTAACAACATACATTTTTTGTCTTTGATTTTCAAAAGATTATTCTTCACTTGTTGTATTAGCATCATATTTTTATTTTCTAAGGAATTCATCCGCCTAACAATTGGCAAATCATTGGATATGCAAAGGACTTGTATTTTGCATTATAAAACATTTCACATATTCTTTTTCTAGTAGTTTTTTGTAATTTATCATGAAAATCACACCATTTTTCATAATTTAAATGAACTAAATGTTAAACATTTATCTTTGAAACTAAAAAATATTATATAACAGAAATATTTGCTTTTTTGTTTTATTTTTAAAGATTTAGCAAATTGAAACTATTATTTCACCATAAACTTATCATTTCTATATCGTTTTTAAAAAAAAACAGATTAATTTGCATTTATAAAACTTTAAATGTATATCCCAAAAGATTTTTAGATTTATAATTTTATTTCTACTTTTTTATAATGAAACACGTATACTTGTAGAGAAATATGTTTATCTTTTCACAATGAAAAGTTATTTTTGGGTGTATTGTGTTTTTTTACACAAATACTATTATTTTATTACCTTGAAGATTTTACCATTAACATATGAGCATTTATCTTAGAATATACTTAAATGAATTATGGTAAAATTTCACATTAATTCACCTGTTTTATGAAAATTACACTTAAATAAAATTCTGTTTTGCAGCGTTGTTTTGTTTGTTAAGAATACCAATAAATATTTAAAACAAAATGAAGTCATAATTTAATATTACTTTTTTATGCTTATGAACTTTTAAATTTAGGGAAAATTTTTAATATCTGAAATTTTTACGCCATACAAATATATCTAAAGCATATATATATATATCCCCGTTGTTCACACATAGAGTTTTTTTAAGGTTATTTTTAATATCTCGCTTCTAGGATGAGATGAAACGCAGATGACGAGGAGAATCGAATAAAGAAAAGGAAACATTTAGTAAAAAAAAGAAACTAATATTATATTATAATTTTTTTAAAATAATTTTTTGTCATTATTTACTTGCTCGTATTTTTCTTGATCTTGATATCAAACTTTATTCTAATCTTTAATTTGATGATAATCTGGTTAATATTTTAAATTTTTTGTATGTATATTAAATAAAGTTTATAAATATTTTTATACTTTTGCTTTATACAGAACAACACTATATTATTACACACGATATATATGATTTTAGTATCTATAGCTAATACAACATGTTATTTGTATTTCTTTTATAGCAGTTCTTTATTGTCCTTTTAATGTTAAGTCATATTCTTAAAAAACCCTTAGGGCAGAATAATGAAAAAGAGAGAATCCAGAATCCAATTTCAATAAAAACAACATTCAAACCAGATATAAAGTTTTTTTATTTCTTTTCATTATATCTTTAAACTAAAGCTTTTGAATATCTGAAAGGATACCAAATAGACATAAGCCAAAAAATTGTTAGCGATATTGTAATAAACATTTTATGTAGCTCTATAAAAGATAAAAAATTGGGATTAATAAATTGGCATAATGATAAAAAATTAAATAAGAACATAAAATCTATTCAAAAGCTATAAAAATAGTTGAATGGTAACATAACAGTGAAATTCATGTAAAATAAAATGTAAATAATAATGATTTTATTTTTTTGCATTTTCTAAACACACATATTTTTTCTTATTAGATTGATGAAAAAAAGAGTTTCCGTTGAAAAACTACTACCACAGAACATTTGTTATATTAAAAACAACATTAATATTAGTTTTCAACTAAAGAATATATGGTTTTCAAAAGATCTTGTCGTATTTTATTTTGAATGATCTAAATTGTTTTTTAAGATCTAAAAATTATTCTATGCGTTTTTTTAAAAATTGTTATTACATAATTTTTTATACAGCATCTTTGATTGCACAATGTCTTCAAATCAAATTACAAATACTGTTAAACAAATCTTTTTTTTCTTTAAAAAGATTGAATCCCACAAATTACATTTTATTTTTCTTATGTTGCATTTTTAATTACAAATGCATTGATTAGTTGTGTATATTAGCATTGTGTTGTATTTTATTAATTTTTTTGTTATCAAAATTTTCACTAAAAATAACAACACAGAAAATTATTTTATCATAATAATAATCTTTTATCATAATGCGAAACGTCGCACAATTTTAGTACTTCACTTTTAAACACAGAATAAAATTAGAATTTAAATTGTTTTATGTATATTTCAATAAACATGATTATTAGAAAAGATAGAATTTTTATTATATAAATGTAATGTTACGTTGATTTCGCAAAAGAAGATATTTTAATGATACAAATAACTTGATGTAAGTATACAAATTTCTACTAAAAAAAGTTTTTAAATGATATAGAAATTATATCGTTAAAAAAGCAACACAATTTAAGTAGATGTATATTCACCTTTATTCTAAATGAGTAAATTTTTTACAAAAAAAAAATTCCTACGTCTTTATTGAAATAATGCCAATAACGGAAATTTCATAGCCTTTGTTTTTACTAAATATATATACTATCGGATAAAAAACATTTTTTTATTTACAAAACTAAAAATAAAGGTTATATGGGCATTCACAAAAAAAAGTTTCAAAAGTGAAACTGATATTATCATGCAACTAGGAATGTTATTAAAATTTTGTAAAATGAAATTTTTATGTTTATGGTTGGATTTTCGGAGACAATATTTTGGTCGAACCAACTTTTGTAATACAGGGGAATCATGAAAAAGTGAATAAGACATTTTAATTTCTTTATTTTATTTTAAAAAGCTTTTTAAGCTTTTTTTATATAATATAATATTTTTCAATTTTTCTGAATGACTGTCAAAACTTCAACTTTTTTTGATGGTAAAAATTACTAATAAATTTCACTCATGGTGCAAAAAAAATCATTTTTTAATTTTTTAAAAATATCAAAGATTATAAACGCGAAAAAAATATCGCTTATAATAAACAAACACATGAATCTTTAATTCTTTATAATATTGCCATACGCAACTTCATCTATTAAGTCTCAGTAAAAAACGCTCACAAATGTTATACATTTTTTTAACATTACATTATAAAAATCCGAAAATATAATAGTAATGATGTATAAATAGTATGAAGCGAACGATTATGAGAAAAATTTAATATTTAGAATAAATATAACCATTTTTTCTTATAATTTAAAAACTTTAAGAATAACCTGGTGATTTTAACAGCTCTGTCGATAACAAATTATTATAATAGCTAACGTACAAAACAAAAATGCTTATCATTTAAAAAAATTTTAGCTTTGATTAGAATAAGATGGTTTGATGTGACGAAAACTAGTACCACGAACGTAACAATCATTCACATACGACTTAATAATATAATAAGCATTGATGAAAACTTTTTACACGTTTTTTGCGCATAACACGTGATCTTTATATGTTTTATGCTAATAAATGTAAGATTAAAAAACAAAATACAGCGGAAAAAGTATTTTTTATTGTTATATATAGACTTTCATGCATTAAAAAAAGACATATCATGAAAAGTACTACATACTATCAAAAACGGATTTAAACATAAAACAATTGATTGCGTAGATATATCAACACCATAAATACAAAATTAAATGATATTAAAATTCAAGGGTTTAAATTCATTACATAAGAAATCTTAAGAACCATTAATTTATTTATTTTACGTTGTTAAAAAAAATTCTATAAAATATATTAAAATTTTTACTTTATTTATGAAAACTTTAAACGAATCTAATTTTGCGGAAAAACAGAAAAAACCAAAAAATAAAGACATCGTATTTTTTGATTTAGAAACAGCATAAGTACAAGTACAGCCAGCCTATATATCGAATGAGATATATTATTTTTGTTGTAATCTATTGTGCAGATATCATAAATATGATGACTATGCATTTCAAAAGATTTTAAACGGTAAAAGAGAAATAAAAAAAAATAAAAGAATATAAAAAGGCGATTATATTATATACAACATGTTTTAAATGATAGTTTTTACTTTATGCTCAAAAAACTTTCAAACGTAATATTTTAATATTATGTATTCTTTTGCCTATTTATCACACAATAATTGAAATTAGCTATTAAAAATACAATTTAAATATTTCAATACCTTTTTTACGTTTGTGCCAAATCATGTAAAAAAAATTTATATATACCACTATTAAAGCTGTAAATTAAATTATTTTTTTCACTAATTTTTGCATCTGTTATTTTGCACTGTAAACACTTTTATAGCTTTTGATTGTTGTATTATCAACAAAGAGAATTGGCTTTTTTTGCTCATTGACCTTTTTAGGTTATCTATAGATGTGAAATAAATTTAGTTTTTGACATTTTTAGTGATGTTTTTGTAGCTGATTAATTGAAGTCGAGATAATAAACTAAAAAAAGAAATGTGGTAAATTAGTTATGCTTTATCTATAAAAGTAATATTGAGAAAAATAACAATAATGGAAATTGAATAATAACAATTTTAATTTATGTCCTAATAATAACTTTAATAAAAACAAAGATCAAAAGTTGTTTAGCCAAGCCCTCGTTTATCTCTCTTATGATATACTTTAGCAACAAAAGCATTTTTAGCGCTTTCCGCATAGATATACAATTTTTAATGTTTTTTTTACATTTATTTTTAATTTTTTTTTTACTTTAGTTTTTTTACACCATTGAATTAAATGAATTGAAATTGTTTATATAAAAAAATTAAAAATATAATCATATACAAAATATTTCTTTTTTGATTGTTTTTGTGGTAAATTTGATCTTTTATGCATTTAAATTTTGCAAAAATATTTTTAGAGGTAGAAAATCAAATTTCTCCAAGGAAAGATAGTCGGTAAAAATTTGTTGATGATTTTTAAATTTTAGAGATCTATAATCAAAATAATTACTAATTCTAGATTTTTTTATGCCAAAATACCCAATAAAAAAATACTTTACAAGCGAAATAATACATTTTATAAACAATTCTTAAGAAAATAGAATATTGAAACATAATTTTTTTTAAAATAAAAAAATACACATTAAAATAAAATTTCTACAATTAAAAATACACATAAAACTGTTTCAGCAATATATTTGTTAACAAAAAAGACCTAAATGACGCGAATTGTTTTTTTTACGTCATTTTTTATATGTGCACGGATAAGATTTTACAATGATCGACATGATTTTCGCTTTAGTATTCCAATATTGTAATGATTTTTTTCATTTATTCTATTATATAAAAGATGTAGTTTTCATTATTTATATATATTGTTTCAAAATTGTAAATTTCTAAGAGATGATTCATTTTTTGACATTTTTTAATGCTAAATAAATGTGTTGTTATTACTAACACGCTTCAAAACCATTTAAAACCGCTGTTTAACTTTAATATGATAAAAAAAATAATATTTCTTTTTCTACCTCATATTTTAATACGTTGTCTTATTTTTCTCACAATACTAATTTCTGTTTTCAATTTATATATTTTGAGTTCTTAATTTTTATTAAAATTTTTTTAATAGTTTGAATATATATTGAAAATTTTATGATGATGTACTGTTTAATATCTTTTAAATTGTAGATTTTTAAATATTTGTTTTATTTTTATGAATATTTGTTTTAAATATTTTCACCTAATCTAACCGAAAAAGACATCTAACACAAATAAATTATAGATCTAAATAATAGCACCATAGCTATGTAAAGTAGCAAATAAATCTAAAAAACGCAATTCGTATAAAAAAAAATCAAAAATCGTTAAATGATTGTAGAAATTTAAAACTTATATCAATTGTGTTACATTTTTTAAAAAATATTACCTCCTAAAATATTATTTAAAAATGCGTCTAAAAAAAGATTTTTCTTATGTTAGTAATGAAGTTTTGCACATTTATATACAATATATTTTTAATTCACAAAAAAAACTAAATAATATATAAATTAGATATTAAAATTGATAAATCACAAATAAATTTTGTGTAATACAGAACGCAAACTGTGTTTTATACTTAAAACTAGATTTAACAAAACTGCACATATATTTCCTGTTGAAAATTTTCAGCTCTATTTTTTATTTATTCTTATTTTGTAATTGAAACGTCTGTCAAATAAATATAAGTGATAGTTGTGAGAAGTTTTTTGATAAATAAAAAATTGTGTAATCATATGCTGGTTCTTAGTACATAAAACACGTTTTGAATTTTTTGTTTTTAAGATTTTTCTTAATTTGTTTAAGATGTTTCGGATTCTAATTTTTATGTGAAGCGAAGAAATTTATATAATATTCAATATGATATATAATTGTTGTATTCACATGGTATTTTGTTATACCTAAAATAATATTCTAAAATGTTTTTGTTAAAAGTATTACTATTATAATTTAAAGAAAAAGAAATATTATTTTTGTTCATCATTATCACCATTTAAGTTAAAATGTTAACGATTTATAATTTAAAATATCACATATTTTTCAACATTTTTTTATTATTCTTTTTTTTTATAGCAATTTGCAACTTTTGATAAACCAAAAGCACATTCCATTTTCGGAACAACTAAAATTGATAAACATAGTAAATTCGTATTCAATTAGAAATTGAAATACAAAATTCCATATTTAACCAAATTCTAATTATCCATATTTGTTCTCATTAAGAAGAATATTTTTTTAACAATTTTTCAATATTTTATACTACCACAATAATATGTCAAAGAAATTGTATCTTACATAATAGAAATTATAATTTAAAGGCATTTTAAAAATTTTGTTGCAAATGTTAGTGTAATTGCTTAGTATTTAACATGAATATAAATAAAAATCACAGTTGTATAAGTTTTCTGTAAGTAATCAAAAATCTTTAGTATTCTAAATATTATGAATTCATCTAATCTTATGATAATTTAAGTCCTAAAAGACTAAAAATCACATATAAAATATCAGTTTTATGGTCATGATATAAGAAATATACATCAATTTTCAAAAGAAAATTATTTGTTAAAATTTTGAAATAATTTTTTTGAAAAGTAAGAATAATAACTAAGCCATTTTTTAGTAAGACATTAAATCAAGGAAAAATATTTTAACGTAATTTTTTTCTTGAAAACTTAAAAAAATCTTAAATAAGGCATAAAAATAAAAAAATTATAGATATTTCCGATATTCAATATAAAAAAAAATTAACGAATTTATTTCTAAATTCTAAAAAATAAAAACATTTGGTGTAAAAATCCTTTTTTTTAAAAAATTAATATGTTAATTTTATAATTTATGTGCAAATAAATTTTTTTACATAACAAATGCTATGAAATCTATATTATTTATAAATTTATATAACCAATCATCATTTTGTACTATTTTTATAAAAAAGAACTAAACATTTTTTATTTCGTTGTTTTATAAACTTTTTTTCGACTGATGTGCAAATTATTCGATATATACATTTACTTTGTTTATTGTTTTTGTGAATTTTTGTCAAAAATACAGTTATTTAAAATGTTTTTTTATCCAAGTATTTCCTAAAAACACAAAATTATTTATTTCAAAAATCAAGGCAAATGGACATATTTCAAGGTAATAGTACTCTTCTAGAGTGTTGTGCCTGCATCCTGTAAATTTATATCCATTTAAATTAAAAATATTATAATATTTGGACAATAACCATATTCTCATGTAAAAAAATTTCGGAGTCGGAAATATCCTTTTTTTCGCTGTTTATATTTATGATTTTAATGCTAGATTATTCATTTTATCTATTTCGTTATATTTTTTCTTCCTTTGTCTCTGTTATTTATTAAAATTTCCAATTTTTTTAATACCCTATTCTTATTTGTTTTATCCATCGTAAAATATCTATAAATGCATCAAATAAACATTTGGTAGAATTTTTTCTAATTATATGAAGATTTCGCTATTCATTTATGGTATCAGAATAAAAAAAATCTCTATATGTTAATTGTCATTCTATAAAAAAAAATGGCATATTAACTGAAATTTAAGCGAAAATTTCGCAAAATTATCTTCATTAGCTATTTTCAACGATTTTACATCTTCACTGTCAAATTTCATCAGAAACTATTCTCTCGATTCTCTACATTAAAAACAATAATATTTATTTTTTAGAATAAAAAACAAGCTTAAAATTTATCAGGTTTTAAATGATCTTTTCTGAATAAAAAAAACGGAAAAACATCAAAATTTTTGTTATAACCATATTTATAAATAACACAAAATTTTTCTATCAATAAGATTTATTGGGAAAATCCATATTTCTAAAAAACTTACTAGTTGATACATGCCTTATCAAATGAACAGAAATTTTGTTACTTTTATATTAAACTTTTCGAACATTTCTGCAATAATATTTTCACCTAGTGAAAAGGCGTTTCCTTAAATAATGATTCTAAATCATATTATTCCTCGCAAAAACATCACATTTTAAAATGTTTAAACAAACAAATATTGTCAGGCAAAATTCATATAAGACTGGGTGAAAGTACATATGATGGTGTTAAAGGCAAGTGTTTATGAAAATCTGGTAACAAAAAATGTATTTATATTAACCAAGCCTTTTTTCTATAACTAAGTCATTACACTTTCTTTTTATCCAATTTGACTTGGTTACCCGTCGATGCGGCAGATATAAAACTTACTTTTCGATTGCATCAAACATAAAAGACCACTACGTTTTTTTTGATAAAATAAAAAAAATGTGTATATTTGATTACTTTTTCTATAATAATTATATCTTTTGTCCGTGTATATGTACCAATTTAATTTTTCGGTGATAAAATATAAAATAAAAGATAACTGCATATAACTTTTTGTTTATATTTAGCTTATATCAGAAAAAACTTTGTAACTATAGGTTTTAATTTTATATGTTGTTTCTCGTTCCAATTTTTGCCTTTTCAGACAAAATAACGAATATTTTGAATAAAAAAAGTATTATACGAAAAGAAATGTTCAATGGCGTCAGCACACAAATTATCAATTAGAAAACATTTGTTATAACATAATATGTAAAAATACAAAAAACAAAATATTGACATATATTTATTCTGGCAGGCCATTTATTTATAGCTTTATCAATGCAAAAAATTTAATATAATCTATTTATGCAAATATTATCAAAATTTTCATTAGATCTGATAGAATTATATATTTTTTTGTTTTTTTATTTATAGAAAAAAGTTTCAAAACGGCTTTGAATATTTAAAATTATGAAATATACATGATAACAATAAAATCACTTAAAAATGTTTTTTTTATATATCGTTTTATTGATAAAATATTTTCGTGATTTTTTATATTTGGTCCTATGAAATGACTTTCTGGTTTGTTACAAATGGGCTTTTATGTGCCATTTATACGAATTTATATTTTTTTATTGCATAAATTATCTGTTATTAAATTTGTTTATTAAACCTTTTGGAGTAAATCTTTTTTTTAATTTCATGCTTATCCGATGATATCAAGCTTAAAATAGAATCATTCTCGAGTTTCAAACAATATTTGTCTAAAATTTTAATTTTTAAATGCTTTATATTTTAATACACTATCGTTGATTTTTTTTATGTCTGAATCTAAAACAGTTTTTTTCAATAAAACTTAAAATTACTCATTGAAAAAGGTAGGTTTTCATGTATTATTTGAAATTTTATTCGGATTATTAAAGGTATACTTGCCTAATATCAATAATTTTATAGGAATAATAATTTATTAGATATATAGAATTATTAAATTCTTCACTAATGCAATTTCATTCATTAAATATAGTATTTATCTTTAAAAACATAATTATTTGCTTCTAACCAACCTTATTAAAATGCAATTATATGCTTTAATCAACGTAAAATAATATATGATTTAATTATTTACACTTAATACTATTTAATCTAATTTTGTCATTTGTTATAAAATTTTTTTCCTATCAAATAAAATTAAATTGCCACTAAAACAACATTAATCTTTCTTAATTGGTAGAATATTACAATATATAGGTTACGAAAACCATGACCAGTTTAATGATTGGAAAATATGTATTACTATTTTCTGGAATATTTTTGTGGGTATAATTAACTTCTTTTGTGATTGTAAACCTTTTAAACTGCCTAATTGATCTATATCACTTAATAAATTTTTGTCTATTTCATCCTTTCTAATGAATATCATTATGAGAAAATTTTACTCATTGTTTTATCGATTCATGAGTTTTAGAAACATATTTATCATATGAATTCATTTGCTGGGTTTTTTCTGACAATTTTGATTTTTCTTCAACACCTTTATGGCATATATCACATTTTTAATTTCATTATGAAACTTTCATCTAAAGTTTTTGAATAGTTTTAGGTCTTTGAATAATTTTATAAATATGCCTATGTAAATATGCAGCCTTTTAAGAGAAATACCCGCATTTTATATTTGTAATTAGGAGCTTTTTTATCCGTAAAAGGCACTTTACCGCCTATCAATACGGTTCAAGGATATTTATTTGATGAAAAATTATTAAATTTTTTTCTTTCTTGGTTGCTTCTGATTGATCAAAATTCTTGAATAATAATTGATTTAAACTTCTTTTTGTTTGTTCGAAATATTTTTGATATTTTGAGGCTCTTTATAAGCCTCGTTTTAATACTCAACATTGAATTCTTCAAACTTAACCTTCGTTTCTTTGGTGATGGTTGATTTATTTGTCTCACATTGCTACAATTTTGTTTTATTTTAGGAAATAAAAATTGAATTTTAGGTACTGTATCGTTTGAATCATCGGTGATTGTAAGAATTTCGAGCTTTCCAGTCAAATCCTTAGCTCGCATAAATTTTTTGGAGAAAATGACGAAATATCTTTACTTTGATTATTTTTACCAGTTTTTTTTCAGGTGATTTTTTGAATGCTCTACATTGAATGTGCAAGAAAATAATATCCATGCTTTAATTATTGATAGATTTTACAGATGTGGAATTGTAAGAAAAATCATTTGGATCTGAAAAACTGTTTCTTGTGTAGATTATGATAAACTTATTGATTTTTTTTCTAAATATGTGGGGGTAAGCAGTGTCATCGCACTTAAAACAACAGAATTTATTTTTTTCTAAACATCTATTACAGATTGTACAAGTATTTTACTTTCATTGTCGTTTCTTTCAGTTTCAGATGAGCATTCTACAAAGACGTGTCTTCTTTTACCTTTTATGTTGTTAACTTTGAACATACCACTATTTTGTAGATAACAAATATTATTTTCATATAAGCTTTGAGGATCTACAGAATTTCTCTTTTTTTTTTAATTATTAAATAATTTGTAAACATCAAAATTAACTAATTAAAATTTATAATATAATTAATTTTTGCGATTTTTAAAAAAACATATATTGTTATTTTTTTTAAAGACGAAAAAAATTTTATAAAAGTTGTAATGATTTAAATTTTATTAGTTAAAATAAGTAGATTAGAGTGACGAATATAACATCAAATTTGTTATTTTCGATGACAAATAAGACAATTTAACAATTTTAACAAAAATTTAATAATTTTTTAAATGTTCATAATTATTGTTAAATTTATTTAGATATTTATACATTACGCAGCAGTAAATTTTTATATTTGTAAGCACTTTCTTTTATACAGTAGAAAAATAAGTCAAATCATAATTGTTTTATAATAAATCTAAATTTATTTGTCATAAATCAGAAATAAGCATAATTTCGATTTAAATTGATATGGTAATGGCTATTGAATTCTGTAAATTTTTTGTTCTAACAAAGAACCATATTAAATAAGAATAAAGATTTGTAGATCTATCTGATTATGACATTTAAAACTTCACTCAAATCAAAGAATGCTTTTATGATATTCAGATATTTTTTAAAAAACTATTTATATAAATATGTTTTTTTTCTTGATGTATTAAAATCAGATAATTTTTAAGTGAATAAAATAAATGGTTTCGCAATAAATTATATATATTCAAATATATCATGAAATATCTAATTTTGTGTGTTTTATTGTGGTTTAAAAAGATATCTTTAAAAGAACAGAATTTAAAAAGTCTTTCTGATATGTTTATGATATTTAAATTTTTGTGTTATCTGCATAATATATATTATTTTCAATCAATTTCCTGACCTCTCAAGAAACCATAAAAAAAATTGTCAATTCAAATGAAATCTATAAAGAAATATGCTAAACAGAATAAATTAGATGTTTATAATCCTAAAACAATACTAAATGTAAATTTTAGTAGATAAACATGTAAGTAATCTCTTTTTAAATTTATTTATTTATTTGATTATTATAATTTGTAGAAAAATATTACAAATAAATTTTAAAAATCTATCATGAAACAATAGAATATCTCATTATGACTTATAATGGAAATCTGCTTTTGATACTTCATAATATTGAAAAGTTTTTAGATTTATTGCAAAATACTCTCAAATGTTGCCAAATATGGCATTGACTAAAAATTAATAAAATATTGCATTTTGTGTTTCGATTTGGTAATTGAAGCAATTTAAGTATGTTTATCAGGTCTAGTTGTACCATTTTTAGGAATCAATACTATTTTTTCAAAATTTTCATTTGCGGTAAAAATGAATTATTTAAAAAGAAAAATTTTTAATTTATAAATAAAAACAATTAAAACATTAAACAAAATAACGAATAATAAAAAACCTTTACTTCTTGTTTTTTTGAATAATAATAACAATAATTTTTAAAAAAAATTATTTATAATCGCAATATTTTAGAACATTATTTTGAATAATTAAATGCCTTTTTTATACAACACTGGTATGTATTAGCAATTAAAGATATAAAATTTAATATATTTTTATATTAATACATATCAATAATTCTACAAAGATAATAAAAAATTTACCAGTGTCAATACTATTTTTATTTTGAAAGATATTGATACGCGCGATTAATAATTGCTCTATGCAATACCGTCCGAATCTTTTTGAAAACTTTTTAAAACAAGATTTTCTGAATTATCCGTTGTTTCTTCTAAAGTTTGTCACTCAACTATCTTTTAATCCCATTTGGGATATGATAAAAAATATTTTTTTCTGGCTAAATTGGTAAAAAAGGTATGAATAAACGCAAAATGATAGTTTTAATATAATATATCTATTTAAAATAGGTAAATATGCAATCAAACTATATTTTATAAAAAAAAACATTTCAACTAACATATTGATAGTTAATAAAATATCATCTCGTAAATAGAGTTGTATCAATTTGTGTTATATCTTATTATTCTATATTTATAATCCCTTTAAAAACTTGTTTAGCTTCTATTATGATTTTTTGAAACTTTAAAGATTGCTAAATCAAAGAAAACAAACTGTTGTATTCCAACGTCTATGGGTAATAATAATTGAATGTGTTCCGTTTATGGTAATTAATTAGAAATTGATGTTGTTTTAGTTTCACCAGAATTTGACACGTTTTAACTCAATTCGAAGGAATTACCATAAATGAAAACATGCAAAAAATTTAAATAAACTATAAAAGCAAAAAATTTAATAATAATAATAATAATAAAAAAAAAAAATAGAACAATAAAATTTCTTCTAATTTTAAAAAAACATAAATTTTTACAATAACTTGAATTATGCGCAAAAAAAAAGTACAAAAGCAATTCGATTATTGAATTATATCTTTCAAGCAAATGGAAATCCAATGGATAAAACACAAACACATTTAACTCAAAATTTATTGGCTTGATGCAAAATAATTGTTAAGTAAACTTTCATAAAAAAATTACAAGTAAATTGTGTTTGAATAGACTTGACATCTAAAAATTGAAAAAAAATGAAATTTAATTATTATTCAAAGACATTTTTTACCCATAAAAAGCTTCTTTTTTTGTAAATTAGTTAAAAATCAACTGTTTGACATAACTGACAATTTGTTAGATTGTCTTCTTATCCACAAAAAGATTTAATTTACCATAGTAAATTAAAATTTTATAAGCAAAAACATCAAGATTAAAACAATTATTACAAACTGTCTTGCTTCATTTCCTTTAAACCATTGGTGTGGTTAAGGTGAAATAAAGACTTAACAACATTAGACTTGGATTGGGGTTTCCATCGTCCTTTGTTGTGTTCATTAAAAGAGTTTTGATAAAAGGAATTGTTTTTAGAATTTAAGGGCATGGGTTTTAATTAAAAAGAGTTTTTATACTCTAGATATTTGTTATGGGTTGAGAAAGGTTATATCAACACACAAACCAAACTATGTTATTGAGTTTTTTATGTCTTTTCTGCTATATTATAAGTAATAACATAAACAAAGGTATATTTTCAAGTGTTTTTTATTACCCGCAAGAAAAAAAATTTTAATACATTTATTTATCGCTTTTAGTCTAGTATATTAAAAGATAAAACATAAAAACGTATATTTGAGTTGTAAAATACTGTACACAACATTTAAAAAGGTTTGGTGATACTTATATAAACCTTTTTCTCTTTAATATCACATTTAAGTGTCAATATGTTATTTGATATTTTCGATTCACCTTTGAAGCTGGATAGGAATTTAGTGCAAGAAAAAAAGAAAAACAAAATAGTCGCTTTATGAATATTCATAAAATATTATATGCTATTTAGAAACGCTGTGTAGTTCTTTATGGTTATTATTTTTTATTATATCTTACACTAGATTTTTTAAAAATATCGGCTTTTAAACAAAGATTTGAGATTTTTTTCTAAATTTTGTAATTAATAATTGCATTACTTATATTGCTAAAAAAAACAAAAATAATTATATTTCTATTTTATATACTTTTTGGTACTTATGAAAGCAAATGAATGTTTTTCTAACTTGAATTCAAGAATAAAATAAATTAATGTTCTTTGAGTCAGCATGCTTATTTTTAAATAAAAAAAGCATTGTTTTTATGGTTTTTTAACAATAAAATATAACATGAAGTCGTAAAAAAAATTTAAGTTAAAATGCCATACAAAATATTGATGATACAAATAACTGCCATACTAACACAATGATTGTTGTTTGTTTCGCCAAAAAAGTCATAAAAAGAATTAACAAATATTTATCAACATCTTATGGCACTTTTCACTGACAACTTGCTACTTGCGACACGCTGCCCAAGAAGTGAAATCTCTTAATTTGCTCTGCTACTTTGTTCAATCGGATACAAGGTCTAAAAGAACACTCCCATACTTTACAAGGAGCTAGAAAGGTAGGTAAAAATTATTGTTGTTTCGTTGGAAATCACATTAATCTCTATGGAGCTGTAGATTCTTCCTCACTTCTTTATTCATGTAGTTCACAACAAGAAGATAAACAAATTTTTTTGTAACCACATAAAGCAGAATTCACAAACACGGCATCAAGCTTTTAAATTTTCGAAACTAAATTATTCATAATAAGATATTTTCATAAATAAAAATTTTAGGTTATCAAAACTGACTATTCAGTCTACTACGCTTACTACAATTGTGCATTTAATTTTAATTTTAATAAATTTAAGCAAAATATTATTTTTTAAATAAAGAATAATTTTGATCTTTTTGTTTCATGGAAGCTACACGTACGATATTCCTACAAATATCATAATTTTTACTTCCCTTTTACAATTATTTTTCAGAAATGAACTGAGTATAATGAAAGTACACCAAATATCATAATTTTTACTTTCCTTTTACAATTATTTTTCAGAAATGAACTGAGTATAATGAAAGTACACAAAATATATAAAGTTTTTTAGAACATTAACAAATATCAAAAAAATATGTTGATTTTGTGTAATTTAAAAATTTAGGAATAAACTATTTTATCACATAATATTATAGAGAAATTAGTGAGATAGCGTTTGGTTTTGTCATTCTAATGTTCTATTGCAAAAAATTAAAAAATAGCATTTTTTGTTAAATTATGGTAATATAAAAAAAGTTTTATGGTAAATGTTAATTTAGTATGATTCATAAATTTTTTTATCAAAAAATCGTAACATTTATTAATTGACAGTATAAAGAAGATGAAGCTATGTTAAACAACAGTTAAATGTTTGTTGTGAAAATAAATTTTTTGTAAATATATATCGCAATAAAATAAAATAAACATAACAATAAAAAAAACATATATTTTGTGAATTTTGTAATATGGCATATAAAAAAATTATATATTGTTTTAGTCGATAAAAAAATATTTTATATGGAGTTATAATATATTGTATAACAAATCAAATTGATATAAATAATGAGATATAATATTGAAAAAATTTAATTAATTATTTGAAATAAAAATTATGTAACTTTCTATTTTGTTTACTTAAATTTAAAATTTTTAGAAATAACAAGTTGATTGGCAGATGGTCATGTAAACTTGGCTTTTAAATACAAATGGTAGCCAAGAAAAATCAAAAAAAAACTAGACATTCTTTAAAAGGCCTTAAAACATTGATTTTTTATAAGATAAATATTTATTATTTTTCTTGGATATTATTATATTATTAACACAAATAAAAATTCTAATTTTTGCAGACTTAAAATCTAACAATATATACATAATATATAGCATAATATTACATATTCTGTAGTATGCGAAAATTTGAAATTCTAGCAATAAGTATTTATATACGCTCGTTTTGTTAATAATCCCTTTTTAACCGAAAAATTCAAAAAATTATAATATTAAACAGTAATTCTGAGTTTATGTTCGAATTTTGTGTATTTATTAGCATTAAATAATTAAGGAATAACTCAAATCACTAAATTTATGAAAATTGTCAGGTTATATCAAACAGATATGCATTATAAGGAAATATAGTAAAAAATAAGTAACGTTTTTCATATATTAATAGTAGCCATTATTTCAATTGATAAATCTCTTCCATAAAAACTTTGCAAACAAATCATATCTGTAAGTGATAGACCACATGATTAGCAAAACAAGGATTTATTAGTTCTTATTTGTATATCTTCTTTACTCAAAATCTCAACTGGAAACTTGAGTATCGAATGCGAGTTGTTGAGTTAAATACTTCCTATAATATGATAAAAGATACAATTGAAGATCATGTCTCTATTTACAATGATCAATTTATTTATCTGAAACAAATAAAAATAGCAAAAATTTCAATTAATGCAGTATTTCACTATATTCTACATTTTTTAACCACTCGAATCAATTACCTAGTGATTACGGCGATATTATATATAACATAAAAATCTCATTTATGATCTTTTGAATATAAAACAGAAAATACTTGATTAAAAACAAACCTTCAAAATAGCAATGAATATTGTTTTTATCGACAAAGCGAAAAAAATTCATCTGCTTCATATTCTAAAAGAATGTTTGTTTTTTGCATTGAAAAAAGCAAAATAATATTATACAAACAATTAACTTATGATTAAATTTAATTAGCTATCTCAGATAGTTTATTGTTTGAAAATACTTAAATCTGTTTAACTTGGTTTTTATGTGTTTTAAAGATAAACAAGTAAAAGCATGGTATTAATTTTATTCAAGAAGTAATCAATCAAAATTTCAACTGTTCTAACTTCAAAAATTGTTAAATACCAGTATTGAATAAGGGTTACCGAATATTTTGTAAGAATCTATCAAAAAGAATAAAGATTAGCAGAAAACAGTTTTAAATTTTGCTGACATTTACTAAAAATTTGAATCGGCGAATATGTATTTGAACAATTTTCATATTGATATTATTATTATTCAATTATTTCAGATACCCTTTAAGAGATACGTATATCAATATAAATCGCTATAGAATATTTAATCTTGTATTATTTTACAAAAAACGGATATTTGTGTTATATTTACACCAATTTTGATTCTTGTTATGCAAAGAATATGCAACTTACAGATTGTTTTGCAAGATAAAGGTATATCTACTTCAAAATCAATTAAATGATATTAAATAAATGTTTACAGGATTTTTATAGAAAATAACATATAAATAAACAAGGTATATTATACATAAAAACTTTGATATATTAGCTTTAAATTACAAAATATTTCGAATTTGTTGATTATTAATAATTTCTCAATAAAAATTTATAAAATCTTTCCTGAACTAATTTTTTTATATAATAAGAATAATTTGTATATTATCATAGCTTTTAATACAATTAGCTGACAATTTTTTCGTAATGATATGAAATAAAATAAATATTTTTTTAATTAAAAGAAAAAACAGGAATTTTAAAATGAAGAAAATAATTATAGGTATAAAATATAAGCACGTTAAAATTTATAAAAATTTAGCTCGTATTAATATATTGAAAGAGTATGAAAATACATTTGATAATTAGGAACTTATATTCAGTATTTTTTTTAGCTAAAAATCGAGTAAAATTGTCAAATAATATATAAAACGTTTTAATGTTGAAAAAAAACCCCTAGCATAGAAATTTTGAATAGAAAATGACTTGTTTAAAATTTTAGATGCACAACAAAGATTTTTTACATCGTCAATTCATCTAATCAACGAGAATTTTTAGGAAAGAAAAAAATACAAAAAACCTTGTATAATATCTAAATAAATTGATATTTTATAAAAATTATTACTCTTATAAGCGTTCTTTCAACATATTTTTTTATTTAATTGTCACTAAATGCATTTTGTAGATAACAAAACTCGAGATTCTTATTAGTAAACACAAACACCCAAAAAATGAAATCGCATTGCAATATTTAATATATTTCCAAAATATTTCATTTTAAAACTAATAGAATCAATATTATACAAATAAAGTGAATCTTATTTCCATATATAACATCAAGAAATTTCAATTTTGTATATTCAATTTTATCATTTTAGATTATTGAAGAAGAAAAATCATTTATATATATATAAAAAATCCAAAATAAATTTAAATTTCTTGATCACTGTTATTTAAGATTTGATTTTGTTTTCACGTTTATTTCTTTCAATATTGTGAGTTTTAACTGAGGATGATATAAAAAATTTTTAGATTAGACACTAAATTCTGCAGTAAAACTATTGTTTTTCTTTTTTAAAAGCATAGAAATGTTGTGCACTGTTTTAACATTAGCAAACAAAATAAAAAAAATTGAATGTTTATACATCAAAAATTCATAAAATTTTTATAGTTTTCATATTAAAAAATAAAAAAGGCTCAATGATATTGTTTTTGCTGTAAAATTTGCTTTTTTACGATGATGCTTATGTATTTAGCAATAAACGATGATTGTAAGAAAGGAGGTTATGCATCGAAAATTTTAAAATATTTGCATAATGATTATGAAAATTGCAATATCAGAATAGAAAAAAACTAGATAACTTATGGAATATTATAGAGTTTTTATTTTTAGTTAACATTCAATTTAAAAAAATTTTACAACAAATTACATCAATATGAAGCGTAAAAGCATTTAGATATCTTTTTACTAAAATCATCTTTGTTGCTATTATTTTACTTATTTTATAATTTTAAGAGGTTAGATTAGAATCTATTTTTTTTTCTCATCTTATGTTTATCTCTCCTGTATTTTCTACTGCAGATCCATTTAAAATTTTGTTTGATAAATATTAATATCAAATGTCAATATCCAATTTTTAATGGAAGTTTGTAAATAAAAAAATAGAAACCATATCACATAATTCTTAAGACGAAAGATTTATCAGTATAATTATAAACTGAAATTTAGCAAAAATATTTGCCTTCAATTTTCTGTAAATCTACAGTTTTGACTTCTAAAAATTATATAAACACAGATTTTAAAACAAAAATAGCATTTTTATTAAAAAAAATTATTATAGTATTATATTGAGCATTTAAAACACTATTTTTACATTTATATTAGGATCGAAACGTTTACATTGCAAAAAAAGAAAATACAAGTTTAAACATTGATAAAAAAATATTATTTCAAAAAATTTGATTGTAAACATGAATAGATTGAATAAAATGCAGAAAAGACATAATTTTGCATAAAAATGCAAAATTTGTCATACATACTACTAATAAAAATTTGCTATTTTAAATATTAAAATTTTTGCTGTATAAGAAAATTTATTTGGTTTTTAAACCCTCGCTAAGGTTTCGAAATTTAATAGACAATACTTTTTTTTCAATAAATTCGCTAGCACGGTGAAATTTCATATTTATAAACTAAACTTATCATAAATATAAAACATATTGCGGTATCCATTGGATATCCATTTACTTGTTAAATATAATTCAATAACAGAATTGGTTTTTTATATCTATTATTATATGCAATATTATAGTTATTTGTAAATTTATTATTTTTTAAATTATATTAATTTACTGCTGAACATTTATTTATTATTAGTTTTAACGAGATTGCTTTATATATAGCTTTAACATAACTTTTTTATTGTATTTCATTTATGGCAATTACATCAAATTATATTGAATTGTGTTAAATCAGTTCGAATTATATTAAAACTGGTTCAATATCAATCGGAAATAAATTACCATAAAAAACACTTAAAAATTAGTTTCCTTCAGTGTATGTTGGCATACAACACCTATCCACTTAAAAATGATATAATCTGATTTCCCCTTATGTTTATAAACAAATACGATGTATGTTTTAAAATATAAGACTTTTGGTAAATAAAACTTAGTACATGATAAAAATTTAATTGGTGTAATATTTTGTTGTTTTCAGTTTAATAACATCTTTAAATTAGTTATAAAAAATAGATATTTCATTTTTTTTTAATTTTTGAATTTATCAAATTTTAAAAAGTATTCTTAGCATATAAATCGTAAATATAATTTAATACTAACCTTTTTGATATAAATATTTTTATTTTTGTTGCAAATGATAAATGAAATACTTAAATAATTTGAGGATTGAAAAAACAAGCCAAAGGATGATACAAATGAATCAAATTCATATTATCTTTTATTCTTGAATATTTATAGATAGGCTGGCATTTCACAGATAATAACTTCGTTAATTGAAAATTATTATGTCAATTTAAAACTAGATATAAAAGTATATAATCTTTACTTGTATCCAACAGATATATGTATTCTTAACTATTATTCAATGATTACATTAGTATTAATTCTTATATTTTGCCGAAATTTGAATCGCATAACAAAAATAGTATTCTTCCAAATTCGAAAGAATTATTAAATATTATTTTTTATTATAAGGAAAATGCTTTTATATTTTTAGTATAACTTTTTTTAAAGTTTTTTATTTATCTTAAATTGTGTCGAACTCATAAAATTTGATCAAATTTTATTTTCAATTGGTATAATAAAAAAATGCACTTATTTGTTAAAAAATCCAGAAAAATTGGTGTACTCTAATTTTGTGATATAAAACAATTATTTATGTCCAAATTCATAACATTATATCTTTGTGTTTCATTCAAAATTATAATAAAATGTAAGGCATAATTATAACTTAATTATGGGTTTTTTACTTATTTATGTGGACATTTACAATTTGTTTCCTATCCATTAATACATATTCATTTTCTTTTGTTTCTATGTTAAAACAAATAAATTTGTAATAATATAAAAAAAATCTATAACAAAAAGAATCATAGTTTCTCATTTAGTTAACAGAAATGGAATATTATTGTTTTGTAAGTATACGCACTTATTGAAAACGTAATTAATAATTTATAATCATCACTGTAATTAGATCCATAAAAAATGTCGTCAGTATCATTGAAATCATGAATTGTGTATTTTAATCATTTTTTGAAAGCTATGTTTGTGTTGAAATCGAAACAAAATTTAACTCTTTATAATTTCGCTCAAAAACACCTGAAAATATTTATAGATTTTTATATATATAAACAAGGTCTGAATTTTTTAAAAAACATTTTTTCAGCATCTTATCATTCGATAACATTTATGTATGATTTTGAAAATATTATTATAACAATTTTATCATTTTGATGATTTTTTTTATTGAAATTTTATATTTATTCAACTTAAATATAATTTTGTTTAAATATTACAGGTTTATCAAATTGAACGAATTATGTTAACAGTATTTTTTTTCTAGTTACAGCCTAATAAGACAATATTTTTTTATAAAGAATTAAAATATCTAGTAAATAAAATTTACAAATAATTTGGTTTTTCTTTTAGACGAAGTCAACATTTTTTTAAAAAAATACTTTTTCAAACTAAAATATATTTTTAGTTTGGTTATATAATAATAAAACATAATTTAAAGTGTGTGTTTCTCTCCTTCGAGGTTTTTTGTTATTAAATTTTTTTCGAAAAAATATCTTACTACTACTATTGGTTGTAAATATAAAAACATAAATAGAGATATCATAATAAATGCATTAAAAAAATTATTAAATGTGCTTAGAACAATGATTAAGCATTAAAAACATAGAAACATCTATGTTTATAATGTTCAATTCTTCTACACACTATTTTTAAAATACAATTGATTTTTAATGAATTTATTCTGTGGTAAAAATTGAGCAAATTATTATTATAATTATTCTGTGATTTCGACTCTTTCTTTAAAATTTTGTAATATTTCAAACAAAATAAGCGTTTTTCTATTAAGTAAAGTTTAGGTAGAAAATGTTCATTTGAAATGTTGCATACCAAATGAGCATATTAGTAATGCTTCATAATAAATTAATAAATAATCTCTGTCAATCATTCAATTTGTAAATCATAAAATGATCCAAATTTGACGCACTTATTAATTTAACCAATTAATCAAGCATAAAAACAAGTTTTAATTTAATCAATTGGAACATTTGAATATCAAATAATTCTATTAAAGTAAAATATATAGTTATTTGTTTTTGCAAACAAATATATATCCTAATGTTAATTAATTCATTTTCAAGATTCGCAATTATTTGCATTAAAAACAGTGTTAATGGATTCGAAAAAAGATAAAAAAAAAAGCATATTCAGTTTTATTATAAAAAAATATAAAAATATATTTTTTTCCATGATATTGCGATTTTTTTTTGCTAATTTAGTATTATTTTTTTTTAATATTGTGAATTCTAAGATTTTTATTTTAAGCAATCAAATCATAAAATTTTTTAATTCACACAGATAAGAAAAATGAAGATAAATATGCCCATAGATTTATTCTATCTTCGAAAAATAAGAACAAATGAATCTTTATAATTTGAAATTGGTATTTTTTATTCACTATTTTTGCAGATTTAAATGCGAAGGAAAACAAAGTGATGGTTTGATGTTATTCAATAATTACTTTAGATGTCTCGTGCCAAGTACATTTGAAATGTTGCATATTAAACTAGAAAGAAATTTTTCTAATGAGGAAGAAAAATATTTTCACGAATATATAAACAACATAGATTTGAAATTATTTACTGTTACACATTATGCAATTTTTTCAAAATTCACTGAAAATAAGAATGAACATAAAGAGCTCATAACATTTTTGTCGAAAGTTTTGTATAATGTAAATAAAAAATATATATTCTATTCAGACACGATGTTCATAGAAAAATTTGTTTTCTTCTTTCAAAATATAAGAAATAAAACACCAATGAATCCGAATACTGAACCGAAAATATCAGATGATAAATCAGAAATATCTCATTTGATGTATCTCATATTATCTGAAAAAACATTTAAATTTGTAAAAAACATTTTTTTAAAGAAAGATCCTCTTTTCTGCGCTGTTTTTGTCAATGAATGGATTAATTATAGCATCGATGGCGAAAACATTAAATTATTAGAACAAAATGGTGAAAAAAACACAAACATCCAATCTGATTTTAAACCAATATTGATAAAAATACTTAAAAACACAGATTTTAAATTTCCATCCTTTAAGGAGAAATTAGATAAGAAGGTGATTTACAAAAATATAAAACCACTTTTATCAACGCTAAAAGACGAAGAAAGAAATGATATTCAGAATAAAAACGAGCATAAATGCACTATTGAACGATTAAAAAAACATATTATGCTTTTAAACAAACATATACCGAACAACCAAGGTGAAATAAACGAAAAAACACAAAATATTATAATTGAAACATATAAAGAGCTCTATTTAAATATAAGGAATTGTTTTGGGGAAATTGACAATGCCATGCTAGATGTATTGATATGTTGTTTTCATTTATGCCAGCTTAGCCAGATTCAATTATGCCATTTTGATCTACTGAGATTCGCAAATCTACACCACATTTTTAAATTTAATCTACAAAAACAGCTGTATTCATTAAATTTTTCTATGACTATCGGATTCGTTTATTGTATATTTGTAGAGAAATATGAAATAATTGAGCACGCTAAGAATATTTCTGCATTGTTTTATATCTTTGCACAATATGGCCTTTCATTTTTTTTGAAGGATATGGAGTCTGAAGAAATGAAAAAATTGGTTGAAGATGATTTGTTTTGTGACATTTTGCTTCCTTTCTATTTAATAATTGGCTGTAAACTAACACAAAATGGTGCATCATTATCAGATACTAAAAACATTTTAGTAAATATGAAAGTAATTAAAAAAAAATACGGTGAGACAATCGAAAATATTATTTATGGTGATAAAATAAATTTTAAGGATATCAAATGGGATAATTTCAAAACCTTTTTAGAACAAAATAAGTCTCTAAATTATGCAATAGAAATGTATGACGCTCTTTTTGTGAAAAAGAAAGAAATTTGCATTCTTTTTAGTGCTAAATTCCCGAAATTAGAAAACAAAGAATCCCGCTTGGCTCATTTCTACAGATCTAACGAATGCTTTTTGATGTGAATGTTCATATTTTAAAAGTAGTAAATATATATGATCTAAAACAATCAATGGAAAACAATTTTTTTGTATTCTATATTTGCATAGATCTTTTACTAATGTTGCATAATTTAAAATATGTATTCACTACTTTTAGCTTTCAGATTTTTTTTAATTTTTTAGTTTTTTTAAAAATATTGTTATGTGTAAAACCAATTATTTTTGTTGTGTCGATGTTCGCCAGTTGACAATAAAACTATCTTAAGTACAATTAAAATTCTTATTAATAGGGTAATAAGGTTGTTTTAGAAATCGCTTTGCTTTTATTTATGCAACATCTGTTTCATATGTTTAATAAAAGTGATTAATGCTGTTTTATATATGATTCAAAGGGTTTAAATAGTTTTGCGGTATCCATCGAATATCCATTTGTTTGTTAAATATAAAAAATTATACAATTTGTTTTCTTTTTATTGTAATATCCTTAATGTGAGCTATTTATAAAATTATTCCAATTTTTCCTCAAAAAAAAGAATTATTTTTGTTTATCATGATTTTATCAGAACAAAATACTACATAGTTGCAGCATAACTTTTTTAACTGTGGTCTATTTATGGTAATTCTAACAAATTGTGACAAATCTGTTCAGATTCTAGTTAAAATGGTTCAATTTAGAATTTTTTATCATTTAATATAAAAAAATATTTGATTTACATTTTCCATCTAAATTTGGCAAGCAACAATAATTTTATAATAAGAAATGAGGTGTTGTTAAATATTTTCTATAATATCTCTCAAACGCGAATTCAATCTTGTATAACTAAATTTTGTGGCTTTGAGCGTCTCATTAGTTTACATATTATTTTTAAATCTTCTAACCCCTAAGTTTTATGTTTTTAATGTACATTTCATAATTTAAAGATGAAAGATTTTTCGTGTAAAGATATAAATTAATTGGAATCATACAAAATTAAAACTAATTGTAAAAAAATTACTGTTTTTTTATTTGACAATTTAATGTGTTTACAAAAAATGCTATAATTGTAAAAATTGTAAAAATCAAAATCTATTGTAGAGTCTACGCACGTAAAATACAATTTTATTAATTGTATTTTGTAAGATAAATAGGAAACGTATTCTTTTTCAAAAAACGAAGCACTGAAATTTTTTCTGAAATATATATAAAATATATTTTTACCATTAAATTTGACTTTGATTTCATTTAGATATATAATTAAAATAAATGTTGTATTAGAATCAGTTCTATTTGAAATTGGTACTTATTAAAGTTATTTTTGGTTTCTAAAGTTAAAAATTCAACGAAAGCACCGAAATGGTTTTTACATATGATCTTAAATCTAAAAAATTGACCAAAAATAATAGTTAAATCAAAAAATTAAATTTACTTCAAGTCTAAAAAGCTATTTAAAACCAAAAAATGAATAATAGAAACGAATTAAATTTCTTAAAAAATCAAATTTTATTAATTGTGTAAATGTTTCATATTTAAATTATTAGTGTGCAATTTAGCAGTATGATCATCTAAAAAACTAAAGGAGACAAAAATTTTATGAGCTTGCCGCGATAAACCAGCTTATTTTTTTTAAAAAAATGTAACTTCTTTTTATTGAATTTGTATCTTTTAGAATAAATTTCACGCAAAACAAATTATTTTTGTCATTACTTGGAGATCTTGGTGAATTTAAAAAAAATAGTTGAAATGGTAACATCTTGTACACTAAACCGATCAAAATTACTATTAATAAAATAAAAAAATCTTTATTTAGTTTTATTTTTTTCATTAATAAATTCTTATGGGAAACATGAACGGAAAACTTCTATATTTATATTTTAAACGCATATATAATAGTCAAAATTAAAATTTTGTAGAAATGCTATTTCGAAAATTCATTGTTTTTACACAGTTCTTAGTATAAAACACACACCCAAATTGATTTTGAAGTTTTTTTTTGCTTTAATTACAAAATAATTTATAATTTTACAGTATTGAGCACGTTGTATGGCTCCGGAGAAGAGCTTGAACACATAAAAAACATTCAGTGAATAAGATCTTTCTATATAAGATTACTACCCAAATCTGTTAAGCCTTTCACCAACCGACATAAAAGTCGTGGCAACTATTCAAGTTTGCAAAGGCGTATTGCTCATGAGAATCATAGGAAAGACTTCCCTAAATGACGTCATGCCATGAATGATTTTTGTTAGTGCTAGACGCGCTAACTGATTCATTAACGTTTAAAAAAGAAAAGTTTTGTTCGTTACTCATCATTTTAATTTATTTATGTTTTGTTTAAATAGGCAAACCTTCATTGACATCTATCAACATTAATACTTTTAAGATATTCAAAAAAAATCAGCTCATCAGAAAAACATTAAATTGATTTATGACTTTTAAATATTAGTTAACCGAAAACAACAATAACGTTATGGCTTCAGTCAGAAGGCTGCTGAGCTATTCTACTGGTTGATTAGGAAAAGCTTCCTTCTCTTTCCAGTCATGGCATCAACAATTTTATTCATTAGTCACCTTACAACAGCAGTATTTTTTCTCGATTTAATAATTATCCAACATTAAAAACTTTAATAATAGACATAACCCCAAAACAGTATATAGCATACTTAATATAAGTTTTTTGCAAAACATTGAGGAATTCAGATAAAGAATATGTAGTAATGATATATGTAAAAAAGAATTAGTACAAGATTCATTATTGCACAAAAATATATACTATTTGAACAGGTTTTTAAGGATTCTCGCATTGACGCTTACTGTATTAAAGTGAATATATCTTTTATTTAATCTTATTATAATCTTGTCTGGGTCTTACCCGTGGCTTTTTTCAGTTTTGTGCAATAGCCTCTAATAATATTCTATTCAGAGAAAAAAAATCCTCAAAAGCGACAATTTAATAATATAATTAAATATAGATGAAATTCATGAAATTTCAAAATATATTTTATTTATCATTCTCTTTTTTACCGAAACGTTTTGTATTATTAGTAAAAGCATGATATAATATATTAATTGATTTGCATTTGGTTAATATACAACAAATAGAAAAACAATTGTTTGACCTAATTATATTAGATAATTTAGACAACTACAATTTTATAGGTGTTATAGATGTAACATTTTGCTATAAGATGTAGATGCTGCCGCGTATGAATTTAAATTCAATTTACTATACAATTTTTACCATATTTGGATTTGTAAATGTCGAATTTTTCTTTATCGACATGTTACCGTAAAGGTTAAGATGTGAATCGACCCCCTCAGAAGAAACAAGTTTTAAATGAAGTACGAAAAGTATAAAAGAGAAACCATGAGCTTGCAGCCAAGAAGCAAATTTATTAGGAGTGAAACCATAAGTTGGTCTTCCATAAACAATGCCAAAATAAATTGTCAATCTTTTTACTGTTATTTTACCGAGTCCGGTTGCCTCCCAACTTTGTAGTCGAAAGTCTACTACAGCTGATCCTTTTTTATGTTGTGTATTATTCATAGCAATGTAATTTGCGGATTCTTAGCAAATCCTTGTTTTAGAATATATAAACCTTTTGAATATCGGATATAAAGTTGTAGAATATATATTAATTGAATTATATAAAATATGATATGCAGTTCAATAAAAAGAATGTTGCTAGATGATCTTTTTTTTACTTGCTAAAGCAACATCTAATATATTTATAACAATTTTCAAGTTATTGTTTGACTGACGCAAATGTTTATGTAAATATATATTGGATAAATAATATATCGTGCTATTTTTGCCATCCTTCAACACTTATAACTTTTTTTTTCTATCTTTTAAAACCATTACCTCATTTAATAGATATATAATTAGAATGCGATCCTTGATAAGGAAATAGATTAATGATAGATTGATAGATAGATAATTAAACAACACACAAACTAACTTGAACAAATACTATAATATTATAATAAAACTTACTCTTCCATACTTCCTAATGGTCAATCAGAATTTAGGTTTTTTTTTCCGTTAATACAAAAAAAATTATTTATAATGCCTTGCCGTACTCTTTACTTAACATAGGATCTCATTATAAATGATAAAAATACAAATTACACCTCTTTCTAGATTCGGTGACGGAATTCGAAGTAGCAAAGCTATTTTTGTTACGATTTTATTCCAGGAACATTCTTTTGATAATTTTTATTGCTAATTAAAATTCGGTTTTTTAGTAAGGCAAAATTAAAAGGTAAGAGCATGCTTTATCTCATATTTTTCAAATGAAATAATAGATAATGAAAATTTAATAATTCATTACAATATGTTAATTTTTTCGTAAATATATTTACCAAAGATGACAGAAAATAAATCAGCAGCTTCACATTAATATTTCTTATGATATTTTATAATTTCAATATAAGGAATAAAACATATTAAAACATTCTTGTTTTCAACGAGCAAATGTATACTTTAAATATTTTTGAATATTTTTTTATAAGTAATTAATGCGATAATTTAATATTTTGATGCCTCTTCGATTAAATAAATAATGAGTTAGAAATATTATAAATATTTATCTTTAGACAATTTTAAAAATATTTAAATGAAAATTTATATATATTATATTTATCTTTAACTGATATAATAATATGTAAAATCAAACAATTTGATCAATTAGAAAAAACATAAAATTTGTTTGTAGTAGATTTTATTTGAAAATATTATTTATAATATAAAATATTTTAATAATCGTGTTGAGAGTTATGTAAAAAATATTGCAAAAATATATAAAGATGTTATAATAAATATATATTCATAAAAAACAATTAATGCATTGACCTTCTTATCTTTCTAATTACAATATATTCTTAATACAGTCTTAATATTTTTTATGTGATAAAATTACCCTTATTTATATATAATTTTTTTATATGCCGATGTTGAAAATTTGTGACTTAACGCATGTTATATAAATGATAAATTTTTTTTTTAAAGTTTCAAGTTTATATTTAATATCTGATTGAAATGAAATCAATTAAACCTTTTTTGTGTTCAATTTTTTTAAAGTATCAAAAAGATAAATAATTTTTTATAAACATAAATTTTTTTCGTTGATTTAATCCAATATTTTATATTTTAATAATAAATATTATATAAACTTTATTTACTTTATACAAATCATGCCTTTTCTATATTAGAAATGTAAAGTGATATTTTTTTAAAAAAAACTAATAAAGGTCATATTAAATGTTAACAAATCTATATCATCAAAATTATATTATAAAACATATTGAATGATTTTTAAAGTATCAGCAATAATAAGATAAATATTAAGGTTAGAAAATTAATTCCATTAGCTGATGATTTTTTTTTAATGTTCTAAATTTTTTTTTGATTATAATTAAATTATTTTATAAAAATTCACAGTATCACGAATTGTTTTAAAAGAAATCCGTATTTCTACATAGATAATATAATAATAAAAAAATTTCTTTAATAACAATAAATTCTACTATTATTATAATATAAACACTATTTTAAGTGTAACTTTTTAAAAAAAGATATTTTAACGTGTTGTTAATTACATTTAAATAATAATTATACTTGTCATTGTATGTTTTTATAGAATTTTTACGAAATTTTTTTAATGAAATATAAATAAATTTTTTTCATAAAAAAATAAAAAAAAGGCATAAGTACTGGAAAAGTTATGAAAATTTACTTAAAAATGTAGTTACTATACAATTATGTTTTTTTTGTTGTTTTGTTTTAGTTATTTTTAAAGGTTTGATTTTTTCTTTGTATAAGAAATCATAATATAATAATTTGATTAAAGTTTTATCTCAAAATAAAGCTAATATCAATAATTTAAAAATCTGTGTGGTAAATATTAAAATTTAAATTAGATTGACTTACATTCGGTATATATTGATTATAGATTTAAATTTTTTATGTTTTTAAATGTTGCAATTAATGTTAAATTTTGTTTAACGTAAAAATCATTAGGATTTTGCGCATTTTTCGAATTTTTACCACGAAATTTATTTTTTTAAAAGATAAGATTCTATGTAAATTTACAATATCTTTGAGAATAATTCAACAAATTATAATATTATATGAGCTCAAAATACAACTCGATGCAAATAAACTAAAATTCTTTATAAAAGTTTACGAGGATATCAAAAATATCTTAATAATTGCCATCAAAATAATAGGATAATTTATATTTTTAATTAAAATTATATAGATATAATTTTTACGATTCTTTTATCGATTTCTAAAAAAATATAGAGATAATATCTTTAGGTAATTTCTGCTAATCAATGATTTAAACGCTATTTTTATCTTTATCGTGAATATAATCCTATTGAGTGTCATCGCTGTTAAAATTCATCAATAGCAATTCAATTAACGAGATAAATAAAAAATTAGAAAACATATAAAATACTAATTACAGCACAAAATTTTTAATAAAGAAATAAATTATATATAAAAAAAATAGATAAATAAAAGTTTCTTATCACATCAAATATTTCTAATTAATCATTATTAATTTCTTAAATACACAGTTAAATCACCTGTATATTTTACAGAATAAAAAACCCCAATAAACACACACAAGCACCTATATAATACTAATACTATAAATGAAAATATATTATTGCCGTTCGGAACATTTTTTACTGCTTTCGGGAAAATAAGAAAAGACATAATACAATCAATTGATAATAATAGAATCAACACAATTAACAACAATGCATCTTTAATTTGAAACTTATCATGGTGATTTCTTAATGCCAGTTTGCAAATAACTAGCAATAAATTTAATATAGAGACACCGTATGTGAGAAATACCATTGCACCTATTCTAAATCCATCAATTAATTTGTAAAAAAATTCATAATCTTTTCTTAATTCAGATGTATTTCTCCTTAAAATATCTTCATATGTAGGAAGAGGATCATATTCAATTGCCTGATCATATGTAGGAAGAGAGGAACAATGATTTTTTCTAACTACAAGTTTATTTGGATTGATTTCGTTCATCATTCAGAAAACTGAAATCTCAATCTAATAAATAATGAATAACTGATATTCTCTCGTCATAATGACACACAATTTTAGAATGATAAATCTGCTTTTTTGTCCAATTTTGGCAAGTTGTGATATTCAAATATAGCTTTTAAAAGTTTATTTCCCACATAGGAAACAATAAACAAAATTAAATATTATAACTAATACAGACTAACAATCATGTCGAAATCCTAACAGAAATCTCACATGAAAGATCTAAAATTCACATCGAATCAGTTATTGTCATAAATTTAGCATTTTGGAAAGCCTATTGCATATTATTTTAGGATGTGTGTATATTAACTACAAAATAAAAACACAATTTATTATTTAATTTCTACTTAGATAATTAGTTTATTAAGATATTTTAAATTATTATTTAATCTTCAATAAAAAGTAGCAATTTTACTAATGTATATGTAAAAATTTCAAATTAAATTATTGAATCCTTCTGATTTTTCCAACACTAAAAACAATAGTAGTACTAAATCATTAATTTAATTATGTTATTAATAAATTGATTTAATTTTTAAAATATTTTATTTATCACAATTCATGTAAATTTAACATTAAATACCCCTATGCTGGTTAAATCATTAAAAATAAATTGTTTTATTGATACCAGTTCTATCAATAGAAATATACTAAAAAACAAATGCGAAACACTGCATTTTTTTATTGCTATTAAATTTTACAATCGATTTTGTTATATCATATCTCATTTATTGGATGTAATTGAAGTTAGAAAACAAACATGATGAAATAATAACTATGAGGTAAGTAAAAATTTTATGTATTAAAATAATCAAAAAACATCGAAAACCCTAATTAGTGCATATAGAGTTTAGCACTGGTTTTCCCGCCTTAGTTCCTTAATACCTAAGGTAAGGTAAAGGTGTACAAGGAATTGGTTTTCAAGGGCCTAGTCACCATTTTGGAGGTGCTGTTAATTGTTTTCCTCGAGACTGTTGGTTGGCTTGAATGTTATAAAGAGTAGAATTCATATATTTGGAATTTGAGGCATATTTAATAATTAAAAATGGTATATTTATATATTAAGAAAAACATGAAAACTATTTGTGTTCCAGACTTCGTGTCTGGCAGCACACTGGAATATAAAAAGTTACTATTTTTTAAATTATTAAATTTAAGAATCAATGAAAATTTATATGTATTTATGTATTTTTGAAAGATCAATAATTTAAGTATTCAATAATTTTTAAATCATATTTTGAAGGACATTATTCTATAACCCGAATGTTGTATCAAGCGTTTAAACAAGTAGTTACATTTATTAATTTCTTAATATTGAAGCAATGATAAATACAAAAAAAAATATTCATAAATTTAAACTACTTTTTAAAGCACAAAAAAATATTTTTTATGTAATGACTTATGTAAATATTCATTTTTTTTATTGCTTATACTTGTCAGATTTATTGAAATCAATTATATTAGTGTAGTTGAGAGTATGCTATAGCCTATAATTTTATAAAAAAGTATTAAATATCAAATTTGACTTGTTTTAGTTTTTTTCATACCGTACATTGCATATTATTAGCAATAAAGAAGCAATAATTAAATTTTTTTAGTAATAGTAGATCTTGTTTTTTTACAAAACTTAAAATATATTGGAATAGATTTAGTTCTGTTAAATAATTTTCCGTTACCTTGAATCTACTAAATTTTTATTTTAAAAAAAGTTATAACCCAATTCGATCTGTTTGTTTTTCGTTTTGGAACAAAGTATCATAAATATTTATATTGAATATGTGAATTTCGCAGTTTAAATATATATAAATCAAGATGATTGTAAATATTAGTTTTTATAAAAGAGTGAAAATGCATTTCGTGTGCAGTATAACAAAAATATATTTTCATAAAAATATTTATTATAAATTTCATGTTCTTTAAACTTCTCGAATAAACTGTCATTAATAGATCATTTAAGCATTGGCGATGAAAATAAAAAATAGAATATTTATAGTTATAACTGGTAGAGGTCAATAAGAAAAAATACTCAAAAATATATCTATCTTACTTTATTTGTTCATAAATTGTAGATGAGGCTCTTTACTATAAGATTCAGAAACTCTACACAAATTTCTACATTATTTTTACCTGTTCATAATATGTTATAATTAAATTTAGAAAACTTTGGATTGTATTCAAATAATTTTGCTTTATCTGAAAAGAAGATTTAAATTCATAAATAAGCAGAAATAATCTTCTTGAAATAAGAGTTTTAGCATTTTTTATCAAAAAAAATAATCAAATAAACAAATAAAATAAAATACAATCATAAATTAATTTTTGTAAATGTAATTTCATAGGACAACATGTTTATTTGTTTTGAATTACAACAATTAATATACAAAAATAAAAGAAACAAATGTAATAAATTGCAAATAATTTCTATGAAAAAGTGTATAAACATAAAAAATACGTTTTTTGAAATATAAAATATTTTGATTTTTTTTGAAAAAGCGAACTTTTGAATTGTATAATACAAGAAACGATAAAAAGAAAAAAATAAAAATTTCTGTAACATTCGAAAAAACATTAAAAGCTAGTATTGAATCTTCTGTATATATTTATATTCAAATATAAAGTGGAAATTTGGCGATTGGCTATGACAGGGAGGCTCGTGTCTCACACTGCGAATCGACCGTAATTATCATTGTATAAAACCATTAAGTGGGGTTGGTGGATACTTGGCTTCGCCCATTACAAACCACTTTCCTTGAGCAGCCTGGACGGTGAATTCTAAACTAATTGAACTGTTAAGTAGCGCTTCTCAGGCATAGGTAGACGCACAAAAAAGTATAATTTGTTTTTTGGTGCAATACAGTACTACCTGTTTGAAAAAGCGTGCCGATGCGATAAATCTAGCGGTAATGTCTGGTAATGTGAGCTCGAACGCGTATAATAGAATTACTTCCTTCAAAACTGAATATGTGATGCTTTTAGTTTTTATAAAAGCTAAAGATATCTACATTGACTGGAAATTTTTTCCTAGAGATGGTAACCAATATAAATGAAGTGGATAATAATATCTTAGGTTTTTAGCATAAAGAAATTCTTTGTGCTCATCTGGTGTCGTTTTTTTTCTACAGGAAAGAAATATTTACAGTAAATGTAGTTATTTTTTTTATATCCAAATGTTTTTTTCATATGGAGATTCATTCAAATAATGTTTTTTGTGTTTTTTAAATACATCGCAATAAAAACTCAAAACAAATTGTTTGTGCTGCTGCCTTTAGTATTTTTTTATTTGCTTATTTAAAATATTATTATATCAAAATATATATTATAACAATTTTCCAGTTTTAATTAATAATAAAAAGTAAAATGATTCTAAAAACTTTCGTTCAACATATTTCAATAATTATTTTTAAAAAATTTTTCAAATTTAATAGATGATAAATAAAACGAAAAAAATACTTTTTGTTAAAGTTTTTAATCATGCGAACAAAACCATAACGTTTTAATAAAAGATTAAAAAAATAAAAACAGAAAGAAATTAATATATTGATTTTGTATAATATATATTACAATTTTTTTGTTTAGTTTATGAGTCAAACAATTTTTTGTGTCGTGTGATGTTTTATTAGATAATATTTTAAATTTTTAGGTTATTTTCAAAGGCTTTTATATTTGTATTCAAATAGCTTAAAAAAATTAACTATTTGATTTTCATTTTAATGTCTTATTATAATACTAAAAAAAGAATAAAACACAAAAATAATTTTTAACAGTGTTTAATGGTCTAGAGAACAGAAAATCGTTTTAGAGATTGTAATAGTTATGACAAATACTTGGAGATAGGCTGCATATTAACTCTACATCATATAAAAAAACACCAAAATATTACAAAATATTAATATATTTTTACGATTTAGATATCCTAGTAATCCGTACAGATGCTTTTATATAACTGATAATAATTGTAAACGATAATTGTTAACAAAGCTAAATAAAAAATAAAAGTTGGCCTTGAAAATGTTTTCTAATTTATCAAATAAATTTATATTAGTATAGTAATGTTAAAATCATTGGTTTTCTATAGATCTATATGTAGCGAATTGATAAATTACTGTTCTCCAAAATTGAACTTCTAAACAAACTCTTTTCTATGCATGAAGAAATTACTAAACTTAATTCACATGTTTTGTAATAAATTGTGCACATTAATCGATCTTTTAGCTTTTTTGCATATAAAAGTCTGAAAAAAACATATGGGATATTTTAAAATTATATTCCAATGATTTTGTGTTATCTTAAAACATATTAAAATTTTATTTTATGTTTTACCCATGTTTATATTGTTTTTTTATGCTTATTTTCCAAAACGTTGTATGCTGATTTTTTCATTATTCCGTTATTAAAAACTAGTTGCTTCAATTTTTGAATCTTATTATATTTTGCCCATAAAAAATATGAAAAAAAATCATATAAACTATAAAGTAAAAATGTCAACATTTTATATTTAAAAAACATCAAAAACAAGTTATTGGAGAAAATAATCAGCTAGAGCACCGATCACATTTAAAAATGTAGGAATCTGTTAAAAGATAAAGGATTGGTTATTAAAATTTTACATATTGATTTAAAGTACCTATTCTATTCTCGGATCATTTTTGAGTTATTTTTTTTGGATAATTGTGCTTTTATTATTTCTTGTATATCTTTCAATGTGTATCCACATCTGTTTTACAATTTTTAGTTACTAGAAGTGCATGATTTGAAGTTATTACATTAATTACGTCTTAACATTGTTGGATGGATATTGATTAGAATCTTGAAAAAACGAATATAAAATTAAAGATTGTTTTTTATGCATGTTAATTTAAAAAAAATTTTCTTTATATAATTTCTTTTTGGTTTTTTAAACTAATCATCATCATCAGTCATTAAAATTTAAAAACCACTTAATTTCCAAAAAAACATCTTAAATCATTTTATATCAATTTTCATAAAAATAAATAATTTATATTGGTAATGATTACATTAACCAATGACAATTTTTTATTTCAAATTTTTAAAAATTTTTGACAAGATTAAAATAGTCGAATATAATTTTTATATTTTCACAAATTAATGACGTAATTTCTATAAATAAACATTAAAATTTCCCTAAATATATAGAATTTTAATATAATAATGTTCACTAAACTCTTAATGCTCTCAATATTCAACAAACATAAACGTTATATACATGTATCTCCAAGTGTATAAAATTACAGAAATATTATGCTCACTTTTATCTTATAATATGGAATGACTTTTATTACAAAAAAATTAAATGCTATGCATGATAAACTAGATATATATGTTTAAAAATATAAAAAACATATAATAGATAAACAAATAAGAGAATACACAAAAATAAGTTATTACAAAATTTATTGCAATATTTATGCGAAAAAAAACATTCAAAGACTTTATAATCAGCGCAAAATTACAAAATAAAAATAATCATCAATTCTGAAACTTGCATTACATTTTGAATCTATTTTTCTATAATAAGTCAAGAATTTTTCGCAATTTTTCAATATAAATAAATCTATTATGTATATGAAACTTTTTTTGTGGACTATATCTACGCGTTCAATCACAAAAATAAAAACAATAAAAAGAAAAAAATCTACGAATCATAAAAAAGGAACAAGAACTTATCAAAACTAAAAGTTCAACAAGATGTTTTGTGTTGTTTTTTTGTTAGAAAAGATGATTTCCTCTGACTAATGATTTGAATTTTATGACAGAGTTAACATTAACATAGAAAAAATTCTATTCATAGATGTTATAAAATCGTAGAAATTATATAATGATCTATAATGCATAAAGTTGACTAATAGATTTTATTTTACAAAAAATGTACAAATAAATAAATGATTTGTTAAATAAAAATTTTTTATTATTCGAGAAAAAAAATTTATTATTGAGTTGGATATGTAAACATTTTATTTGTCCATAAAAAAAGAATTTGAAAAGTACCAAACGCATGAATTTTTGTATATTTTTCTATTTCCTGCGATCCACATACCAAGTTTTATGTATTAGAAGATATATAGTTTTTATATCTTTTGATATTTTTTATAGATTATGTGAAAATTGCTTTTTTTTGTAATTAAATAAACAAGGCTATTTTGCACAACTATTTATATATGTCTTTTATATTCAAAAACTTAAATTGAAAAAAAATGTGAAAAAAAGTAATTTTTTTATCGTTTTTTAAGATGTTACCAGTACATGTTTTTTCGTATTAAATTGGTTTTTTTTCTCAATGGTTTCTCAAATATATTTTGTATAAATTTATTGTGCTAAAAAAATATATTATAGATATTACATTGAACAGATGATTTAGAAATCTCGTTTAAATTGGACAAAAAAACAAAGCAAAGGACTGCAAATTTTTTTATGTTAATTTTTTAATACAAATAAATATCTAGTTTTAAAGCACAAGTATGGAAGTTTTGCATAAAAACAAAAATTTAATATCACCTTAAATTCGATCTGTTACTCAATTTTAGTAAATCAAAAAAATTAGCAAAAATCAATAAATTTAAAAGTTACTGCGCATCACATCAAGCAACACTATTTATAAATTCAAGAAAAAATGAAAAAATAAAACCAACAATAAATTTATTAAAGTATATTAGTATTTTAATATTAAAATATATACATATAGTAAAATAAGATGTTAATAATATCTCTATAAATAAATAAGTAAATTAGATAAATCTTGAATAAAAAATACGTTTTCTATTATAAATTTGTGATCCATAAAATATATATAAAGCAATATTTCGAATTTAATAGTTGAAAAATGGTAGAATATGTGTAGTTTTATGTAATTCTGATTACTTTTGTACTCTAAAGGTTTTCAAGATGATAATCGTTTTCACGCATAATATTCACAACATTCTGCACATAATATCTTGTATATCATGGATTACATTTTGTCTTTTATAAATGTTATATAGTATATTATAATATATTCAAAAAATACTCATATCTTAAATATATAGGCTTTAGTTTAATGTATTACAGAAATAAAAAAAGTTCTTTTCTGCGAATGGTTGATGAAATCATTTCGAGTATGAATTATGTTGTATTTTGCGGTTCAACACAAAAAATATGTAGCAGCTTTGTAAAACACAAGCATTAAAACGAAATCTTCTGCTTAGTTTTAATAGTTTAAAACTTTCATATTCGTCTTACACGTATATTGATATATATTTACTAAATTTTGAATGTTGTTTTTTGATATTTTACATTATTGAGAAATTTTTGAATTGTAATCTTCTAAAAACAGTACTTATTTAACATCTATACTACCAAAAAGATTGAAATATTTTTATTTATTTATTAATTCAATAACAAAAAAGCCATTGTTTGCTGGAAAAAATTGAATTTTCAAACAAAAAATTAGCATAAAATAGTTTTAGATAGAATCATCATCCAATTAAAACAACATTTTAAAGATATATTATATTTTATACAGATCTTGGTTTCTCATTCGAAATTGCATGGTGCTTCTAAAATAATAATTTTTTCCCACTCTATCACGCTGTTATAATACCCTTTGCACCTTATTAATTTTATGTTCATTTTATAAAATTCTTTGACAAAATTTAGTTCTAATAGTAAATTTAAATAATCAATTTGCCATCTGACTATATATTAATGTTTTTCTTATATATTTTTTGTTTTTTTTGCGAATAAACATTTTTAAAAGTTTCAATTGATTTTTTTTTATGTGATTTTTTATAAAACTTTACATATTATTTATTTTCTCATAGTAAAAGTTTTTTATTTCCTTCGATACCATTCAAATTATGCATGAATTAGATATGATAATTTTAGAGGTTACAAAATTATTATCAAATATAGCCATTACTATTTATCTTCAAAAAAAGCTTTCTTATGTAAATAGAAAGTTTTTGCTCGTAGTACTCTTCTGCGTTGTAGCTTATTATGAATTAAATATATTGTTCAAATAATAAAGCACAAATAAATTATCTTCACCAATATTGAAATTTTTCTATATTTATTATTTTATATAAGGATTGCATTATAACGAACATTGGGAGATTTAAAAGCATTGTTTTTCACAACACCCAAACCACTAAAAAATTCACACAAGTTTTATTACAGAGGAATAAATAAATTATTTTATTATCATCCAGAAATATATCTTTTATTTCTGATCTTAGTGGAAATTGAAATTTGTGCTAAGAATTTAAATTGTTGTGGTCCTGTGTTTTTATAAAAATTCCTACAATATAACAATATGAAACATAACTCTTTAGCAGTGAACAATACTATATGAAACTTGAATAAAATATTGAAAAAAATTTACAAAATATCATGTGATAAACATATATTCACTATAGAACCGAATACAAAATATATATTTAGTTTTAATGTGTAACGTTTATGATAAGTGAAAATAAAAAGAATTACAAATTCATAAAATACTGAATTTTTAAGCATACTGGCGCCAACAAAATAGTAAGTGTTTTTACAAAAAATCTACAAAATATGCTCTTATTTATAGGATTCTTGAATTTAACGTTTGAAATTCATTGCGTCTACATTGTAACGAATAACTTATGTTGCAAATTTATGCATCACTTTACATAAAAAATGATTCAGAGTTATTTAATTACATTAACAACATTTATATACTCGAAGTCAAAGTTTGAAAAATTTTTTTATCCATTTTTAATAAAAAAAATTGTAAAAATATAGGATATAACTGTACAAATAATTAAATCTGAAAAAAAATGATAGATAAAATAGTTATATCATTACACTCGTTTCTATTTACATATAATTTTTAACAAATATATTTTTGTTTAAGAATAAAGTTTAAAAGAAAAATTTTTTCATGCTTTAATAATATATTATTGCAAGTTAATTAATTTCTTATAGTTTAAAAATTTAAATAATAATATTAGTACATAAAAGTGACTTCATTATCATCGATTTTGTTTTAGAACAACACATTAAAATGTTTGACTCGGTATATATTGGTTTCTGCTTCAAATTATAACAACAAATTTATGTATTTTTTCCCCAAGAATTGACTGATCATATTGTTTTTGCAAATATTACAATTTCTAGTCCAAATAAACACTAAAAAATTAATTTTACATTAAGTTAGAGAGGTAATGAAGAGCAAAAAGGTTTTATATTGATCAAAGAAAATATTTTTTATATAAAGCGTTTTTTTATTTAGTATCCTGTTCTTGATCGTGAATATTAGTTGACAAGTTTAGTTTTAAGTTCCTATTACCCACGTTTTCTTCTCTGGTTGGGGTAGGCATTAAGGTATTTTTATAGAGAAATTGTGACCAGAAAATTTTTGTGTTACTGTTTGGTTATTTAGTTTTTTATATCAAAAGATCCATCTTTTGAGGGTTTTTTGTGTAAGTTATGCGAATATCTTCTCTTTAAACAATAAGTTTGAATATTTATGCACATGATTTGCAATAATAATATTAGCGAAAACGCCGCCGCAATTAGAATTCATAAATATTAGCAATAGGTAATTGAAACAAAAAAATGAATTAAAGTTGCAGCAATGAATTATTTTCATACCATTACGTGCCTTGTAGAAAGCTTCCAAGCACTGCGCGTTCCTAAGTTCCGTTATATTGATATAAAATATATCGTTTAAAAAAGAAAAGTCTAGTTAGTGGAAAAATAGGAATTTTGCATAATAAAAAGCAAAAATGTTTTATTGAAATTTTTATTTTTTTTATCGATATAATTTTTAATTTTGCCAAAATATGAAAAATACGTGATTTTAAAATATTTAAATCACCTTTTTTATTTGTTTATCTATAATAATGTTTTTGCATACATTATAATATTTTTCTATTTATTTATGTTGTGTCTCACTAAAGAAGACCAGCATTTCTAGTTATAATTGCAACCCTAATTAAATTTATTTGACTAAAAAAATTTCTAGAAAATAGTTCGGTATAAATATTTAAATTTAAATAAACCCTTACATTATACAAAAGATTAATATTATATTTATTATAATAAATATTATAAAAATTATTCAAACAACAATAATTCTCGTATTGTTTTCAGAAACAGGAAAGCTGACAGAGAGCGAGTAAAAGCGAGGAACTACCTATATAAACGCTCCATCCTAAAAGAAAATTTCAAGACAAGTCGCATCCCAGATTTTCACTATGATTTATTTTCTTTTTCTATAGCCATATCCTTTTTTTCGCTGTTCTTAATAGATTTTTATTGCATTGATACTTGACATTTTTTTCTCTTCATTTTTATAATAATATCTCCGAATTAACTTCTGCTGAAATCATAAATTATTTTTTCTGTGCTATTAAAGTATATGACTGCCGTACTCTCTGGTTGCTCCATGAGAGTGGTTTAGAAACTGTTATAAAGGGAAAGCTTGTGAATATGATGGTTTTTAATTGTAAATGGTCTTGGGTTTTCGGGTTCCACCTGTCAATTTCGTCTCTACTGCCATTCCTCCAGTATCTGCTCCCCTTCTCTCTTTGCATGTTAGGTGTTCGACGAACCACCTTTTTATAGATGAGGTGGTGGTAAAATCGCGAGGCATACCATTATTTAGACAAAAGTAGCATATCGAATTACTCTACTATGTGTTTTACCACAATGACCTAACACTGTTAGTATCGAAAGATAAATAAGCATTGTGTTTTTATGACGAAATTTCATTTTTACACACAAGATCACAATAAAAAAATTAAAAAAATGGTAAACAGTATTGTTATAATAATTCTTAGAAGGCGAGTCTTTGGATTCATCAAAGCTTGGAAAATAATAATTTTATTTAGGAATCATACAAAAAATACAGAAAAATAAAAAATTTTAAATACTTCCATATATTTTGATATTTCTGTATTTTATTTATACGTTCCTCTTAATAACTAACCTTTGTAAGACCCTTTTTCTTGAAATACTTTTTCTCTTTGTCATGATGTGAATTATCTTAAACATAATTTTTCCTACTTATACTTAAAGTATAAATAGAATTATTAATAAATATTTACCTTTCAATTAGTACATTTTCTATTTTTTAGACATTAAGAGAATCATGAAAAAAATTTGTTTTCAGGAAAATATAAGTATTACTAATGCAAAAAACAACCCGATCTCTATGAATAACATATAATTCATATTATACAACTATCATGCCACATTTAATATACGATTTGGATAAAACACACTTCTTCCATCATTTTGGTTTTCCCGATTATTCTTATTCATGGCTGTTGATTTATTATAATTATCTAAATCATGATATAAAACGCTAGAATTACAAACTTTACTTTGAAAAATCTAGGTTTACAATACATTTTTTCATCCGCAAGTGTAAAAAAAGATTAGAAAAATATTCCATTTTGTCGATGCTCACTATATTATATGAAAAAACAATAAAAAAATGTGATGATTTGAAAAATTCATAATGTTTTTATGTCAAAATTTGTAATCCAAAACAGATTCATAATTTACTAAAAAAATTGTATAAAACTGTTATTGTGATTAATTCTACTAAAAGAAAATGAGGTTATAGAAATCATAAAAGCTTAACAACTTCTGGAATAATACTTTTAATTTTATATGTTTTGAAATTAATATTAAATGCTATAAACATTAATCAAACCGTCAGATCCACCAGATGAAAGATATTTTCCGTCTAACCGATTTTCAAGTACCTTAATTGGCCCACTATGTGCTTGAAAACTATGTAAGCACTCGAGATCAGAATTATAGATTCTGAAAGAAAAAATAAATCCATTCTGTAGTCCCACAAAAATATTATTGTTAATTTTTGAAAAACAAATGGATGTCACTTCACAATCGAATTTTTTGGTTGTCAAAATCGAAAAGTCATCCATTTTATAAATTATAAGTGTTTTATCTCTTGAGCAACTTGCAATATACAAGTTATTAAATGATATATCGCAGTCCCAAACCCCTTTTTTATGTTCAGTAAAAACCTTTACTGGTTTTATACCATCGTCATTTACATTGTAAATACAAACTGTCTGATCTCTTGAACACGATATGGCCAACTTTTGATCTTGACTGAATTTTATTCTGTTGATGCCAAGGTTATGTGATTCTAAATATTGTAGCTGTTTGAATGAGTGATCCCATACAAAAATACCAGCATATTTCTTCGATGAAGCTGCATTACATGTTAAAACAAGTTTTTTAGATACCGCAATATCCTGTATTGCAAAATAGTGACCGTAAATTTTTTTGCTTTCAAAGAATAAAAAATTAAGTGACAAATTTCTTTCATTGTTTCCCTCATTGAGTATTTCACAAAAATTATCTTCAAATATTTCATTGCTTAGGTTTAATTCAGAAGTCCGTGCCATTTTTGGAAGATTTTTTAAATTTTCATCAGAATATATTTTTTTTATTGAACTTTTCATTTCCTCGGCAAATAAATTATGTTTGTTATTTGTATTAATTGTTTCATCATTTTTTTGCATTTCTGATAAAATAAGCAAGTCAGAACATCTTTCGTTTTTACTTTGGATACAATTTATTTTCGAAAAAATTTTATTTCTGTAGTTTTCTTGAACAATTCGTGTTGGTGAATACAAACGTAAAATTGTTTCCTGTGCACCGCTTATAATATTCCAATTTTCGTTCAAAAATCTAGCAGCCGAAATTTGATATCCATGTGTTTGTGGTCTTGTAACTTCTTCATTTAAATAAAAGCTAAATATACGTGTTGTACTGTCCAAAGAAGTTGACAAAAGTTTGTCCCCTTGTATGTCCAAGCTTGTGATATCATCACAATGTCCGGATAAATAGCTAACCAATTGGTAACTATTATCAGCATTTTTTATGTACTTATAAAATCCACCACTTATAGATTGTGCGATGATATAATCGTGAAATAACATCGCGTTGTAAAATGTTTGATTTTTTTCGATAATTCCACCAAATCTTTCTGATAAAATCCCATTTTTCATCGCATTTCTTCCATAAAATAATATTATTATCGGCTGATCCGGATAGAATATCATTATTTTTTGTCCAATTACAAGTGAATATCCAGTCTCTATGGCCAAAAAGCTCTTGTTTAGTTTCTAGCCGTGATAATTCTTGGTTGTAAATAGAAACGATGATACTTTTGTCTAAACTGGAGGTTAAAAGATACACTTGTTTGTCGATTATACGATATTTGCACGATTTTATTGAATTTTTATGAATCTGCAATTTACAGGCTCTCTTCAATGTATCAAAAAAATCAAAAATCTCTATTGAACCATTATCAAAACATACAAAAATTGAATTTTTTTCGTTAAAATTGATGACAGTACAATAGGAAATCGGAAAATCAAATTGAACTTTCTCAAGAACCTTAGTATTCTCTACTAAAATCATTTCAAATATTCCAGAAACGATGTAAAGCACAGTTTTTGATGTGTTTAACTTGTGGAAGCTCGTAATTGCGAAATCAAATTTCTGTTTAAATATTTTTTCAGCTGAAAATGTTTTAGAATCTCGATCAAACTTAATTTTAAATACTTCCACAATACCACTTGCGTCTCCAACCATTAAATAACCATCGGAAATATCTAAATAAGTTATCAGGCCTCCGTCGCGGCACAACACCTCAACTATTTTTTGTTGGTCCGCTACAATTATGTTTTCTTTGGATCCGTAAAAAAGAAAATCTTCGTTACAACATGAAATGTTGGGCCTCCTTGATGCTCCTGCATAGCTAAAAACCCTTTTCATAATGGGTTACAAATTACTTTTTCAATTATTTTCTAATTACTTGTATTATTCTTTCTATGAATTGAATATTTCGTGCATTTCAAAAAGTCATTATTGAATTATCAGTGTATGAATGAATCAACAATTTTTAATTTTTAATTCTGCAAAATTCCATAAAACAAGAAATAAGTCTTTTAAACCCATGTTAATTGATTTAAAAAAAAACCATGAAAACTTAATAAAGCCATTAAAAATTTATTAAAAACTTTAGAAAGCGGACATTCAATTCGTGTAAAAGGTAAAGATTTAAATTGTGTTTTGAGTGATGTTGTAAAAATAAAAAAATAATTTATATGTCAATATTTTTCTTAAAAATCAAATGGAAAACCAAAACTAATACATAAAAAAATACAAATTTTATTTATTCGATATAAAACTAATTTATTGAAAGTTACAAGTGATTTCGCCTTTTTATGCACAGATCTACAATTAATCCACATTTTTCATTTGTTTTACAAATTCTAAAAGCATTTATTGTTTGAAACTGTATATTTATATTTTGATTTGCAAACTAAAAGATTTAAAAAATTTTAAGCTATAGTATTTAACCTTTTTTGGCGTTAAGTTGACTGAATTTCTTTTATAGGTAAGAAAAGAAAAGAAAATTTTTAAAAATGTAGTTTAATTTGCAAATTTTACATTTATTTGCAGTTGTATATGATTGAAAACTCTATATATACAATAATTTTCTTTAAGAATTCTTTTTTTTCATGAGGTATAGGCAATACCACAGATATACAGCTAAAACAATTTTTTGTATTTTTGTATTTTTTTTATTATTCTTCCGTTTTTTAATTGCACTATTACATATTTTAATATTTGTTTATCTTAAACATTATATTTGTTTTGCACATGAATGTAAAACTATATAAAATCGCGTAAATCAAAATATAAATGAATAAAATATAGGTTGTAATGATAATTAATACAATTCTAATATCAATTTAATGATATACGACAACATTTTCGCTTTTTTTATACAGATGATAATGTAAATTATCAATTTTGATTTAGTTTTGTAATCAATTGTTGTGTAATTTAATATTCTGTTTTGGTTACTTTATAAGCATAGCGAATTACATACTAAAGATTCTTCATTAGATTTTTTCCATCACGATATATTTAAAGCTTTTATGCGAAAATTAATACCTAAAATAAACAAAAAGTCTTTAATCTGAAATACGATAAAACTACTATGATTGCTATTTTTAAAAAATATTTACTTATCGTTCAATTTTTCTATTAAATTTCGTTGGAATTCAACATTTATTAGATACTAAATTGAAAGAATGTGGTTATAGTGGTTACAATTCGCTACATATTGTTTAAAGAACTCAACTAATTGATTTTTTTCATATTGTTGATAATCATAGCTTAAGTTTTCATATATTGAAAATATTTACAAATATTGCGACAAAAAAAAATTGTTTGTGGTTGAATTCATATTTATTTTGAGTAAAATAGTAGTTCTATAAAATTAAAAATTCACGTGTTTTAAGAATTTATGATAACAAAATAAATAGATTTCAATTATAGATTTACTTTAAACTTGTTTCATTTCTTTATTTCACAGATACTCATAATGATTTATTTTCTATAATTTTAAACCGTACAATCTATTTTTTGTAAATTATTTAGTATTTTTACTGTAAAATGGACCTATGTGTTTTAAAAGTCTGAAACCGATATCAAAAAACAAAATATTTTTGTGATTATAATAATAAATATACATACTATACTAACAAATTAGAATTTCTCGGCTTTGAATAGAATAGTAGTATTCTGAAAAAAACTGATTGTTGTGTGTCCAATGCGCAAAACCGTACTTTATGTATACATTAAAAAGTGATATTACTTCCGACCGACTTTGAATGTGATTTTAGCCATTTTTCTGGCAATAAGAGCTATGTTTTAAGTAAGGTATCAGGTCTGTTGGGTGGCGTGGCCTCTGAGCACAGAACATTTGAGAGAGCCGAGGTACCGTTAGTTTTAAAAAACAGGATAGTCTCTGTTTGTACACTAATCATTAAAATATGCTGAATCGTTAGGGTTGTTGTTTTTTATTTAAATAAAAAACCTTAAGGGGTTAATAAAAACAATAATTGAATGTGTAAGTAAAAAATATATTATCTAACATATAAGGCTTTACACTGAAATCTTTAATATGATGTTATTCTATAAGAGAACGACAGCTTTCAAGTCAATACCTTTATAAATAAATATTTAAGTTTTGATAAAGTCGACTGAAAATGTCTTGAAATATCTTATTAATGCAAGTTTATTCATATCACTAACAAAAGTCTAAAGTTTTGTTCCACGGAATTTTTATATTTTTAATAAAAATTATATATCGTATTCATAAATTAATAATTAGAAAAATTTACACATACATTTTCATAGAGTTGTTAAAACGCTTATATATGTATTATGATTTTGAATCCCAAAGGACTATTACATGGTCTACTGAATTTTTGTGGTTGTAATTGAAATGACTATTATTTCAAATATCGAAATACTTATAGTTTTTTTCACAAATTATATATTTTTTTCGTAAAATATTGCTGAAAATTGCTTTGTGCTCAATTGGGTTTTTTCTTTTTTTTTAAACTTTCTTTGCTGTACACACTTATTAGATTGAAATTTTTCAAAAAAAAATTTTTTTTGTCATCTGCCATTTAGTATAGAAATAACACAATCGTTGATAAACAAACAATATTTCTAAGAAAGAAACATTTTTTGAATTTCCCTTTATTATTGGTACATTTAAATATTGTAATTCTTCTTATTTTATTTTTTTATCTAACCAAGCGCTTCAATCAAAAAATAAACTAGCATTTTATTGAGATTAAGAATTTCAGTGGTAAAAAATGCACAAATATACTATCTCAATATATATGGTATAAAAAATTGTTTTTTTTTACCATTACATGCAGAAAATCTAATATTTTCATCAATAGTAAGTTTGTTTCTAACCTATCAAAATATAATAAAATTTTATAAGCAGATCTTTAGTTTTTTAATAATTTATTATGTTTTCTGTAAAAAGTTAATTGCAAATTTGATAATTTCTAATATCAATTTATACAAATCACATTTAAAATATTTAAGTTTTTTAAAAAAAATAACTCGAAAGAAAACATTTTGCTTACAATTTTAGAAAATGGATCAGTTCATAAATAGTATTATAAGCGAAAAATACCTTGTTTTCTAAACTACTTCTAATATGCAATAAGACAGTCGCATGCCTAAATTTCATTACGGCAAGTATAAATACTCTCTTTAAAACAAATAGGGTAAGATGGATTTTGTTTTATAAATTTGCCAAAGGACATTTTTGAATTTGCGAGGACTGGTACAAGATCTAAAAGACATATATTGAAAGCGATGCCTTAAAAATAAATCATACATTTGTAGAATATATCTAAACACTGTAAATTTGTGTTTTTGTTTTTAAAAAACGAAAAAATGAAAACAAGTTCAAACATTATAAGTTTTTATAATTTATTATAACAATGTTCAATCTTACACATGCTAAGTCTAACTACGATTCATTTAAGTACAATATACTTTTTGGTATTGTTTCTTTATTTAGGTGCATGCATCGTAACTAGTTATTGTTACTACATGTTGCAAATTAAAAATCTTATATAATTTAGAAAAAAAAATTTTTGCTACTTACAATAGCGGTGAGGAAGAACAGATGTGACACCGAAAAGAGACATAGGCCGCTCAAAAAAACATAAAAAAGTATTAACCTCATAACTAAGTTTTTTCCTTCTAAATTTTATAATCAAGTTAATGGAGATCACCATAGATACAAAACAGCATTTTCTAAAGCTTAAAAATGCATTAGTGGAAATAGTGCGAAAAATGGCTCTTAATATAAAAAATTATATATATAAAGAAAATAAAAAAACGCAGTTAAAACCATTCTATTAAATGTAAAAAAACATATGTTTTGCGATCTTTATTGTATTGATATTGTTATAAACAATTATTATAAAAAAAATTCTTTTTTGTAACTAAATGCTAAATACTAAAAAAAAAGGCATATATATTGACTATTACTATTAAATTTTTGCTTCTACTATTGGTAATGCGAAAAAAATCACGTATATTTAAATTATAAAAAAACAAAAAGTTACACGATAAACTCTAATAGTCGTGATTTTATAAATCTTTTTTTATAAATACAAAATTTGCGTTCCCAGTTCTTTTTTTTCTGAAAATCACATATCATTCAATTTAATTAAAATTGCGAATTTAACATTTTAATTCTTTTTTGATGACAGAAAAGATGAAAAAAAGCATTCAATTAAAAAAACATCTCCAACAACATAAATTTTTATTCTAATGATCTTAATCGCATAAAAAGTAATTTGGTAGGCGAAAAATGTATGTTTGATTTTTATAATCGATTAAAAAAGTTTTGAAATAAAGATTTCGAACTAAATTATTGAATCTTTAATTGATTCAATACATTTGTATCTATATTGTTGATAATTATAAAAAATAGTCAAAAGGGTTTTTTACTACTTTTTTTTGCTTATATCGATTGTTTATGATTTTTTTTATTGTAAGTATAAATTTTTATACAAAGAAAAATCGGCAAAGACCCAAAAAGTACATAGATATTATTTCAAAACAATTATTTTACATTTCATATTTACAAATTTTTTTATTATTTTTATAAATTTGTTTAAAGCAAACTATTATTTATTGAACTACTCTGCACACTTGTTCGGGTAAAAGACAATATACGCATACATATCAAAGAATAATATTTGTAATTTAACAATTAAAAGAAATATAAGTTGTGCAAATTGATAAAAAAACATAAAAAAGTACAGAAAATCGAATACTCAAATTATTTTCATATATGTAAACATTTAAATTTTTTAATATTTATTTTTTCAAAATTAGATATTTCGCCCAGAGATTTGTAGTTTAAAAAATTGTGAATAAAATCGTGTGAATCTAGGTTTTCTTCACGTATGTGTTAGTTTTATTATCTTGTATTAGAAAAAATGTTATTTTTAAAATTTGTATTTTAGTAGTTCTTCATTTTTGTTATAATATTAAATACAAAAGGACAAATAAAAACATTTTATTATGTCAGATTTAAAATGTGATATATTTTTTCTTTTATTTTGCTTATTTTATTTTTTTACTTTTCCTATAATTCTAAAAAACGACACAATATATATATTTTTTGGACGTTTATAAAAGTGTTTTTAGTAATAACTTTTTAGATAGCTGTTCAATTTATGTGTGCATCTAAAAATGAAAAAAAGCTCAAATATAAGCACTTTTTCAGACCGTTTCTGCCAACTTCAGCTTTAATCAAAAGCAAAGTGTTTACTACAATCGCTGTGCACTCTATATGTGTTTTACTCAAAAAAAACTGTTTATAAAGAAAAATAAACTTACACCATATCCAACACAGTGTGTCTGTACTTGCCGTTTTGCTTCGAAAAGTTATTGTTTTGAACACCATCGTCTTTAATACTCACACAATATATAGATATTTTAAAATTATATAGTGTAATATAACATTCATCATATTTTAAACCTAAATAAAACATATTGCATAATCTTGCATCTTTTTTATAATTTCTTGAAAATCGCGGCAAGAAAAATACTTTACTTTATGCATTGCATTTTAAATGGTTTTTTTTACGATATAAATTTTAATTCATAACAATACTCCCTCAAAACATGAAATCACCAAAAAAAACTTTCAGAAGACGGAATTTTTTATATTTTTTTTATTTATCACATTTTCTTGTCTGGTGATTGAATTTTAGAGAAAAATTTTTGAAATTGAATTGTTTCTGACTTATATAAACTAAAATGTAAACACTCGTTTGTTGCAAAAATAATTTTTTATTTTTCTTATTTTATTAAATGCTGTTTTTAAATAAAAAAAGTGCAGCATTCCCCACCAGTTTAAATAGATGAGGATACTATATAGATTAAAATGTTAAATAATTTATTGAGCCTAGAAATGAGATTTCTCAGAATTTGTTGGTGAAGGGCATAAAGTTTTTGTTGACCGTGACAATTTCTGAGTTGAATGAGACAACGATTTATGCCTATTTATTATTTTTTAAAAAAAACTTGCACGCTACGCTGATTACTAGATTTCTCTTTGAATAATTTTGTTTTCTACCATAAAATTATGGAAACCTATAAATTAGCCTGTCCCAGAGATGCATACCATACTATATACCAGTTTATTATAAAAATAGGAAGAAAATTTATGTAACAATCTAAATTTTTCAAGAAATCCATACACATAAGAACAAAAGCATAGTTTAATCAAATTTATGTTGAATGAAAATGCAATGGGTTAACACAAACGTTTTATTCTATTTCTGCCGTAAAAATTTTATGTTTTTTATCATGCTTAAATTATACAAATTATACTACTTTTTTATTTTTCCTTTTCTATTTACTGGTTGTTTATTTTTTTAGTATTTGAATGCTAAATTTTTATGCAATACAAAGAATTGGAATATCACATTTATATGTAAAACTATGGAAATACATGTAAATTTTCTAGTATAATTGAAAATAAGTATTTTTTGTCTAGAATTTTTTACTGAAGACATGGAAAACGCAAAATTAAGATACATTTTTTCAGTATAAACCAAGGAATACTATATGTTACAAGTAGTAATTTTGAAGTATTATTCTATTAAACTTAGCAAATTTACTTACTTTTTTTTTGATTTTTCAGCAAATTTAGAATCAAAATCTTTTTTGTAACATTTATTTAAATTTCATTCCTTCATATTCTATATATAATCGATTTTTATAAATAAAAATATTTTTTACTTTTGGATTTTTTTATTGAATTTAAATGCTTTGTTTTGCTCAATTATTTTTCGCCGCGTCGTTTTTATTTTTAGGCATATAAAAAATGTGCTGAAATTAGCGCTAAATAAGTTTATATATTTTTATCGGCAAAGAAGGAAAATTAGGAATCATTTTTTAAATTGTGATCGTGATTATTGAGAATATATTAGTATTGTATGTTAAATTGTTTGGATTTAATTTTGTTATAAATTTAGATTAAACAGCCATTTTATAATCGATTTTGTATTTAAAGTATTGGAACATCATATTCGATGTTTAAATTTGTTGAATTGACTGAATTATAATCATTGTTGCATTAATACCAAAAGGATTGTATAAGATTTGTAAAAACTATGCAAACATGAGAAATTAATATAAAAGTATTGTAAAAATCTTTTATACAAAGTGATATTTGTTTTACATTAGTCAATTTCTTAGTAATAAAAATTTTATTGCCATTATCTTCATAGAATGAAAGTTTTAAACATTGAAAATTTATTATTATTTACTTAGTTTCGCTATACACGTTGTCGGAAATATTCAATTTCATATTTCAGATTTTAATAAATTCATATTAAAATTAGATTAAATTTTAATTGTGATTTAAAATTTAGTGAAATATATATTTTTAATTAAATAAATAAAATGACAAATGAAACATTTACTTTCTAATATAATAGTGAGATTTGATTTATAGCTAATTTATCAAATAAAGTTATTAATAGGTGTGAATTTGAGAAAGGTGGAATAAAAATGGAAGATAGAAAATTTCCAAATAAACATTCTGATGAAACCTCACTGAATGAAAATAATAAATATCACAACTACAATACATGTGATGACCATAGCGATGCTTAAGATTAGAGAGGTTTTTATTATTGAATAAACATGCAGAAATTTAAAACATTATAATATTTTATCGTTTAATGTTTTCAGAAGCCATTGAACATTTTTATTATAAAAAAAATAATTTTAGATGAAATTTTTTTACTTTCTGTATTAAATTAAATTTTTGTTGATCTTTTTCTTTTTTTACTTATGAATCAAATTTATTTGTTTATATACATCAATGACAGCAAATCAATAATAAAATTTGTCATCTCAGTCAAAGATATCTAATTAGACGAAACAAAAAAGGTTTTAAACTACAAAAAAATTCCAATTTTTTTTATATATTTAAGTGATTATATTCTCAAATTATTGTCAGCATTGCCTATCGTTCCACAAAATTACAAAAATTCTACAATTAAATTCGACTAAAAATTGTATAAATCAGGTTTTTCGCATTACTTTTTTTTCCTATGTGTTTTTACTATTTTTTCAATTGGAAAATGATATATTGATATTTTGAATTGTTTAAATGTAATCAAGTATTCTTAAATTTAAAGCAAATTTATAAAAAAAATGGCGGTTTCGGCAGTTTGTGCAGATAAGATGGTTCAAAATACAATATGTTGTTTTGATTTTTTTGAATTTAGATATTAAAATTTTGATTGATCGCAATGAACAAGAAAAGGCCTTTAATAGCTTTCTAAAATATCGTATAACGACGTTTTTATGCAATTATACAATTAATACTTATCAGTAAAATTAAAATACGTTTTAGACATCTATATCTTCAACGGTATTTCAACCGACTGTATTATGTCTTTTTGATATTACAATAAATAGATAAGATGATATTTTTTTCAAAAATATAAAAAGATATTATTGTATGGCAAGTACAAGAAATTATAATAAAAAAGCGTATAACATATAAAAAACAATTTTGTGTAACATTTGTGTTTTTAATTGTTAAAATCATAAATTATTTTGAAATAATATAAATATTACAACTTTGTACAAAATTTTAAAAGATATCATGGTTATAAATAGACATAAAGTTGTATAAAATATTCTTCAATTTTTAATTTGTGTTCTTTTATTTTTATTAGGTTTCCGTATAACATAACAATTGAATTTGCAAGATATAAGTGAGAAGTGGTACAATATCGGCTGAATGATACTTTTAAAAAAATTTGATATTAAAATATATAGTTTTGTTTTTATGCAAAGAAAATACTAAATATTGTAGAATTAATTATGATTTATATTGAATTGAATCATTACTGATTTTGTTTATATATTAAAATATTATAGAAATCAACTAAAAACACATAAATATAGTACAAAAATAACATAAACACACTGTAAATAAGCAGAAAGAACGATAAAAGAAAATAAATATTATATTTCATAATGAAAATAGTTGAACTTTAAGTAATGTACTATAATTTTTTTATTTTTTTTGAAATTATGATGTTATAAAATAAGAAAAAAAGATGAAGCTGTCACTTAAATATACACTAAGCTACATTTTTATGTATCAAAAAGAAATATCTGAAGAATCGCATTAATCTCTTTATTTACTATTCCCAATAAAATTTCAATCTTTAACAGTAACATATTGTAGTATAAGATAATAAAATATGATTAAAATATAATTATATATAATAATGCCTTTAAATTGGTTATTAATGATATATCTATCTATTTTTTAAAACCTTTGATTATTGCTAAATAATAAGTCAAGTTGAAAAACATATTTTTAAAAAAAAAATTCTCGCAAACGCTAAACATTTAGAAATATTCATAAAAACATCTTTATTTTCAATAAGTTTTAATATACTTATATTCAACATGAAAACTAAAAAAACATTTTTTTTCATTTCCAAATTATAAAAATGTAGATAAATTGGATGTAGATATCGATTTTGCTTGCAATAAAAAACTATAAATATTTTTTCATAATTATATATTATCAAGGTAACTTATAATTTTTTAAGTGATTAATAAGTAACAGAATTAGTGATATTTTTGATATGTTAGATTAAACGGTGATTAAACATTTTTAAATAGTTTGTTTCACAAAGTATTAACATACAGTATAATGAAATTTTAAAATTGTTTTCTTTTTTTTACTCGTATATTATTGTCTTAAATCATGCAATTGTTATTATTTTTTAAAAATTCATAAGAAAACAGAACAAACAACCTCAAATGACCATAATTAAGTATTTAAAGTCTCAACGAATAATTTGATGATGTGGTTTAGAAAACAAAAAAAAAGTTTAAAATATTATTGAAACAATCGATGAAACTTATACATGTCATCTATCAATAACACTTATGCAGAACACATAATTATACATTTTCTTCTGCTTCACAAATAAAATAGTATTTTGTCATAAAAATTTATAAAAAATATTTATTTGGCTAGACAGATACATCGATCTTTTTAGTAATTTTAATCGCAGAACAAGGTAATATAAAGATTATAAAATCGTGTTTGATCATTGAAACATACAATATTACATGAATAAAGAATAATTGAGATGAATTTCTAAGTTCACTATTTTTTTGTATATGTCTATAATAAAAAAAGTTGTCAAATAGAGAAGTTTATATTTATGTTGTATAAGATTTGAATGATCACAAACCATTATGATTAAAATTGAATTATTCTGATTTTATGATCTAATGCTGACTTTGTAATACAATATAAAAAGGAAGTTAAAATCAAGATTTATTACAATATAAATAATGGTGAAAGAACAAAACCCCACCTTAACATAATAAAAGAGAATTGTTAATAATCATAAAACAACAAAACCATAGAAAAGAAAAGCATAAGGAAAAGAAGTAAAAAATATAAAGTAAATTTGACGACAATGTAATTGATTCTCTTAGGTTTTACTAATATTAAACCATATTTTATTCTTATTCAACAATTTCTATATTTTTTGTGCTTTAAAATACGCTTATACAAATATACTTCATAGAATAAGTCACTATTAAAATTTTATATGTTAAATTGAACTTTACAAAAAGAAAAATAAAAGTTATTTTTATTAAGATAAGAATTTAAAATATGTAAAAAGATCTTTTTATAAAATTTATATTTAGCTATTTGAAAAACAATCTAAACTTAGATTGTTCTTATGTTTAATATAGTAATATAATGGTTAAAATCATAAATCAAATTATAGTATTAATATTAAAAATCTGTTTTTATTCAAATATCTCTATTAAAAAATTATTTAAACTAGTTTTTTATAAAAAATTTTTTTGTTGATAGAAACAATTTCAGACTTCAACAAAATTATTTAATTTTAAAACACAATATATATGATTGTTTGAAAAAAAAATGATAATCAATACAGTAATAAACTTTTATCGAGCCATAATCACAATGGTTTATCAAAGGCATTTTATTTTAAAAAACATTTCTCAAATTTACGTAATTACTTTATGATAAAAAGAAAAGGATTTCAGAAAAAATAAAACATTGTTATAAGCTTAAGAATCAAAAATATTCTTTTGCATTATAAATGATTTATAATTAAAATAGCATAACATTCATTTATTCAATTATAATTTTAGTTTAGCTGTGGCGCTTATAATTCTATTTGCAATAAACATGTCTCAGATTACAAATGCATACTTTTTATATATCTTTTGAAATTTAATTTTAGATCGTAAGTATGTAGTCTAAAATATTGTTTATTAATAATTAATGGTCTCAATAGTATTAGAGAAATAATAAATTGGAGAGTAATTTTTGTGCTTCGAAATACATTTTTAATATTGTGGATGACAACTACATTCAACTAATCTTTTATTTGTTTATATCATTGTTTTTATTGTAAATATGGATTGGTTTTTTTGAAGTTAATAATTTTATTCTGTTGGAAATTCATTTTCAGAGATTTATGAATTTATCATTTAAATTTATTATTTAAATATATATATTGTAGTTCAGCCAACAATTTTTGCTCTAAATTCACAAGAATAACTAATTTTATGCATCTCACGTGAGGATTCTAATAAATATTTTTGAAACATTAATAAAAATTAAGAACTATCAGAAAAGTTGAAATTTTATAGATTAGTCATTTTTAAATTAAATATTGTGAATTTTTATGATGTTTGTTTTATGGTTTTTCTTAAAATATTCCTTAAGACAAAACATATTTGTATTTTTTTTTATCTGCATTTTCGTTTATAGATTTTTCTCAAACTTGAAAAAATAAAAAAAATGTGTAAAAAAAATCATCAAATACATAAATATTATTGGTGAATTTTCAAACAAGTAAAAAATTCTTTACATGAAAAAAAAGTTATTATTTTTATCTGTATAGTTGAAATGACAGTCTTATCGAAAAAAGTAAATTTGAAAAACTGTTTTAAAAAAATTATACTATGTTTTTATCTGTAAAATTAATTAGATAACAATTTGCAACCATTCTTTTTTATAATTTTTTTATGTGCGTTTTTGATTAGACGGCTATCTGATACACAAATTGATAAAAGTTTCAAGTGTATAGCATAAGATTTGGCGAATGTTTTAGACGAGTCAATGAGTGCGTATAGCAATACAGCAAAAAATAAAGTCCTAAAGAGAAGCATAATACTATTTTGGTGTTGTTTAGAATGTATCTACAGCAAGAATTCTATAAAATGCAAGTCAAATTTCAGCGATAACAATATGGCGCCTGGTCTTATTGATCCGTCGGTTTTCTTAAGCATATCAAGCCAGAAGCCGTCATATTGCAATAATTCAAGCGGAAATTCGTCGTCATCGCAATCGCAATCACAGTATAGCCAGCAAAATCCGGTTCAATCAACGCCACAAAATACAACGGTTTCTTGTGTGCAAGCAATTCCATCACAATCTTCAAGTCAAAGCCTGAATGGAACGCCACAGCCACAACCTGCACAAACATCTGCAACGCCAGTTGTAGCAACACCCGCACCGGTTTACAATCCACCTAGTGATGCATCAAGCAATTACAGCAACGTTCCCGTAACGACAAATGTCCAAACAAGCAATGTTTCAAGTGGGTCTTCACAGCAAAATTCGCAGCCATCACCTCAACCACAACCGCAACCACAACCGCAGCCACAACCGTCAACACAGATTTTAGAAAATCAGCCGACGATTGATTGCGATGCGGTAAAAAAAGTTCTGAATCCAAATTATTACACAGATAATCAGCCTAATTTTGCACCACCAACACCAGAAAATCGAGTAAATTACCAGCCACCTGCTAATGCAGCGCCACCAGCACAATATACCGCTCCACCAAGCAGACCAAACGTGGTTTACACGCCAGTTTATCAGAATCAAACACCAAATAACAGCTATCAAAGTAGCCAAGGCGTTCCGTTTTACAATCCACCGCAGCAGATGCAATTTTTGCCGCAAAACAACATGCAAAAAATATGCACGGTGCAGAATCAACCACAAAATCCGCAAATAATCAAACAGATCATGTCACCTTTGCTCGGAACATTATCGTCGTCAAAAAACAGCAACCCGAACTTATTCCAAGATTTAAACAAAGATCTGATAAAATATCTGAGCTCCGTTATGAAGGTGAACAACGTGCACAACCCGTCTTCAGTAAACGCATTCCAACCGTGCATACCAATCAACAACATGAACCAAGTTATCGGATTCAACAATTTTGACAGCTCAAACGGATGTAATTCAGTGTGCAGCAACTACAACGGCATCGCACTCACATCACAACACATCAACGCATTAAACTGTGCGATTTCGAAGGTTTACAGCGATAGCACAATCTTAGGATCGATCTTGCAATCTATCAATCCCGCAATTTTTAGATCAAATGATTGTGATGTAAATACCACAAAAAAATCGAACACGGTAAAGCCGACATCAAACAATTCGATAGCTACCTTTATGGCAGATCAAATCAAAGCGGCACTTAATAAACCGAAGGAGCAAGAAAATGTCTGCGAAGAACCTGTCAAAAATACTCTTGCTATAGTTCCCGTATCAAGTATAAGCACTGAAAATGCACCAGAAAAGGAAGAAAAGGTTCTATCACCACCGTCAGCTCAAGATAATAATGGCTCTAAGGCACTTAATGGCATGGACATCGGCGTGGAAAAATTCGGAAACGTTGCACAAACTGTTCACAATATACAGAAAGAACTGGCTGAACACCAGGCGGCAGAAGTAACTGCTGAACTAATACGAAATGTACTTAATAAAGGTGCAAAGGCAATTGAAAAAGAAATTAAGAGAAAGCGCAAGGAAAACGATAAACTCATGAAGAAGGTTGCATCTCAAGCAGTGTGCGACGAAAAACCAGAAATCGAGTCGGAAAATGAATGTGAAAAGCTAACTAAAAAAGAGAAAGAAAAGAAAAAAGACGAAAAATCGGGTATCGCCTTCAAACCAAAAGATATTAATGATAAATGTTATGATGATGCTAAGAAACGTAGAAAGCATCGTAAGAAAAAACAAAAGTGTCTTGAAAATGATGAATGATAATAATCTTCTTTTAAGAATAACACATTCTAATTTCTATAAATTAATCAATCTTAAAAGTTTAATTAGATGTTCATCTTGTGCAATTTTAAATTTTATTTTATTTATTCCAATGGTATTTAAAAAAAATTTCTAAGATATTTTAAATCTAATCATACCATCTGCAACATATTAAAAATAAACATTGGATTCAATGTTTTTGGTGATCAAAGCACACTATTAAAATCATAATCATTTTTAGTTGTTTCTTTATAAATTTTTTCTGCGGTTTTTCTATTTATAATGTATTCGTTTAAATTAATAATAATAATATGTAATAAAATTTAATTTAGCTAACGTCTTTTCAAATTTTAATAATCTTTAGTTTACAAATTTCTTATTGTCATGAAAAACAATGTTTACAACAATTATTTTCCTGTGCAAATTTCTTCCTTAATATTAGGTAATGTTTCTATTATTCTCCGGAAAGCATAAAGTATAACACGAATTTATTTTATTTGATCAAAGCCAAATATAAATGAAATAATTATTTTTAAACACTACGTTTTTGAAGAAAAAGGTTTTTCTTCACGAATTCTTCTTAGTTACAAATTTCAAAACCTTTTTTCAGGATTCAATTTGTTCTTTTTCTTACTTTTTTAATTTACTTTTTGAAAAATTTTTCAAAATAAATAAAACGATCTATTTGATATAATTTGCTGTAAATGAAAAAAAAATGGTTTTTTTCTTGTTTTTCAATAAAAAAATCAATTATTTTACTGTTATTAAGATTAATATCAAATTATCTTCTAGCCAAATCTAATAAAATCTTTATCATACCTTTTCTCATCAAATACAAATTCAAATAAAATTACAAATGATGAAATTTGATTAAAATAACAAAATAACACCACAATATTGATTTCTTATTGTTTTTATGATAAATATAATAAGTATCGGTTTCGTATCAAAATCCTAAATTTCTTATTTATAAAGCTGCTGATCCAAAAATAGCTAAAGATTCAAATTAAATATAAGTAGCAATATAAAAAAGTAAATGTTATGTCACAATTAACCAAAAATATTTTTAGTGTGAAGAAAAAAACAATTTTAACAGTTTAATAAAAAAATATTATCTCTAAGTTTCTTTTTCTTCATTATTACAAACCTACTTTTATTCGAAAAATGAAAACACTTCCAAAAATTTGTAACAAGACATTCAGTGCCATTTTAAGCCAAAGCCCAATGGTTGGTAAAATAACTAGGTCCCTTTAAATTCTACTATATGTTAGGTTCGATAAACTCTGTGCAGGTTAATAAATCCGCATCTAGAAAATATTTAAATGAGCCAAAGAAAAATAATTTTTTGTATTTTGCATTAAAATTATTCTTTGAACCAAAAAATACCATCAATATCTACATACTTGGATATAAACATTTTTATTAACATTTCTGCTATATCCTTTGCGCATCTAAAAATAAAACAAAAATAGAAAACCAGAAATTTTGATCGAAAAAAATTGATTTCAACCTATAAAATACTATTTAAATGATTACAAAAAAATATTGCGGTACTAAAGTCTTTGTCAGTTCACAATTCTGAAGATTTCGCTTTATATAAGCATGGTTAAAATTAAAAGAAAAATCTTGAAAAGGGTTTTTCAATTTGATGATAAATAAGAAAAAATAAAAA